>JALHBZ010000099.1:294094-311104 GCA_024340015.1 Tolypocladium ovalisporum
CGAGTATTAATTCGCGCGCTCTCTCTAATAATAAGGCGAATAGTCTACTAATTATTATAGCGTATATTCTACTTATTGCCTATATCTAACTTAATATCTCTAAATAGTCTCTTAAGAGCTATCGTTTCTTTAGTATACTAGTCTAATACAAGCAACTCGGCCTTAGTTATTAAGGTAGTTATAGTTACTTAGTAAGTTATTCGCTAGATTATAGGGCTACTGAATAAAGTAATAAGGTATCCTTATAATAACCTTCTCGTCTCCTTATCGTCTATAAAAGACGCGTCGGTTACGATAAGTAGTAGTACTTAGGTTTCGTCTATGCCTCCGAATTATATTACGAGCGTTCGATTAATATAGAGGTAGCGTATAGCCTACTCGGCTATACGTTAGTACTTAGGGCTCGGGTTTATAAGGAATCTTAATAACGATAATACTATGAATACCGCGTTAACCCTAATTATAATCACAGTATATAGTAGTAATCCTATAATCTCCTAATAGTCCTTAACTTCCGAGTACTAGCCTAACCCGTTATACGCTTAGTAAACTTTACCGCGGGTATTAGAGTCGTAGGGTATAAGTTCTAAGTCGTTAGACTATATCGTAGGGCTATTTTCTTAATATATACTTCGTAGCTTAGGTAGATCTTTCGCTTACTACGATCCCTAATAATTTTAATCCCTAGGAACTACTACGCGTCGCCTTAGTTATATAGTTCGTAAGCTTGCTTTATTCCCTTGATAATCTTATCGGCTATCGGCTAGTTTTTTCTATAGTAGAGGACTAGGATATTATTAACGAAGAATAGAACGAATACTTCCCTAGCTTTCGAGTAATAGAGATAGGGCTCTTCTTTACTTACTTCTAGCCTAAGGGCGACTAACGTTAAGGAGAATTCCTCGAACTATAAGTAAGGTAAATCGCGTAGCCCGTAGAGCGCTTTCTTAAGCTCTATATACTTACCTAGCTACTTAAATCCTTTAGGTAGCTTATACGTTACTAGCTTTCCGTAAGTACCGCGTGTTACGTTAAGGAACGCGTTCTTAATATCGAACTATTTTATTTTAAGGTCGAACTTCGCGGCGATCGCTATTACTATACGGAATAACCACGCTACGAGCGTTGCTACGTATATACTCTCGATCGTTAAGCTTTCCTACAAGTCTCTACGTATATATATTCGAGCTTTATACCTTTCGAGGTCGCCCTTCTAGTCGAACTTATATATAAATACCTATTTTAATAGGAGCGGTTTCGTCTTAGCGTCTAAACGCTCGATAACCTTCTACGTTCCCTTCTCGGTTAGCGTTAATATTTCTAATTATACTACTTCCTTAAACTTATTATTAAGTAAGTAGGTTAGTATTTCTTTTTAGTTCCTTAGTAGCTTTAATATATCTTTATAGGTTAATTTTAGCTTCGATAGCGCTACTCCTATCTAAGCTATATTCTTTTAAGTCGTAGTAGCTTTAATTACTATATATACTATTTAATAGCTCTATAGGGACTTCTCTTCCTTCTCTTACTAATTAGGTAGGAAGGTTATAAGGAAGTCGTCCTAGTTGTCTTTATTTATTATACCGAAGGCTCTATACTAACGGCGTACTTTGCCCTAAGCTTCGCGATTATATATCCTCGCGCTCCGGCGCGTTAGTTATTATAACCGATCGCTTATAATTTCTAGGCTTATTACTAACTACTCTCTTAAGGTTAAGGATACCTCCTCTTCCTCGTGAGTATTATAACTAGTAGCTAACTGCTCTCTTAAGGCAGAGGTTATCCCTTCTTCCTCGTAAGTATTACTTAGTTACTAATCTCTTAGTAATAAGTCTTCCTACGTCGGTGTATATACCCCTAATACTTAGAGGTTCTTACCCTTACTTACTATTTCTAGTAAGGAAATACTCCCTTATTTAGAGAGGCGCTTCCGTTTGAAACCACTAGTCTAGGGTCTTATTCGGGGACTTCTATTTATTCTATTATACTAGGCTTATATTAAGTAGCCGAGCGGCCATAGTAGTGCTCTCTAGCTATAGGATTATAGGTAAGTATACTCCCTTTATTATTTTAATTAACTTAAGGGTTACTTTTTATCCTACTCTTTCTACCGCACCGTTAGGTTTATAAGTATACGGTAGAGTAAGCTCTAGCTATATGCCTTTATAGCGTGCCTAGTATTAGAATTAAGTCTAGCCTATAATCGCGATTACGGCCTTCTTATTATCCTATCTTATTATATAGATAGATAAGCCGAATTGTCTTCTAACCTAACGCTTAAAATAAAAGAGAGCGTTAAATATAGTAACTTACTCCTTATTTTATAGTGGCTAAGCTTTTAACTAGCCGCTATATTCGTCCTTTATTACCAATAGCTATTTGCATCTATTATAGCCCTGCTTATAGTCTTACAGGTCCTAATAGATACGCTAAAATAGCCTCGGTAATCGTCGGTCTAGTAAGCAGCGTAAGATAACTTACTTTATATATATAAGCGCGTATACCTTATAATCTATTCGCCTCGTACCCTTAATCTATACGTTCTGAGCTTTAGTTACTAGTTCCCTTAGCGCTACTAGCCCTAGGTATCCTAACTTAATATGCTATAGCTCTTCTAAGTCTTCCCTTAGTCTTGCTAGATCCTTTGTTAGTCTCTAGTATTAAGTTAAGCTTTATCCCCTCCTATGCTCCGCTACTACGTATATAAATATTCCTTCGTTACTTTATAGTATTATAGTTTAGAGCGTTGCTTATACTATTACTAGTTTAGTAAGGAGGTAAGAAGATAAAGGTTTATATTCGAGGAAGGTAAGATTATACTTACGCACTAGCTTACTTATAACTATACTCTTTTTAAGTAATCCGTAGCGTAGTAAGTAGTTATAGCCTAAGTACTAAATATTAGCCTCTCGTAATAGTAACTCTAATATAATATTTATATAAAAGCCCTTAACTATAGCAACCTTCTCGAGAGTTAAGTTCTCTATACGAGGTCCGTTACTACCGTCTAAGATCCCCTTAAGCACTCGTCTACCTCTTCTTATAATAGGAAACGAGCTACTACTAGCTTTAACGTATTCGGTAATAGCTAAAGCTTTAAAAGTACCTAGCTCTAGGAGACTTACTATATTAATTAGATATATAGCGCCGTAGCTATCGAGTAGTATACTCTCTAAGAGTATATATATACTAAAGTTAAGCGTAGTATAGACCCTATTTAAGGAGTCGTCTACTCGATTACCGTATAGCTAGGTTAGGTCGATTAAAACGGCTACTATACTTCCTAGGAAGGAGCTTATTGCTCCTTTATAATCGTTAATCCCTAAGCTTATATTCTAGCCTTCTATTACTATTATTTCTCGAAGATACTTTTATTTCTCTTAGTTAAAGCGGTCCTTGATCTCTTTAATCTTTTCCTTAGAGGGTTATCTAACTATTCGGCGGATTGTCTTTCCTATAATCGCGAGTTCGAGGATTAAGTATTCGTTTAGCTTCTAGTAATAATTCGTATATCTTAACCCGTAGGGATAGTCTTATTTCTTCTTCCCTTCCGAGCTCGTACCTAGTATAGTAGTTATATAAACGCCTAGACGATTCGTATCCTTATATTCGCTAATTTATATATAGAATTCGTATACGTAGGCGTTAATCGGTTCGGGTAGCGTTCCTATGCGTTCTTTTCTTAAGAGCTTGGCTTCTATATACCTTACCTATTCTAGAGCGAACTTCGTACCTACCGCTTAAAGGAAGTCTCGTATAGCTAGGTTTCCCTTAACTTCCGAGATATCCTATATAGTAGCTTTATAGAACGCTTAGTTCTAGCGTATATACTACGCGCTAGGTTTAATATTCGTACGTTCCGCCTCCTTAAGCATTACTTAGTATTACTTCCGAGCCTTCTTAGTAATTATTATTTAGCTTAGAGCGATCCTTACTTTAATTACCTTAATTAACTAACGTAGTATATACTCGCTAATCTCCTACTCGAGTCTTATTATAATAACCTAAAGTATACTCGGTTCTACCGTTATAGTAATCTAGCTACTAATAGACTCTTCTTTCTTTTCTTACTCCTTAAATTTCTTCTCTTAGCCTGCTTTATTTATATTATACATTTACTATATAGTCTATAGGCCGATAGAGGTTAGAGTCTCTTAGGGGAACGCTTACTTAAACTCTACGATAAAGTCAAGGGTCGTACGTTCTTCGGGAGTAGTCGGCTTATCTTCCGGCTACTCGGGTTCGTTTAGATTAATTATATCCTATAGCTTAATATTCTTTACGTAGCTCTAGAGTATATCAATCCATTTCCCCTAGTCGTTATACGTTTCGAGCTTCTAGGTTCGAGGTAGAGGATTAATATAGTCTTTAGTTACTTCTATCGTGAGCTCGGCGAGCTTACCGACGGGTATACTATTAATCGGTTAGGACGTTGAATTAAAAGTTATTCGGACGAATAATTAATATTAGGCAAAGTACGTAGTAAAAGTTATTAGTAATAGATACTATCCGGGCTTATAACTATCACACGATGCTTTTAGGCACTATTAGGAGCATGCGAATTGACGATGCAAATAGCCTTATTCCTATATAAGAGAATTGCCTAACGAGGCGGTATTTAATGGTTGAGCTTTGCCCCTATTGTAGGCTTGCTCGCATTTAGGTTGTTCCGAGGCTTTACCCGATTAGGTGCTTGCGCCCCTGCGCTCACCTTCACACTTATTTTACCACTCGCGTGATACCCGCCTTCATGCCCTGTCCCAGCTTCTCACATGTTGAATCCGTCTCCTTCATAGGAACAATGCTTATGCACCAGAGTGCCCAATATCAGCAACGCTGCAAAACAAACCTCCGGATGCCAGATGCCAGTGTATAGCGCGTCGGTCCTCCCCGTGGCGAGAGCATTAGATCGGCTCCTCGCGCGGCTCAATGAGCACCTCATTCACGGCCACATGCTCGGGCTGCAGCAGCGCAAACATGATGGCGCCAGCCACGTCGTCCGCGTCCAGCACCTTGGCCCCCGTCGGCTCCCCGAACTTCTTGAGCGCCTCGGCGTCCGTCGACATGCCCAGCAGCCCCGTGTCCACGTTGCCCGGCTGCACCGACGTGACGCGCAGCCCGGAGCCCGCCGTCTCCAGCCGCAGCGCCTGCAGCGTCGCCTCGATGAAGAACTTGCTCGCCGAGTACACGCCCAGTCCGGGGAACACCTTGCGTCCGGCGTCCGACGATATCGTCACAATGTGTCCCTTGCCGCGCTTCAGGAAGCTGGGGACCGTCGACGACAGGCAGTGCAGCAGGCCCTTGCAGTTGACGTCGACGGTGCGGTCCCACTCGTCCGCCTGCGCGTTGCCCATCATGGTAAAGTACATGACGCCCGCGCAGACGACCAGCATGTCGATGTCGCCCAGCTGCTCCGTCGCTGTCTGCATGAGCGCCTGCACCTGCGTCGCGCTGGTCACGTCCGTCGGCACCGACAGGATTTTGCCGCTGCTGCCGGCGAGCTTGGCCTTGACGCCCTCAAGAGCATCCTTGCGCCGGGCAGCGATGGCGACGTGAGCGCCCTCAGCCGCGAGCTTGGCCGCCACGGCGGCTCCCATGCCCGAGGATGCGCCAGTGACGACAGCGACTTTACCGGCCAAGCGGCCCCTCTTGGCCTGCGAGTGGATGCCGTTGCCGTTGACATGCAGGCGACGCGGCGGGCGAGGTAGCCAGCCTCTGGCGTAAAAGTGCCGCGCATACGTCTCCCACAGCGACGTGTCAATCTTGGGCCGCTGCAGACCGTAGACGTCAAGCGCTGGTTGCGTGAGGCCATCCTTGAGGACAGTCACGCACTTGAGCGTGTCGACCGTAGGCATGCCACCGCGGAGAATATCCACGGTGAAGGGGTCGTCGCCTCCTCGCGACCCACGCTTCTCGCCCCAGAGCGCAACCCACTTCTCCCAGGCAAGTTTCTTTGTCGGGTATCCCAGCGCATTGAGACTGTCAAAGACTGCGTTTGCCGTGACGGGGTTGGGGTCTCCAAGGTGGTATAGTCGCTGCTTGGTGTCCGGGTGGTTGGCGAGAGTGATGATGGCCTTGCTGACAAAGTCCACCGGTGTCATCTCCGCGAGCCAGCCGTCGACCTCTGGCGCGAAGCCAAGATGGAGAGACTCGACGATGATGGCGTTGAGGAGATCGTAGGTGTTGGTGGAACCACTGACGCTGTGGCCGCTGATGGTGCCCGGCCGGTACACCTTGACGGGGATGCCACGCCGGCCCGCCTCGTAGACCAGCGTTTCAGCCACCCACTTCGTCTGGCCGTAGCCGTCGAGGAGCTTCTGCGGCACCGAGTCGATGTCGAGCATCGTCTCTTCCGTCCAGCCCTTGACCGACGGCGGAAGCACTCCGTTGGTGGACACGTGGTGTACCGTCGCTCCTCCGCGCGAAGCCAGTCGCAGAATCTCCCGAGTGCCCCCAACGTTGGCATTTCTCAGCGCAGCGTAGGGATACACGAGGTTGACCGTGGCAGCAGCATGGACGATGACCTCCACGCGGCCCGCCAGTTCCTCAAACGCCTCTGGCGACAGGCCGAGTCGGTTACGGGCCAAGTTGCCCGGCACAATCTCCATGCGGTCGAGCATCGTGTCGTCCCAGATTCCCATGTCGATGAGATTCTTGCGAATACGTGCGATACCCGCCGGGCGGTAGTCTTCCGAGGGCTCTGTGAATCGCACCAGGCATAGCACATGAGCCGAGGTGCTGTCCAGGATGGCTTTGAGTAGGAACGCTCCCAGGTAGCCCGTGGTACCAGTCAGGAACACCGTGTCGGCGTCGTTGAGTCGACACATCGGGGTTCCGTTGGACTGGATCTCGTCCGGCAACATGCAGTCCGCCCGCAGGACTGCTGGGAGATCAGCCTGGACCGCCGCAGTGTGTCCATCCCGCGCGGCTCGGACGGCAGCCAAATGGCCCTCCAGGGTCGGGTTGCCAGCCAAGGGCGCCAGGGGCACCGGAAACCCAAATGCCTTGGTCATACGGCCGGCCAGATCCGCGAGAATTAGAGAATGTCCACCTAGGTCAAAGAAGCTGTGGTGCGGCGCAATGGCGCTCTGAGGAATGCTGAGGGACGCAGCCCACAACTTGATGATGGCGTCCATCTTGATCTTGGTGTCCTTTTCCTTCTTCTTCTTGGCCGCCACGACGGGCGTCTTGGGCGAGGGCGGCGGTGGCAGGGCCTTGAGGTCAGTCTTGCCGGAGACGCCATGTGTAGGCAGCTCTGCGAGCTCGACCCAGAGAGGCGGGATCATGTAGTGGGCGAGGTGGTCGGATAGTGCTCTTCGCGCCACCGGGCTGTAGCCAGACTCGTCCACCACCAGTACTGTGCGACCTCTGGGCTCGTCCTTGTCGGGGACCACGTAGGCTACCAGCTGCTTCTCGAGGCCGTCTCCGCGAGCAACGACGGCACAGTCACGGACCGCCAGGTGCTTCACAATGGCCGTCTCGACGGCACCAGGCTGCACCGTGTAGCCTCGCGTCTTGATCATGCCGCCCACGCGGCCGGTAATCTCCAGCAGACCCGAGGGCAGGACGCGCGCCATGTCTCCAGTCCGGTACATGCGCGCCCCCTCTCTGCCTTCGAAGGGATCGTCCTGGAAGGCCTTGGCCGTCGTCTCGGGCAGGTTGAGGTAGCCCCGCGCCAACAAGTCACCTCCAACATACATCTCGCCGCTGGTGCCGACGCTAACCCTATTGCCGGCCTGATCTAGGATGTAGACGTGCTCAGGGTCCAGCAATGGCCCAACGGGGCAGACGCGAGCCTCGTAGTCAATAAACGTCTTGATGTCGCCCGCGGCGACTTCGTGTGTCTCGCTGGCGCTGTACACGTTGAGAAAGCCAACGTTGGGCAGCGCTGCAAAAGCTCGCCGGCAGAGATCAGTCGTCACCACCTCGCCATTCAGCCAAAGCGACTTGAGTTGCGGCAGCCTCTCGGCCAGGTTGTCGTGGCGCGCGAGGACGGTGGCGAGGAGAGTCGGGGTCATGAGCGTGTCGGTGATGCGCCGCGCGGACAGGAACTCGACGAGGGCGACGGGGTCGTAGCTGGAGCTGTCGGGAACGGCGACGGTGGTTGCTCCGCGGAGCAGCGGCCGCAGCATCTCCCATACGAAGAAGACGTTGCAGGCAACCCGATCGCCCGGTCGTAGATCTCGCAGCTGGAACCTCAGGTTGTATGAGTTGATGGCCGCCCGATGCGGGTTCGCAATGCCCTTGGGCTGACCAGTGGTGCCGGACGAGTACGACACAAAGGCCAGGCGCTCGAGGTCCTCCTCGTCGGGCAGCGGAGCCTTCAACTCGGCCAGCATCGGTTCCGGTCCAGTCCCGTTCAGCTCGGGCTGATCGATGACGATGATGGGCACGTCGGCCTCGATGGTGGCAGCGTGCGCCTTTTGCGTTATTATGACGGTCGGCTTGGCGTCGTCGATGACATCGCGCAGCAGGCCGGTTGGGTACGCCAGCTCGAGGACGAGGAACGCGCCGCCGGCCCTCATGGCGGCCAGCGAGGCAATCACGTAGTCGGCGCTGCGACCCATGAGCACGCCGACGAGGTCTTCGGGGCCGACGCCATGCTGGCGCAGCCGGTCGGCCAAGGCAAACGTCTCCCGATCGAGCTCGGCGTACGTCAGGGTGCGGGCCTCGTCCTCAAGGGCGACCGCGTCGGGCGTAGCCTGGGCCTGTTGCACGAACAGTGCGGCCAGGTCTTTTGTGATGTCGATGACGGTCATCTTGGACAGCGATTCGTGTGGCCGTGATCGAGATGATGCGGTAGGCGGCGTCGAGTCTTGCCAGGCGCGGCGAGGGGAGCGGGCTCGAGCTCTCGCGGCCCGGGATCGCGACGACGATGGTTGCTCTAGCCACGCAGCGCAAACGAGATTGGTCGGCCAAATTGATGCGGCGGCTTTGCAGCTTCCAATCTATGCGGATTGTTCGGTTTCGTCCGTGCCGCGAGGCGTGAGGTGTAGGGAGAGAGTGGTGGGGGAGCTTGGTGGGAAGAGCTTGAGCGAGGTGGGGGTCATGGAGCACCAGGCGGCATATGTCGGCACGTAGTGTATTCTGCACGCAGGTACGGCGATGGCGACGGGCCGATGATGCTTGTATTCGTTCTTCGTGCTTGTCTCAAGACGCTGGCAGACGGGCAGCGAGAGGGGGGACGTCGATGAGATCAAGGGGCTGCTCAGCGTCGCCACGTTCGCATAATAACCCGCTATTGTCCCCACGCGAGCCGATTCAGGGCCAGGCCTACTAATCAGGTCCACCCCCCGGACCCTCGGGCGCCATTGGCCTCAACACGTACGATCCTCATCCGGATGTGAGCCGCCAGCAGCCCACACCGAACCCCGGAGCAGGTCTGGAATCTGCCCCCAGCGTCGCGAGGCGCCAATAAGCGCGGCTGCGAAGCCGGATTCCAGCTGTGCCTCTCCAGCAATCACTCAGGACGGAGCGTGGCCCGTTCCTGCAGTCGGCGCGCCACGCACGCATTCGCCACACAGAGCCCAGCGGTGGCTGCAACCAACCGAGACATCGACAGAGACCCCACGAGACGCTGGCGGCTTTGACTTCCGAGCCCTGCCGCAGGGCGCTGTCGTCACACCCGGACCTTGCCGCATGCGGGCTAGAGGCCCTGGAAGCCGCCTAGCAAACACGACGGGAACCCCAACAAAAACTTGAAGCATGGACCCCTGGCCGTGGCCAGCTTGGGCGCTGACATGTGAAATGGCTGTTCGCGGCGGCGGCACGCGACGACTTGCCCAAAGCGACCCAGCCGACGGCCCGAAATGCTCGGACGTGATACTTTTAAAAACTCATCAGCCAATGCTCGCATCTTAACTACCGCTTTCCCTACCTATTGAGCCTTGACTCTATACGTAAATACGACCGACTGATTGAAATTACCTATGCTTAAACTCTTCTGCACCATGTAAAGACTCGCACGCCCGTCACACCCCTCCTAATTATAGTGCTCTCCTTGAAGGTGATCTTGGGGTTACCAGCGTGCATTCACAATGATGTCAAAGTCAAGGGTGCCTCGAGGACGGCCTTGCCGGCGCCGTCGGTCACGAGCGCCTTTAGGTTTGGTGTCGTACGAGCCATCGACGACGAGCCATCCGCTGCTTGAGCCATCTTTGAAGTCGTACATGCCCATGACGCCCAACACACGCGTTTGCCTTGGCCCACAGACCGGAGCAGTCGCTGCCGACCTTGGATTTCCAGCCGACAAAATCGGGCGAGGGCAATGCCATCCTCATCAAGCCAACTATCGGTTCGTTTCTGCTGTTCATGTGCTTTTCGCGGCTGGTCATTGGCTCCTCCACACAAAGAGATACTCGAGACTCGAGTTGTGTTGGCATGACACGCGCTAAGGTAAGGTAGCTTCTCCGCCCAATGCAAGCCTGCGCAGTTGGTGCTTCGCCCTGCACTCAGAGCACGCAGCAACACACAAGAGGGGGCCATGAGCCGCGAACAAAACCTCCGCCCACTTTGTTCCGCTTTTCCTTGGGTGGTGCCGGTGCAAGATATGTTGTCTCTACCGGCTAGATACCGTCAGCAAAAATACACGTAGGGTAGAAGCCGAGTATCATGGGTCAATCGATGTTTCGGAGTGTACTGACCCAGACAGATCGGACGGTCTTGTTGCAGGCACCGCATTACCACAAGTTCTTTGCGGCAAGACAAGACTTTTCAAGATTCGAGTGTTTGGTGTAAACTTGAATGACGACGGATCAATGTCTGGCCAACAGAAACATGATGCTCTATTTGAAGCACGACTAGGTTCTCCTTAGTGAAAGGAAAAGAAGAGGAAAGGGGAAGTGGGAACAAAGTGTCCAAGTGAAAATATGTCAGATGATCTCCCCTCCAACTGATTGAGTGTTGCTTTTCTACTTGCCCATCAACATGAACCCCTGAACCTGGCCTGCATGTTTTTCCAATCCACGTACACGTTGATGTGCTCTATGCTCGCTTTGTCACCAGCGATGTCGTCGCATGCCTTCTCCGCCGCTTCGAGGGTGGGAAATTTGCCTGATGCGACGGCCGCCTCGGTCGTCGCTTTTCTTCTCGGAACTTCCCATCTTAGCGGTTTGGTCTTGGGAATATCTGGTCCTTGAACTTTCTCTGTCTCGAGGTTGTCGCCGAAGACCCTTCTTAATCCTGGACTTTGCTGATCCTTGAATTTGCCGTCCACAATTTTCTTGAACTTGTCTTCTTGTCGCAGGGCAATTACTTGCTCAGCCGCCACATCGATGGTTTCTTGCCAAGACCTGAATCGTTTCTTCTTCTTCTCATCAGTGGTAGCCTCGATGCCTTCGTCGATCCGCTTTTTGTAGTCACCTAGGGTCTGGATGAATTCTTGAAATTTCGCTGGGGAGGTGTCTCTTGTTATGCCGTCGATGTGCTCGTAGTCTAGGAAGTTTCTGAAGGGCTTGTTTTTCTTGAGACTGGCCCTCGTCTGTCGAGCATGACCTTCTCTATCCTTGAGGGTGATTGGGTTGGTTTTCCCTTCTCCAGTCTCCATGCCGTGCTTCCAATTGGGATTCGCTGCGTACCACTCATTCCATTGCTGAGCATAAAGCGGGGACCTTTCGTCAATTGTTGGCGGATTGGCTGTCTTGTCCTGCATCATAGACGATTCTTCAACGGCCGAGTAGATCTCGTAGAAACGCTCCTTGGGTAACATGTTATCATCCAACAGTTTTTCCATAGTGCCCCAAACGCCAGAAGCTTTGCCACTTTTGGTTGTTGTACCGCCAATGATGACCTCGTCGTACTTGAAGTTCGGCATATCTTTCTTCTCTACCCATTCTAAGAACTCTGAAAGGTAACACTGTATCAGATTAGTCAACTACGATAGCCAGCAGCCAAGGAATTTTGTTTCTCTTACTCCGTCCGCCTGGCCGCCCAGACCCTTGCGACTCCCTTTGCAGCTCGCGGCGAACTTCAGATCGCCTTCGGCCAGCACCTCTTCGGCAACATACATTGAGTAATAAACTGCCCTGGATCGGCGGCTTAGTCTTGCACTCTGCATCCGAAGGGCACGTCACGTCGATGGTCCTATACCGTTCTGCAGAGCCTCGCGGGCCGAAAGCTGTCGCGACTGTGGCCCAGAAGGACGCGACCAGTAGCAGCGGCGCGCTCTTCATGATTCATGTATTCTGCGCTATTGCTCGAGCCAGTATCTTGGGTAAGATTGATGGCAGGCGGACACATGAAAGGGCGAATGACGATGGAGAGGAAATGTCACAACTCATGAGCGCTTCCGAGCTTATCGGCTCTTTCGTCTCTGCATACCTGGAGGTCAGTGCCAACGAAGGTAATAACGTACTCGGCTCGCATATCTGTCCCAGACACCCCGGCATGGGTCCGGAGAAGCCATCTCGCAAGCTGTTCAGGGGTCCTGCGTGTCCACCACGCTATGTTCGGGCCATTACAAGGATGGTTGTCGGCCGCGGCTGGCTGCTTACGTCTATACGAGTACAGTATTCGTAGACGACGGAGCAATCCGAGGCAGTAATGGCTGACAGAGATATCGTTTCACATTATACTAGTACGAGCGGCAGTACAAGCAGCATGTACCTTACCGCCCCACCGTGGTTTTCCAATAGAGCTTGTTTGAGTATCAGTGAAAAACTATACCCCGGTATCTTATTGGTATATTAATATTCTTTTGGTGTAAAAATAAGTTTATTGAACACGCTGTTGAGTCTCTGATAAGCTGAATATATTGCTAACACTATGGCGTCGACTCAAAGACGGAGCAAGCAGGCGGGCAGGCAAGCAAGCAAGCCAGCAGGTAGGCAGGCAGGCAGGCAGGCAGGCATTCAAGCAGACACGGTAAGGTACAGCAAGGCACGGAAAGGCACGAAAAGGCACCCGGGGGGGGATAGTCTTTGCAGTGAATTGAACGAGCAGGCTATAGATGTCCAGTCTTAAGTCTTATAGGCTACGTAATTAAGCACGCCTACGAGGGAAGTACGCAAGGTCAGCCCCCCATCTTCATATGAAAGGGAAGGTCTTCATTACACAGTGGCCGGATCAACAGCGTCACGGGTAGCGTAATAGCATCGGTAGTAAGTATAGCTGGTAGCTCAATTGACCAACATAGTTACGTATAACGGCTCGTTACCCAAGCGTCATGGCCACGCAACTAAAATGACTAGCTGGAAGGCCTACGCCGGAGCTAGATAACAGACTTCCAGCGCCGCTAATGCGGTTCCAGGGCTGCAAAACAGTCGCACGGGCTATCAAAGTATCAAACAACCTCCACTCTGTTGGAAACCCACGGTGGAGCGGCAAGGTACCTTGGTGAAGACAAGGGTCACACCGTGCGACTTTCAAGTGACTATCCGTAGAGCAACTGCATCTTCCACGAATGTGTATTTGCACGATGGAAACCCCCGGTTGCCCACCGGAACACGGATCCATCATGATTAAACTTGCCGGACAGTCATTCTCTTACATTAGCTTTGCCTCCCACATCTTCTCCCCTTTGAGTTCTTTATGACTGTTCTCGATTCTCCTTGTTGACGCATTCTCTCGCCACGGAACAGACAATCCACAGCGCCACCCTGCCAACTGTCTTGAGCACAGACGTCCGTTCCCTCTATATTCAAAGTCTTGTCTTGTTTTTCCTTCTTTTGTGTATTTAATTCTTCTTCTCTGTCAAGAGCTACACCCTTTGGTCTTCATAAGTTCCAGGATACGACTGCATCGCTGCATTCGCGCAGTGGGCTTGAACATGCAGAGGCGCCTGCGACATGATAGATGTCGGGTGCCTCCTCAGTCACTGCCTAATTAGCGCGTATGGTACTATGGCGAGACCTACACCTGGTCCGAGCCGGGGCACGACCAGAATTGGGCCCACAAGAGTCATCACTCATAAATCGCCTCCGGCCTGCTCGTAAGCTCTTTTGTTGCCGTCTACTAATATTACTGGTCTGTACCTGTACATGCTGTTTCATCGCCCAAGCAAGTCTGCTGCGAAGCAACACTCGTCGCCATGGCCTTTCCAGCCTTTGGCAGCCTCCCCAAGGAGTTGAGAGATGCCATATGGCTTTTGAGCCTTCCACCCGATGAGCCCGAGGTTTGTCTCATGTGGCCGGTAAATCTCTACGAGAGAGACGAAGGACCTCGGAGCATGCAGCCGTCGCGGCCATTGGTCGTCGACACCGGATTCCCCGCTTCAACGCACGTATGTCGAGAATCCCGCGCGTTGGTGCACGACGTCGGACTCGGTGGGGTCAAGTTCCGCTCGTCGACAGCAGCAGGATGTCCCGTCCCGTTTCGGCACTATCGACCTGAGCTGGACACCATATACTGGGGTGCTGAGAATTTCGAGCCGCTGATCTATGGTAACGCTTTGGAAGAGGAACTCCGTGACGCACGGTCAGTGGCCATTGATATTCGCATGAGCTTTCGCCGCCTAGACTGGCTTGTCGACCTCCTAGATGAGGAATGCGACTCGCTGCCGATCCTTTCACTGGTATTGCCGGACTCGACCGGCACGAACAATGTTAAGGGCTGCAACAGCCGTACACAATTCGAATTCAGACAGCCTGCTCGACGCTGCAAGCTGCGCACAATTCCTCAAGAGATACAGAACACTATGGAGGTAACGCCGAGCGTTCTGTTACGGGAGTACACGGGGCCGCTGCCACTTTCGCTTGCTATACCGCTAGCTCGAAGGGGTATTGAGCGAATTCTGCTGGAAAAGCGTGCCAGCGCTCTGGCTTACCATGCTAATAATGGGGGCGACCCGTCACTCGTCCGAGATGAAGAGACGCTTGTCAAAATGGCAAAAAATACGGAAATTCTTGCTCAAACCTTTGTTGAGTTCCAGAAAGATGGGACCTGGAAAGAGGTTTGCGGGGAGAGGCAGTTTGTCGAGTGGGGAAACGATAGTGTAATGTCCGGGCGATATGTTCCTCTCGCTGAGAGGGCGGATCCAGAACGTGTGCGTGTGGATGATCTCGATGGCGACTTCGAGCTAATTCCAGGGCCGGATCCCGACGATGACCACTGGCAATTCTAGGGACAGACAAGTAAACTCGTTACATCCAATCATCTTCTTCCATGTCGAGCGCCGGCAAAGCAGAGGACTTCTCTGAGCCTTACGAGCCGACGACAGCGAGGAGGTCCCTCTTGTGATCGAAAATTCAATGTTTTGTAGAGAACTTGGGTCGATCTGCTTTTCCCCATCCCGACTCCTTGCTGAGCATCTCTGGTGGCCTCACTGACTTGCACATCTCCCAAAAGCTTCAAAGACGGGGTATCATTACTGTATAAGCTAATAGCTCATGACACTCGTAAAAGAAATCCCCAGCCCAGACGGCAGAAAACGAGACGCAAGACAAGCCCAGCAAGCCAGCTGCCTAGAGACCATGTCGCGCCAGGCTCAGATCCGCATCGGCAATCTTCACAATCTTGGTCCGGAACACCAGCTTGTGCCCAACGTAAAGAACAACGAAAAGAATGAGGCTAATATACGACGCAAAAAAGTCACTCGTGTTCCACTTCATGAAGACGGTGAAGCCGCTAGTAATGAGGATCAAGACGTTGAAGAAGAGGCCAAACCACGACAGGTACGGCTGCAGCGGCGCACGGTAGGGCAGCTCCGAGCGTGAGATGCCCTTGGCCGCCAGCACCTTCATGAATCGAAGGTGGCAGATGTTGATGAGCGACCAGGTGATGAAGCCCGCGACGGCGGTGATGCTGAGCAGCCAGTAAAACACCTTCTCGCCATCCTTGGAAAGATTGAGGAACCCCAGCAGGCCAAAGGAGGCGCAGGCGGCCACGGACCAGTATGGCGTGCCGTGCCTGTTGGTGGCCTTGAGGAAGGCCGGCGCGTGGCCCTCTTCTGCGAGCGCAAGCAAGATTCGGCTGCTCGAGTAGACGTCCGAGTTGGCGGCCGTCAGCACGGCCGTCAGCAGCACGGCATTGATGATGTGAGGAAGCACTGGGACGCCGGCCAGGTTGGTGATGATGACGAGCGGCGAGGCCGAGGCATCTTGCGAGTCGCTCAGCAGGCCCGCGTTGGTGTGCGGCACGTTGAGGCCGATGAAGAAGACGGCAGCGACAAACAGGCAGAAGATGCCCCAGAAGGTCCATCGAATCGCAGACGGAATGGCCTTGGCGGGGTTCTCCGTCTCGCCGGCACCGATGCCCACCAGCTCGGACCCCTGGTAGCTGAAACCAGCCGTGATGAGGACCGCCCAGAAGCCGACAAACTTGCCAGTCGCGCCATCGACCATGTACGCGTTGAAGGGACCCGGGTCCACCCAATTGCTGAAGCCGATGTAGCCCTGGTCTCCCGCGCCGGCGTTGATGCATATGGAAAAGATGATGAAGCCGATGATGGTGACGACCTTGATGCTGGAGAACCACATCTCGAGCTCGCCGAACCACCGGATGGGGAGGAAGTTGGCCGCCGTGAAGATGACCCAGAAGACGGCAATCCAGATTCCAATGCTGAGGTCCGCGTTCCAGTATTGGATGATGAGGCCGGCAGCCGTCAGCTCCAGGGCATACGTTATGGTCCAGCTGAACCAATAGATCCAGCCCATGGCGAAGCCGAGCGTAGGGTCGACGAATCGCGAGGCGTAGACGGTAAAGGCACCAGCGACGGGCATGTACGCGGCCATCTCGCCGAGGCCACACATGACCGAGTAGACGACCATGCCGACAAAGATGAAAGCCATCAAGAGCGAGACGGGGCCAGCCTTGGACAGAGCACCGCCGGTTCCGATGAAGAGGCCGGTACCGATGGTGCCTCCAATGGCAATGAACTGCAAATGACGGCCCTTGAGGGCTCGGTTGAGGCCCGTCGAGCCCGTCTCGACATCGTCGGCGGGCTTGTCGGTGACGACCTGGTCGTTACTTGCTCGGGCAGTCTTTTCGTCGGCCATGGCTGCTTCAGTGTCGGGTTTTCGACGTCGAAATCGTTTGGGCGTGGAAGCCGTGGGGGGGGGGGGGGGGGGGGGGGGG
>JALHBZ010000010.1:0-89332 GCA_024340015.1 Tolypocladium ovalisporum
AGTAAGCAATTCAACCACCTTCTTCTACTTGCTAAGTTACCTTTATAATCTCTATCCTATAGAGACTTATGTTCTTCTTCTACTGCCTTTATCCTTGTTTCTTAAATCCTGTCTACTTGTCGGCCTTGGCGCTTCAATCTGAGTGACGGCTGTCGCGACTAAGGTAGCTATAAAGAAGCCCGGGCTTCGCGAGGCTGGGGAAGTTCAAGCCTCGCGACACGGGCGCTGTACCCGCGGGACTTCTGGAAACCTTCCCCGATTAGGTAGGTAGACAAAAGCCAAATCCGAGAGCGCCCGTAGTACGGATGCAAGAACCTGGATGGCACTTGTTGGCCAATGGCTGGGCGAGACTGGAAACGCAGAGACATAACACTAGGCACGAAGTAGATACAAGGCGACTCTCCATTTATCGATATACAGGGATGTCCTATCTACTTGGAGAGACTCCACATCCTATTGAATGTATCCATCCAATCTTCATTCAAATGATCCAGGTGCAGTATGCTGCTACCATCCAATGACCCTATTTCACATGTGCCAGGCTGCGAGATCCCTCTCGAATGTGCCAGAGGGAACAGACGCCATGACTCGTCAATGGATCTTGATCACAACGCGGATATTTACAGGCGAGAGCCATGGATGACCTTCATGTCGACCGCGAGCTCACGGCCGCCGTCGTTGAGGACAAGCACACGGACGCTGCCGCGGCCAGACTCAAAGGCATTGGACAGGCGAGACCACAAGTTGGACTGGTCAATGACCGACAGACCCTGCTTGACGTCGCCAGTCTCGGTCATGGCAACGACGATGCCGTCCTGCAGGTCCAGGACACGGTACTGCTTGAAGACAGGGCCGAGCATGGTCTGCACGACAACGCTGGGGGCAGGGTTGGAGATGAAGGACGACTCCTCGTGCAGCTGCTTGGTGAAGAGGTCAACACCGAGGTAGCGGTACTGGCCAGTGGCGGGTGAGGTCGAGATGCGGATGACCTGGCAGGGGCGGCCCTGCAGCATCAAGAAGTCGCCGAGGCGGATGTGGTGGCAGGGAATGGTGACCGTGTTGGGGAGATACGAGTCACTCGAGCCGCCGCCGCGGGGACGGGAAGTCGACACCGTCTCATGGATGTCCACGTCGATGTGCTCACGGTGGCCATGAGGGTGCACAATCTTGTCGGCCAGCTTGTGAATCCCGTGGCGGAAGGAGTGGAAGTGGCCTGCGGTCAAGTTAGTCTTGGAGTTTCTCAAGAGATCCGCGTCGGGTGGACACGTATGCTTACCGCTCTCGTCGTAGTAACCCATGTTGGACTTTTGGTCGGCGCGGCTGAAGCGAGCAGGCTCAACGGTGTCTTCGGTAATCTTGACGTCCTCGTGAAACGTAGGTCGGGCAGTGCGTCCGTCGACGGTGTACTGGTCGACTTGGATATGCTCTGACTGGTACTGAGGCCGAGAAGTGGCGTCTACCGTGGTGTGATACTGGGGGCGGAAACGCTCTCGGTATTCACGCTCAGCAATGTCAATGGGGCTGGAGTGCGGGTTGCCGTGAGTATCGATGTGAACGTGAGTGTCGGTGTGCTCGGTGGTATGCGCAGGCCTAAAGGTTCGGAGGATGGAGGTCAGTTGATGCAGCTCATGTTTGTCGGGCCCATGCGATGGTTTCTAGGTCAACGGAGCTGGGAACCGGGGTCCCCTGAGCCGGGGTGCTTCTCCCGCGTGGATCCAGCCAGAACAAGGTGCAGTACACGGGCTGCGCCTGCAGGATGGACGGGCCTCGTCACACCGCATCGACTGCTGCGTTTCCCATGAAACAAGGCCACCGAGAGTGGAGTGCAAGAGGGAGCCAGAGGAACAGAGAGGTGAAGAGGGAGGGGAGAGCGAGATGAAGCGAAGAGAGCAAAGACATACCGGCGTTCCTCCTTGACGTACTGCTCGTGCTGGAAACCGGGACGGCGGTAACGCTCTTCCTCACGTGTGTAACGGACCTCTTCTTCACTGAAGCGGTGCTCTCCACGCGAAGGGAGATCGACGTTGGCGGTGTAAGAAGAGTATTGACCTTCCCGTCCGGCTGGCTGCTGGTGGGGAAGCTTGATGTCAACCTCTTCGTGAATTTTCTGGGTAGTTGTCGTCTGCGCTTCGCTGTCCCGATATGTCGACAGGAAGATGCTGAAGGGGACGGGGACGCGAGCCTCAAAGTCCAGATTGGCGACTTTTGCGGCGCGAGAGAATCTTCTCACAACCCTCCGTAGCAAGCACGAAAGGAAGACAAGAAGAATTCCCTAGCTTCTGTTCCTAAAGAAACAAAAGTCGAAGAGAAGGAGAAAAGAGAGAGGCCGTGGGGATGCCTCTTGAAGTCTTTTCTGTCCTGTCTTGTCTGGTTGTGATGTGTATGGAGATAATTGGAGGGGATGAGGGAGAGAGAGAGATGCGCGATGGGTTTTGAGGACGGGGGCCGGATTGGATGAGAGGCGCCGTTGCATGGACAGCTGTTGTTGAACAGGGTGTCTCTGTCGAATCCTTGTGTTTACAACTGCTGGGGTCGTTGTTTACTCGGGTCCAAAGCGGCATAGTCCTGCATGTCGACTCCACCGGAGCGCCAGGCCGGTGCGTCTCATCAACCAAACGGCGCCGTCCGCTGCGCTTGTAAGGGTGCAACGCTGTATCCTCAGCTGCAGTTTTGCAGGCGCCCGAGCCCGAGCAGCAAGCCGACCTCCTCGGGGCCAACGGGAGCTGCTCGCCGGCTGGACCCTCAATGCGATGCTCCATGCCAACGGGCCTCCGAGGCGGAGGTCTGGAGTCGGCGCCACGGGGAAGCCCAGTAATGCTCCATTGGTGGAGGCCACGCTTGTGCCGTCACGGTCTCAGACATCCTGACGGCAGCACAAATCGACACAAGGCCATTGTGTCCAGTAAGAAAAACACTCGTATCGGAGGCTGGGCAATCTGTAGATGGCTGGGCGACAGTGACGGTTGTCCGTTATTACAGCAATGCTCTCCCAATAGCAAGCTGAGGTCAGGCGCCCGAGTGGATTTTCCAGCCTCTGACCAGCCTCCGTGCCTCCGCGTTGGCTGTCTGATGCCGCAGGAGAGCGGCATCCGAGCAGACCCCTTGCACGGCATATGCGTCGTGGGCGGCCGCCATTGGGTTTGCGTGTGCGCTGCATCAGCATCTTATGCAAGCACACTCGTGATATCGACACGCTGCTACGCATGCCCCTTGATCGTGGCTTGGCTTTCTGGACCGTGACGCTCGTTAGGTTTGACGGGGCGCGTCGATCGCAGAGCCCACTTGGGTTCTTCTTTCTGCCTCCTCAGTCCACGAGTGACGACCGCTTTGAGGAGGCGATGACTGACTCGGCATGCGTGGCAACTGACGCCGTTGCCTGCACTCGTGCTCTAGCCACAAAGATCGATGCTCAACAGCACGCAATATGGCACCGCGAGCCGACACCCATTTGGAGCGCCACGCAGTGCGAGTACGAGGAGAAAGGAGCTGAGGTCCGGGATCTCCTGGTTGCTGTGACAACATGGGACCCCTAGCTCCGCTGGCTATTTGTGGTTGGTGGCGGGGATAGTCGGGTTGCACGGATTAGGCTCGAGGATCCCAGACCTCGTCAGTCGCGTCTCGTTCACGGGGGTGTGCGAAGGTGTTTCGGCTGCTGCGCGTCTGGAAATGAAGCGGGTCACTTGCGGCCGTGTTTGCCTCGGCCAAGGAAGATGACCCGGCCTGTGACTCTGTTGCCATCTCTGAAGTCACTCCTGAGGGATGCTGCGGGACCGACCGTCCGCGGGTCCTCTATCTTGCAATTAGGTGATCAGTGCAAGTCCTAAGTCGACGTTTGCATTGCGTTCGTAGAGCATCATGGACGCCAAACTAGCTGTAAAAATCAAATCGTTAGCTCCCGTGGCAGTCACATCTCCCCGACGAGCGCCGTTTGCCGGTAGGAAAGCCTTGGCTTTGTGGCGGAAGAGCAGCGTTAGAGCCAGATTCATCCATCTCTACAAGTACACGTGTAACAGAGGTAAGATAGCTGTTGCTGCTAAAAAGCCCAGCGCTTTGCACGTGACGAATGTCGTCACTGGAAGGGGTTGCTCGAACTTGCCCCGCGATGGAGCTTGCCCCACGTTGACACAGGTCTGGAATCTCCAGATTCTCAGATCACCCAACGTCTTTCGGCTCGCGCCGCTCCGCATTGTCTCGCAAGCTTTTGCGCCCAGTGCATTCCAGTATGAAGCAGCGCTTCTCGTCCTTGGACGTCAAGGTAGAGCAATTTTCGCAGCCCGCAGCTAAGCAACCGCCAGCTAATCACTGTGCAGGTCATCGCCCACGAGCTCAACGAGAGCTTGGTGTCCCTGCGACTGGCCAACGTCTACGACCTCTCTTCCAAGATCCTGCTTCTCAAGTTCGCCAAGCCCGACAACAAAAAGCAGCTCGTCATCGACTCCGGCTTTCGATGCCATCTGACCGAGTTCGCTCGCGCCACCGCTGCGGCCCCCTCCGCGTTCGTAGCTCGGCTACGGAAGTTCCTCAAGACGCGGCGCTTGACGTCCGTTGCACAAGTGGGCACAGACAGGGTGCTGGAGTTTCAGTTTAGCGATGGAGCATACCGTCTCTTCCTGGAGTTTTTCGCAGTATGGCCCGCCGGACCTGAGCTTCGGAGACTTCATGCGATGCGAGAACTAACAATCTCTTAGAGCGGCAACATTATCCTCACTGACGCCGACCTAAGGATTTTGACGATTGCGCGAAATGTCCCGGAAGGTGAAAGCCAGGAGCCGCAGCGGGTCGGCCTGCAATACTCGCTGGACAACAGGCAGAACTACCGCGGCATTCCCGACATGTCCAAAGACAGAGTACGGGACGCACTACAGACTGCCGTGGCGAAGGCTGCTTCTGCTGCGACCGCTTCGTCGGCAAAGAAGCCCAAGGGCAAGCCGGGCGCGGACTTGAGAAAGAGCCTCGCTGTCTCAATCACCGAAATCCCTCCGGTCCTCGTCGACCACATGCTCCAAGCAAACAATTTCGATACCACGGTGAAGCCTGCGGCAGTACTCCAAGACGAGAAGTTGTTGGACGAATTGGTCCGGCTGCTGTCGGAAGCCCGCAAAATGGTCCACGACATAACTACATCGTCCGTGTGCACGGGTTATATCTTTGCGAAACAAAGAGATGGAAAGCCGTCAGAGGCGACTGCAGATGGCGACGGGTCGAACAGAGACGATCTCCTCTATGAAGACTTTCACCCTTTCCTCCCGCAAAAATTCAAGAACGATCCTTCTATCAGGGTACTCGAGTTCCAAGGGTACAATCAGACCGTCGATGAGTTCTTCTCGTCCTTGGAAGGTCAAAAGCTGGAAACTCGCCTGACAGAGAGGGAAGCGACGGCGAAGAGGAAGCTCGACGCCGCCAAACAAGACCAAAACAAGCGGCTAGAAGGGCTGCAGGAAGTGCAGACAATGAACTTGCGCAAAGCTGCAGCCATTGAAGTGAACGTGGAGCGCGTACAAGAGGCCATGGACTCCATCAATGGCCTGCTCGCGCAGGGAATGGACTGGGTGGACATTGGCAAGCTGGTCGAGCGAGAAAAGAAAAGACACAACCCGGTCGCAGAAATCATCACCCTTCCGTTGAACCTGGCAGAACATATCATGACTCTCAAGCTTGCAGAGGAGGAGTTCGATGACGACGAAGACGAAGATCCGTTTGAAACAGACGACAGCGAATCAGACGAGGACGAAGAAGAGGGAGCGAGGCCAGCTTCAAACAAGGTCAAGCAAGTTGACAAGTCCCTTTCGGTGGATATCAATCTTGGTATCAGCCCATGGGGCAACGCGAGAGAATACCACGAGCAAAGGCGCTCGGCAGCCGTCAAGCAAGAAAAGACGCAGTTGCAAGCAGCCAAAGCCCTCAAGAATACGGAGCAAAAGATAACCGAAGATCTGAAGAAGGGCTTGAAACAGGAGAAGGCTCTTCTGCAGCCTATCCGAAAGCAACTGTGGTTTGAGAAATTTACATGGTTCATCTCCTCTGATGGATACCTGGTACTAGCCGGCAAGGATGCGTCGCAGAATGAGATGCTTTACAGGAGGTATCTACGAAAGGGTGACGTATACTGCCACGCAGATCTGCGCGGGGCACCGAGCGTAGTCATCAAGAACAACCCGAGCACCCCCGACGCGCCGATCCCTCCCGCAACGTTGGCCCAGGCCGGGTCACTGTCGGTCTGCTCATCTGATGCTTGGGACTCTAAAGCCGGTATGGGCGCATGGTGGGTCAACGCCGACCAAGTCTCGAAGTCGGCTCCCACTGGAGATTTCCTTCCTGTGGGAAGCTTCATGGTGAACGGGGACAAGAACTTCTTGCCTCCCGCCCAGCTCTTACTCGGTCTCGGATTTATGTTCAAGATTAGCGAGGAGAGCAAGGCACGGCATGTGAAGCATCGCTTGAATGATGAAGACTCGGGACGCCAACTAGACGACAATGGGAATACAGCTTGGAATGAAGCGAGGAAGGATGACGATGAAGATGATGAGGACTTCTCTGGTGACGAGTCCGAGGAGGAACAGAGTGGTCACGCAGGTCGACATAACCCTCTTCAAGCCCCCGACACTGAAACAGGCGACGATGACCTAGAAGTGCCCGAAGAAGGCATTTCGAAGCTCAGGGTCGATGAAGATCCTGCTGCAGATAGGACTGCTGAACAGGAGACGTCAGAAGAGCTTGTCGAAGCTGAGACTGAAGACCTTGATCAATCCGAGCTGGCTACCGAGACGTCTGAAGCCCCTACTAAAGGCTCTCCAGCCCATCCATCCGTGGCTGACTGCTCGGCTGGCAACAAGAAGGCGCCATCGAAGCGCGGTCAAAAGGGCAAGGCGAAGAAGATTGCCAACAAGTACAAGCATCAGGACGAAGAAGACCGAGCAGCAGCAGAAGCGCTCATTGGCGCCACGGCTGGCCAGCACAAGGCCGAAGCCGAAGCCAAGGCCAAAGCGGAGCATCAGGCCGAGCTCGAGGCTGCCAAGAACCGTCGTCGCGCGCAGCACCAGCGCCAACAAAAGGAAACGGCCGAACACGAGGAGGCCCGGCGCCTCATGATGGACGAGAGCGTCGACGCGCTCGACGCCGGCGAGTCGGAACAGGCCACATCTCTAGACGTCCTCGTGGGCACACCGCTACCCGGCGACGAGATCCTTGAAGCCATCCCCGTGTGCGCGCCGTGGTCAGCGCTCGGCAAGTTCAAGTACAAGGCCAAGCTGCAGCCCGGCGCGACCAAGAAGGGCAAGGCCGTGAAGGAGGTCGTGGAGCGCTGGAAGGCCGACTCCGGCAGGAAAGGCGCCGTGGACGAGGCGGCGCGGGACAGCGAGAGGATGTGGCCGCGCGAGGTGGAGCTCATCAAGGGCTTCAAACCGGAAGAGGTTATCAACTGCGTGCCTGTTGGCAAGGTGGGAGTCATGATGGCCGGGAGCAGTGGCGGTGGTGCTGCGAAGGGGAAAGGGGGTGGGAAGGGGCAAGGGAAAGGAGGCCGAGGCGGCCGAGGGTCGAAAAAGTGAGGGCGTGAAAACATGTGAAACGACATGAGAAGCAGCTCAAGGCACATTAATTGAAGCCGTGACGATATATAGACTTGGTATCCCATTAACGCAGAGGCATGTATGTGCCAGCCCTGACTAGAAGCGCATATCCCGATTCACGTCAATATTTGCTTCGTGATTGTTGCCCACCATTGCACTCATCCAGAACCGAACCTGGTATCCGAAAAGAAAAGCGACCACGCCCACCGCCTGAAAACATGCCATTCCAGCTCAGCGGGGGATCTCGACCCTCTCGACCCTCCGGACGTCGTTGGGCATCCTCGCAATGCACAGCTCGCAGCAGAAGCGGCCCCACTGGCCCGTCGTGGCCTCGCGCACGGCGTCCTGCAGGTCGCGGCCGTAGCGGTCGCGGTAGGCCTTTTTGACGGCGTGCATGTGCACGGCGTCCCAGTGGAAGCGGACAAGGCGGGAGATGAGCAGCTCGCGGCGCAGGTCGTCCTTGCGCGAGGCGGTGAGGGCGTGGTGCAGCAGCAGGGCGTCGCGCACGGGGCGGTTGATGACGCCGTTGAGGATGTGGGCGAGGAGCTCGCCCTAGGTCATGATTGTCAGCATTTGGTCCATCAGGTGATCCATTCCAGGGAGGGTGCTCGCTCACCACAAGGTTGCCGCTCTTCTTGAGCGCCTCGCGGGCAAAGTTGGTGCGGTAGTGATGCTCGTACTCCTGCAGCACGGCGCGGAGGTGGGCGTCGCTGCGCTTGACGACGATGCCAATCATGGCGCTCTCGCCGCCCTTTTCGGCCTTGACGGCCCTGCGCAGGTCGTCGACGTCCTGGTCAACGAGCTTGTAGTCGAGGGGGAGCCGCTGCCCGTAGGCGTCGTAGTCCTCCATGCGGCGCTCCTCGAGCACCATCAGCACCGCCTTTTTGAACTTGTCCTCCCTGAGCTCCGTCTTCATGCACTTGGTCAGACTGTTGTCGTACTTTTTGTCGGTAAAGGACTCTTTGATCTGCCGGACCTCGTAGTTGCTGCGCCCCATGAGCGACTCGATGAGCAGCTCGCGCCGCGTCTTGTCTCCCTGGTACCAGAAGTTGGCCCAGTATGCCTCGCTCTCCCACTTGCCCAGCGCGACCGAGTAGCACGCCTTCATGAGGTTGAGGTCTTCGTCCTTGAGGCGGGCGCGGATGTGCTTGGCGACGTTGACGCCCTTGCGCTCGGAGCCGGTCTTGACGAGACGCTTGTACTCGACGCGCAGCTCCATGACCTGCTCGTGAGTGAGGCTGGGGAGAATCTCAACCAAGGGCTCCGTGTCGGGCTGCCTGTCGCCCCGGAGAGCTCGCGCCAGGGTCGTGGCAATGTCCTCGGGGTCATGGAAACGCGCGCGGCGGTTCTTCTTCTTGCCATCGCCCTCGACGTCGGAGTTGATTGGCGAGAGGGCGTCAATGACCCTGGTGTCTTCGTTGTGCGACGCCAGCAGAAGAGGCGAGGGCATCGGCGAGCAGTCCTGATAGGTTCCGTGGTAAGACTCGAGGAGCGGAGAGCCAGGGGCTGCTGCGAGAGACAGGCTCGACGGTCGACCCGTGCTAACACTCAGGCTGGACATGCGAGCGGTGGGGGGTTGGGGGGACTTGTCCCTGGCGCTGCCACGTCGGTCCCTTGAACTGTCTCTCTCCCGGCGGCCAGGCCCAACCGTCAGAGCAGACGGTCCGGGGGACTTGTCCCGTCGACGGTCTCGAGACCGATCACGTTCGCGGTTGGCAGGCTCAACGGTGAGAACATTGGATGCTGAGCTGCGCGGGTCGTCGCGGTAAGAGTCGCGCTGCGACTTTCTTGGCGCGTAAGCATCCTCCGGTGGACTAGACCGTCTTCTATCCTCGGCTTTACTGGCCCGACGCCCGTCGTCGTCATCTCGGTCGTACTTGGACGAGCGCTTCTCACTCAGCTGAGAGCCAGAGATGTAGCTGCCGTAGGTGCGAGGTGACTCGGGGCGGGGTGGCGGCCGCCCATATGCCAAGTTGTCTTCGTCGCGCGCCGTTTTCGCACGACGGTCACTCTTCCATTCCTTGTCGCGGCTGGAGGGCTTGCCGTCGTCGTCATCGTCGCCGTACCTGCGGCTGTACTTTTGCGGCAAGAACTTGAGATTCTCGGCAATGTCGTTGCCGCCCGCGTACTTGTCTCGCGGCGGCTCGGCATAGCGGAGGCGGGGGTCGTCCTCGTCGTCCCTATCGCGTCGGCCGTGCTTGGAGTCCCGCTCCCGGTCTCTCGGTGGCTCGGCAAAGCGCGCTCGTCGGTCCTTGTCTTCGTCGCGCTTGGGGCGCTCGTCCTCGGGAAAGGCTCCAGGCAACTGGCTGCTCCCTGCATCGACCTTGGGCTTGGAGGCGCGGTAAGAGGACTCGCGCGTAGGCGACGCGGTGCGGTAGATGGGCTGTGCGTCGTCGTAGCTGTACATGGCTTGGCTCCCAGGGAGCATGCTGTCGATGCCTCCGGCGGCAGGATAGGGCAATCCGCTGCCGCCCTGAGCCGGCTCCCGACGACGGCTGGACCTGTATCGGTCGTCGAGGTCGTCCTCGGGGTACACATAGCTCGGCTCTCGCACATCGGCATACGAAGTAACGGGCTCGCGCTCGCCGGCTTCATCTCTCGAGCGCCGGTCACGAGACCTCGACCTGTCGCGACCGCCGCGACGGCCGCCATCCACGGCGAGAGACATTGGCGCTCTGGTGTTGCGGGGTTCGCGGGGTCGCGTTTCGTGCTCTCGTGAGCCTGGTGAAGCTGGATCCCAAGTGTTGCAAAGGCTCAATTGAAGCTCGGTCGGGACCAGCAGTGGCTGGGAAGGGAGAGACAAAACAGGAGAGGCTGCCAGAGCTTAGAAGTCCCAGCCGTCGAGCTGACCTACCTGCCCGCGGAGGTCTGAGGCTCTGTTCGGTCGGGCCATCAAACGGCCTAACGGCGCGCTGACACGGGCCTCGCGCAGCAGGGGGGGGGGACTCATAGCGCCTGTGGGAGTTGCATCTCCAGCCCCCCGGCCACACCGGCGCTAAACAACGGGCACGCCAACGGCCAGGGGTCGCAGCCAATGGCGGGGCCTCGACCGAGAGAGGGCTGCAGCAGCGTTGCTGCGAGGTGCGCACGCATCTCAGAGCTCCATCTGCAAGAACTCGGATGGCTGAGCTGATGAGAGGTCTTGAACAGGTTCTGGAGGCTGGCGGCACGGGCAATTGGAAAGACGGGGCCATGACACGCTTGACGGGACCGTCCGCGGGCCGTCCGAACAGCCACGCCGCCGAGGTGGAGCTGCTTGGGGGGGCGAAGCTGCCCTGGGCTGCGGGAGCGGCGGCCCAGCCTCGCGGAGAGCCCGCCGTGCAGGCCATGGTCCGTGTGTGTGATCTGCAGTGCCGTGATGGCTCCCGTCGCGTGGCGTCAGTCGGAGGCGGACCTCTGGCGATGCGAGCACATATAGGTGTGTACCATTCGCAGACACGGACAACGAAAAAGTAATGATTGAGCAAATGGAATTCAATCAAACATGAGCATCTTAGGTGCTGGAGCGTCCCAGCAGACGCCTTCTATGCATCGACTTGTCTCCACGTTGAAACATCTACCCCTTTGGCGGCGCCCTTTCCCCCCGCTGAAAGACATACAGTGCCTCGTCTTTGCCCGCAAAGCTAGGCAGCGGAATCTGCACCACTCGCGTCCAGTCCTTGTGCTCCCTCGCCATGTACTGGTCCATTGTCATGCCCCTGAAGCCCGTGTATCCGTTGCCGTTCTGCGTGCCGACGACGGCCAGCGTGTCTCCCTGAAAGGCCTTGACGAGGTCGCGCGTGAAAGCCCCCTCGCCGTCGCCGCCCACCACTGGGTATACAAGCAGCAGCACCATGTCCCGGCCGCCGGCGTTCTTGCGCAGCCACTTGACGCCGTCGGTGACGGTCGTGTCGTCGACCCAGTTGACGCGCCACTCGCTCTGCATGTTGTCCACGGGATGCACCACCAGCCCGTAGCACCGTAGCAGAAACGACCAGTAGCCGTTGCCGGACCCGACGTCTGCTACCGGGCGCCCGTCGGCTAGCAGCCGGAGCACCTCGAGGCTCTCGTGCGAGGGCGTCGCGCAGCCAAAGTGGTGCATCAGGATGGGCAGGACGTGGTGGCTCGTGGCCACGCGGTCCGACATGGCGCAAGGGCCGCACCACTCGAGGTTCCGGCACGACCAGGCCCAGAAGTCAAAGTATGGGTTCTGGCTGGGCGGCGTCTTGGCCTTGGGGATGGTCAACTTGGACGACAGAGCGGGGTGTATGAACCGCTTGTCGTTGAGGCGAGCAGCCACCTCTGCTCGGATAGAGTCCTTTCTGGCATTTGTGCCAAAGTTCTTGAGCGCCGAGCCCGTGGCGGTAGACGGGCTGAAGATGGAGATGTAGGCCTCGATATCTGGCTGCGGTGGAAGGGGGCTCTGCGATTGCCTCAGTTTCGACTCTCAGAAACAGACCGATATAACACCGCAGGGGCACGTACCGGCGACCCGTCCTCTCGGCGATACCAGGCGTGCAGGCCGTTTGCACCACCGAGGTTCACGACGTTCTGCGCCTCGGCCAGCTTTACGCTCGCCGTGGCATGATACGTAAAGGAGTCGCGCTCCGGCAGACCCAGCAAGACACGGCTGGCGCCATCGAGGTTGTTGGTGGCCAGCAGGTCCCGCGCCTGCTGCTGCCGCACAGTGTCCTTGATGGCATCATCGGGCCGGAACGAGGGATTGCCCACGCAGAACGGGGCGCTGGAGGTGCGCGACATGCGGCCGCCAGCACGAGCAGAAGGACTGCCGGGTGTGAGTGTTTGGAGCTCAGCTTCGCGAACGAGCTCGCACGCAGATGACGTCGATTTGTAGGTCTTGAACGACGCCGGCGGACCAAAAGTGGGCTTCGCGGTCTGCCGCAGCGCCGCAACCTACCGAAAATAAGGTACCGACTTGGCTGTCGATACTATTTGCGTGCACTCATTAACCCAAACCCATCGCACAAACGACGAGCAACAGCTTCTAGAACAGTTCGGAGCGCGAGCATTGGCGGCACAGAGCCAACAGCCGGCCGCGGCAGCAACGGCGGCTGGCCCGCAGTGGGCCTGGATCTCGCAGGCGCCAGAGCCCAACGCTTCCCTCCCGCTCGAGCATCCCGACGATCTTCGGCGACAGATTGCCGGGCGGAATAGCGAGACACTGGGTGCTGGCAAATGGTCTCGCAGGCCTGCGGGCGAGAGTAGTCGGTATGCCACGAGGAGACACTTCATGCTGTTCCTCCAATTATGAAGTACGGAAGACAGCACGTCCGCATTATCATGAATGATGCTGTCGACCGGGACGCAGTCTTCGAGGACAGTGCAGCATCGAGGGACCACATTGCGTTACTTGGTGGCCGGCACGTATAAATGCCCTTTACTTGGCTCATGCATTTCACCCAATCGCGCCTCGCAGCCGGGTCGCAGGTCTGCTAGACCGAGTCTGAGTCGGTCCAGATTGACTCGTCACATTCACGACAGCCTCCAGCGCCGCGCACCGCTGGGCAAGGACGATAGTTCTGACAACCACAGGATTGCGACCCAACGATGACAGGATGTATCAATAGATCGAGGCAACAGCCATCCCGAAAGCAGTCCCTACCTGTAGGTACGAACAGGTAGGCCACCCTCGCAACAGGCCTCTCGGAAGACAGGGACCTCAAGGCCGTGATGGCTGGCGCAGGTGGGCGTCGAGAAGAGGTGGAGAGGATGACGGTCTGGATGGGCCGGGACGGCACCAGGGACCCTGTTACCGTTGCTTCCTGGACGCAGGGAGCCGCTTGCCGCGCATCAGCCGCTGCAGAGATGGCATCCATTGCCGACAGCGGCGTCCAGCACGCCCTGAGATCATGAAGACGTCAAAAGCAACTCTATCGCGGTCTTTGCCGCATTGGGGTCCACGGGGACCTGCTGGGAGATCAGTGGCGGGGTTCCAGGTGCCTGCTTCGTGGTGGGGAGGGGGGCATGGCAGCCGCCGGCCGCTGAAAACGTGCCGCAGGGAGGACGTCGATCCCCACCGTAGTGCCTTGATGGGTGCAGGTGGCCTGTTAGTCGCCGACCACTTTCCCTCCCGCCTGCCGCCGGTAGACGCCTCGCTGCGAGTAGAGTAACCTAATCAATCAGCGGGCAGGGTGTGTCCACCGGCATCTTCAACTCACCCTCTAGATCATTGCTCCTTTTCCTTCGACACATCCCATTCCTCCGGATCTTGATCTTCGCCGTGCTTGCAAGACGCTGCTCGTTGTCGTCCCGGCGCCCGTCTCGCAGCATCGCAGTCGTCCTCACGCGCTGGTAGCAATCGCATCCTCGGCCCGTCCCCTAACGCTGCGATTCGTTGCGCACGCACCTCACCCACCGCCACCACCACGAGCCTCCCGTCTACGTTGTGGCCGCCTCGTAGGGCTGGCTGGCTGCGAACCTGCGCCTCAATCCAGGCGTTCCTGCGCTGTTGCTGTTGTATCACCGACTCTGCAACGCCTCTCTGGACTCGTCTCGTTTGCGCGCTCCAACTGCCACCAAAACCTGACCTCTCAGGCTGCTGCTGCTGTTGGTGGGAAGCAAACCCTATAAGCAAGAGGTGCTTCATCCCATATCCGGAATCATCACCACCACCCGACGCAGCCCAGATGCACGGCGAATTGTCATAACGCCTGCATCGGAGCTTTCTTCGTCTACGCCACTGTCCCTCTACACGCTTCCCGGGCCATTGACTTGATCGAGTCGCACTCCCAGTCACCATACACAGCGACTACAGCCATACATGCACAGACACCTCGCTTAGCATCTAAACATGGAGCAGCTGCCCCAAAACGACTCCGGAGTCTCCGTTTCCGGGACGTCGACCTTTAAAATGCAAAATGGTGATGCTCAAGACGCATCATTAGACTATCCGCCTTTGTCCAACGTCGCACCAGACGCCATTAGCAACAACATCAAGCCCCTCGACCAGCTTACATCCCAGGGCACCGACACCAAAGTCCCCGCCGATGCTCGGGTTGCGCAAGAATACAAAGATCGGCTGGAAGAGCCGCAGCCACTCGATCGACGACAACAGAATGGAGATCGAGCACATATACCGCAGCCCACGACGGCGTCCTCGGATGAGCCTCGGCAGGGGCAGGAGACTCAGTCGGCAGCAGAGCCGGAGCCTCGGCGGGAAGCTCGGGCGGAAGCTGAAGCTGAGTCTCGACGGGAAAACTATTTAATAAAGGAGCCTGAACCTCAACGCGAAACTCGATTGGCGACAGAGCCGGAGCCTCGACAGGAACCTCAGTTGGCGACAGAGCCGGAGCCTCGACAGGAAACTCAGTTGGCAATAGCGTCTGAGCCTCGAGCGGAGACTCAGTTGGCGACAGAGCCATCAATAGAGCCTTTGGCAAGTTTCCAGACGGCACAGGACCAAGCTTATGAATCGGAGGGCCCCAGCTATTCCCCCTGCGCCTCGCAGTCTCCCGCACCGATCAAGGAAGATGGCGAACCAGCGCCTGCAGGAAGCAACCCAGACTCGCCTCTGTTCGATGGTCAAGGTCGCAGGCCCGAGTCATTGATTCACTCTCCGTTGACGCACCCGAATGGGGTGTCCATGTTCCCCTTTCTGTCAACGTCCGAGCAGGAAGCCATGGCCCAGGATGCCCTGTCGCAGGCTGAGGCGTCCATCGTGGCCGACAGCTTCGACGGCAGGCGGACAGATGACGAGTCGGACGGTGGGTACGATAGCGATGGGTTCAGCTCAGCCAGCACGTCGGCAGAATCAGTAGTACGGGACTACATGTACGAGAATGGACGGCGGTACCATCGTTTCCGCGAAGGCTCATACAACTTTCCCAACGACGACGTGGAGCAGGAGAGAGAGGACATGAAGCATGCCATGGTGAAGCTACTTTGCAGTCAGAAGCTTCACTTTGCCCCGATTGGCAACTACCCCCAAGAGGTGTTGGATATTGGCACTGGAACTGGCATCTGGGCCATCGAGAGTGAGTTGTCCTTCCGAGATGAGCGATCGGTGGGTGGAAATCTGGCCGCTGACATTTGCATCACTTTGTAGTGGGCGATCAGTTCCCCAGTGCTCACGTGCTCGGCATCGACCTTTCACCTATCCAGCCTGACTGGCTGCCGCCCAACGTTCGGTCCTTGGTGGATGACGTTGAATCACCGTGGCTGCACCAGCGCAACCATTTCGACTACATCCACTCACGACACACCGTCATGGCCGTCAGGGACTGGATGCGGCTGTTCCGACGGGCCTACGAGTGAGTATCCGCCACGTGGATTCACGGCGATGTTCCCCTCGAATCACTGACAGAGACTCCTAGACATCTCAAGCCTGGTGGCTGGATCGAGCTGCAGGAGATCCACCATTCCCCTCGAAGCGCCCTCCCCAATGGGCAATTCTCTCAAGAGCACGGCGTGGCCCAGTTCTGGGCACGGGTAAACGAGGGCCTCAATACGCTTGGCGTCGACCTCAACACGGCAGCCGGCGGCTTGCTGGCGGGCAGGATGCGGGAAGCGGGCTTCGTCAACGTGACGGAGCGAGTGTTCCACGTGCCCATCGGAACGTGGCCCAAGAACAAGGTCCTCAAGACTGTAGGGTTGTACTGGCGCACGATTCTCCTGGACGGCATCCAAGCCATTGCGCTGGGCCCGTTGACGCGCGGGCTGCACTGGAATCGGGAGCAGGTGGAGGTGTTCCTCATGCAAGTACGGCGCGCGTACCACGACAACGCGGCGCTCATGTACATGCCTCTGCATATCGTATACGGGCAGAAGCCGGAGAGTATGGTGTAATGGCGCTTCCATCCCGAGGGCACGGGAGGGGTCTGAATTTGTTTCAGCATGGGGATGGATGTCTGATACGATACCACGGCAATGGGTCTGAATCAGGGTCGGGGTAAATGTCTGATATGATTCCACGGCACTGGCCATATGCACAAACTTGGCTTGAACCAGACTTTCGGGTCATTTGTACAACGACAAGGGCATCGACATTTTCGAGTGGCTGTCCTCGCACAGCATCGTTTGGAGTACGTACCGACATGGCTGGCAGTGCCTGTCTTGGGAAATTCATGTACGATACTGGCCACGACGGCCCGCAGCTATGAGAACAGCATCTTGTTATGGGCGCAGTGGTTGAATAGGGGGCCGCTGCTCATTCAGCGGTGATGACGGTCGTTGCCTAGATGGGACTATTTGTTCAGGATTGCTTTTCATAGCCAGCCTGGCAGCCAGAGTGAAAGACCTGCAGACGTGCATCCACGTCACATCCAGCAGCCAGGTTGAGGGGAGACACATGGCTTGCAGAAGTGCAATTTGCGCACCCCCAGCTTTCACCATACTAGCTTAGGTTGCTTGCGCAGGAGACTGTGGTTCTGGCCGCACTTAGCGGGGTGCAGGACATGCATGGTCCGTCTGTCGACGTGACAGCTCCCACCAATTCGGGCCACCCGGGCACAGCCATGGCTGCGTTTACACCAATTGCACGAGCACGGCGCATTGGACGATGGGCGCAAGTTTGAAACGGCGTGTCTCGCCCCGTGGCTGTCGCTCACCGGTGCGCTGGGCCCGGTGGCTGATGGGCTGGGCGGGGCAGGGCTTGGACGAGTCTTGGACGGGAGACAATTCCCACGTGAAGGGCCCATGAGGGACGACGAGAAAGAGGCAACATCGCCGAATCGCCGAGGCGGGGAGGAGTCGGCAGCGATGTGACGGACCAGTTTGCCAATGCCCGCTTCCCCGTATTCGGGGCTGGGCAATAGCGCAGTCGCGCAATATTAATAAATGTAATTTGTGGATGCCAAGAGAGGGATTGCGGCGGCCGGGCCGGGCCATCCGCAGTGGGAGCTAGCTAATGCCACCTTTTGATCACCGCCCAGCCCCGGCGCCCGGTTTGTTTCCCGCTTTAAAGTGCTGCTTCTTTGGCCCGCTGGCAAGTGAGTGTGTGCCGTCCGACGACCGCGCCGAGCGTCATGCAACGGAGCAAACACGACGAGCAGCCCTGCCGCCGTCGCCAGCAGGCAGCTTCGAGCCCGTGGGGGGAAGAGGGGAGGGGAAGGGAAGGGAAGGGAAGGGTGGGAGTGGGGAGGGGGGCCGAACCGTGGCCGCGGGCCTCGCCGCATGCAGGCGTCGCGTGGTGCTAAAATGCGAGCTAGCCACCAACGTAGACGGATGCCCTTATTAGCAGTCGCGCGTCGTCGTCGGTCGTCGTCGTCGGTACCGGCCAAGGGCCGGCCGGGCGCATGGGTTGCAGTGCGTGCGGTGCGGTGGTGGTCTCAGCGATGGCGCCTCTGCGGCGGCCCAGCCTGAGACGCTGCCGGTACGGGTACGGGTACGGGCGACGGACGCGGAGGAAGGCTAGTTTGGAAATAGGGGAAGCTTAATTACCCTGCGAGCGTCCGGTTTCCCGTTTGCCTGTGCAGCTGGGTTGTCTGCATTGGCTGTTCTCCGTGGGCTCTACAAGCTGCTCCCTACATCCGCACTCGTGAAATTCACCACGATTCACCACGGAGATTGGAGGACGCGGCGACGAGCCAACACGTTGACGAGGTACGTTATCAGACGGGCAACCGCGAGGTCTTGAACGGCGCCTCGCAAGGGAGAGCGCGCGAGACTGGACCGCTGGGTGCCTTTTTCCCACGTTTTCTTGTTTCCCGTTTGCTGTTCGACTCGCCTGGACCATGGCCTGTTGGTGGTTTGGTTCCACGTGGAGCAGAGTTAGCGAACCGTTCCCTCGGGTCGCCCGCGCGCGCCGTCCCGTGCAACAGCTCCGAATCAACCCAATCTGCTGGCTGCCCGTACCGACAGCGCGGGCCAGCTGCTGCCCACGTCGCCCGTCTACTGCCCTTGATTTGGGGCGCGACGCGGCGCGCGGTTGAAGATTCGGGGCTTTGTTCTTCATGCAAAGGCGCATAGTTGCGCTCGTTGGTTGGAGACTCTGCTGCCCCCCCCTGAGCGTGGCATGATTCGCGAGTCAACTCGCCCGAGGTTCAATGCAGACTTCGGGTAACGGCTTGTCGTACCTGCCACGTCTGGACATGTCAATTTCCGAGGGGGCCCTGTGTAACGTAATGAGCCCCAACTGCCCGACGGCAATGCATGTCTGAGCCCGAGCTCGTGCCGCTGCGCAACGGGCAACGGCGGCAGGGAGGCCTCGCTTTGTGCCTTTGTTCGCAGCCTCTTCCAAAACCTTGAGCTTCCTGCCCCGGCTGATGACCCAATGCTGACGCCGCCAGAGTTTTAGACATCAAGCAGCACCCTCGCCATAGCAGTACAGGCGAGAGGCATCGCATGCAATGGGCAAGTTCAAGGTCCCCTCGTGGCTGCAGCCGCCAGCGCCGTCGGACGCGGACCGCAAAAAGCAGAATCGCCGCTCCTTCTCCGGCTTCTCGCAGCGCAAGTCCAAGCATGAGACGGTGTCCGTCGTGCCCAAGCCCGCCATCACCATCACCTTGGACGAGGAGCCCGCGAGGGACGACCAGTCACAGTCACGACTGATTGAGCTGGCCAAGAAGATCCGCGCCGAGGCAGAGAAGCTGGAGACGTACTTGAGGAACAACAGCCTACCACAGCCGGGATTCGGCGTCGACGCACCCGACGACTTTCCCAAACTGCCCAGCGATGTGCAAAGGAGTAGGCAGGAGATTGTCCACGCAACCAGCGAGCTGGAGGCTCTCGTCAGGGGCCCGAGGGAGAACGTGAGATGGGGTGTGTGGAGTGTGAGTCGCCACCGCTTCGCAAGCGTTCCTACCGGGCTGAGCTGACCTTGCTTCGCAGTATCTGGATACCCTGTCTTTACAAATCATCAACAACTACGGCATTGGTATGTCTCGCTGCGGGTCTGATTGGGTTCAATCGCTAATCTCGGGGCAGCCAAACTGGTCCCCCTGGACCACCCTATCCCCCTCTCTGAGCTGCAGGTCAAGACGAAACTTGACCGCATCAACCTCGCCCGCATCCTCCGCCACGCCATGACGAAGCGCGTCTTCCACGAGCCCTCACCAGGCCTCATCGCCCACACAGCGGCCTCGCGGCTGCTCGCGCAGGACGCCGCGCTACAGGACTGGGTTGGCTTCAACGCCGAGGACATCTTCCCCGCCGCCGCCAACGTTCTCGAGTCCCTCAAGGCGCACCCGGAAGCCACGTCGCTGACGACGACGGGCTTCAACCACGCATTCGGCACGGTCGACAAGGAGCCCATGTTCGTGACGTTTGGCAAGGACCCCGAGCGCGCGCGACGCATGGGCGGCGCCATGGCGAGCCTGACGGGCGGCGAGGGCTACGAGCTGAAGCACCTCGTCGACAACTACGACTTCTCGGCCGTCGACGACACGGAGGGCACGCTGGTCGACATTGGCGGGAGCCATGGATTCGTGTCTGTGGACCTGGCCAAGAGGTGGAAGAAGATGAAGTTTATCGTCCAAGACCTGCCCAAGACGGTGTCCAGCGCGCCCAGCCCCATCTGCGAGGACAAGACGGTCGCCGAGAGGATCGAACTGCAAGCCCACGACTTTTTCAAGGAGCAGCCGGTAAAGGGCGCGGATGGTGCGTTTTGCCTTGCCTTTGTTCCCCCGCAGCCGCCGACGATGCTAACAGTCGCAGTCTACTTCTTCCGCTGGATCATCCACAACTACTCGACGCCCTACGCCGTCAAGCTGCTCAAGAACCTGATCCCGGCGCTCAAGCCCGGCGCGCGCGTCATCATCAACGACCACTGCCTGCGCGACGCGGGCTCCGAGAACCCGTGGGACGAGCGGCTGATGCGCAGCATGGACATGGTGATGCTGACGCTGCTGAACGCGCAGGAGCGCCAGGAGCACGAGTTCCGCGCGCTCTTTGCGGCGGCTGATGAACGCTTCGTCTTCAAGGTGAGTTGTCCAACCCCGCCCTTGGCTCACACTCGTTGAGCAGCCAGCGCAGTGAGTGGAAAGGTGGCTAACCGAGGGCGCAGGGTGTCACGAGGAACGAGGACTGTCGGATGAGTGTGGTAGAGGCGGTCTGGGAGCCGAGTGCCGCGCTTGTCAATGGCGCGGCGACGGACGGCGAGGCAAAGAGCGATGGAAGCGAGACGGAGGTGAGCGAGAGCGCTTAAAATCTTGGAGTGCCGTAATTGGTGATGGGGCAGGGCATTGATTGTGGAACTTGTCAACTCAGATACAGACTGCGTGTGATGTTCATTTCTCATGTAGAGTAGCAAGTGACTGCGAACTTTTGAGAACCTTGGGTCACCCGCCCAATTTGGACTCTAAAGCTTGGTGCTTTAAGTGAGCCATCGTTTTTGGGTGAACAGATTACCGATGACTGCCTGAACATACCTTGAGCCTCACAATGCTGTTGTACACTGGCTTTCAGACCTCTTCTTCGCTTACATGTCCACATGAAAAAGAAAGAGCCCCCAACTGTCATCTGCGAGGCATCATTGATTCCCGGCGAGAAAATGGAACGCAACGTAGAGCTTCCACGTAACTCATATGCGGACGTGATACTCCTCATGTCTGGTACGAGGGCAGCATGGGGGGCTGAACACTGTCCAAGGGGCGCGTCAGGTTGCTCTGATTGTTTCGTACGAGGCCCTCGGGAACAGACACTTTGCGCGCTGAACACCCGGCAGATCAGTGTAAAGTGTGCGGCGTTTTCCTTACCCCACATGGCCGGTTCCTGAAGACCCCACAGGTCTGCGGGCGCTAACGCACTGGAACTAATGTAGTAGGAAATAACGCATCAACTTGCGTCAATTGGATCGGACAACTGATTCGTGACTCTTCAGCGTGATTGGTTTAGTGGTAAAATTCTCCGTTGCCATCGGGGAGCCCTGGGTTCGATTCCCAGATCGCGCATTTCTTTTGGCGTCTTGTCACGATTGTTCGGCTGACACTGCCATCTTTTTGATCTTTTCATCTACGAGTCTGCAGTGTGCAATTTTCACGGATTATATGCCGTGTCACGGTCCAAAGGGCTGACTGACTGGATTGACTGATGAAAGAAAAATGGACATAAACTATGTGAACAGACCAATATCTCCTCAATACTTGTACACCGTCAACATCCTGCTCTAAGCCTTGCTCGCGCCATAACCTCCCTTGTCTGCAATGGTTACAGCCAGCTCCGCAATGGTAGCATCACTCAAGACCTCAAACACCGAGACCTGCACCCCGAAGCTGCTAATGACAAAATTGCGCACTCCGACCGCCACGAGCGAGTCGACACCGTACGCATTGGGCGGTTTGTTGGCATCCAGCTCCTCGGGCAACATGTTCATCGCCTTGGACAGCATGCTCGCGAGCCCGGCCTGCACAATGGCAGCGGCGGCCGCGGGATCGGCGCAGCAGGCCAGCATCGTCTTGGCATCGGTGCTGACGGCGCTGCTCGAGGCGGCCAGGTCGGGCGGCGGCATGTCGACGAGGTTCATGTACTTGTACAGCGCCGTGCGCGACCAGTACGGGTCCGCGGGCTCGTTCTGGCGGATGATGCCGCCGGTGCCGACGCCGAGGACGACCTGGGCGGGCGTGGGCGTGCCGGGCGTCGTCTCCCCCGTGATGGCGTGCTTGATGACCTTGAGGAAGTCGTCGTGCCGGATGCCGTAGAAGCCGCTGGCGCGGAGCATGTTGAGCGTCTCGTCGTCGTCGGCGAGCATGCCCGCGCCCAGCACGGGGCCGAGGTCGACGGACACGGCGTGCGTGCCCCGGAGCCGGCAGTATCGCGCCAGGGCATCCTCAAAGCAGTTCCCCGCGGCGTAGTTGGCCTGACCTCTGCTCCCGATGACGCCGGCCGACGAGGCGAGGAAGACGAACGAGGGGTCGTGGCCGGCGGCTTGGATGGTCTGCACGAGGTTCCAGGAGCCGACCGTCTTGGGCCGGATCGCCGAGTTCCAGTCTGCGTAGGTCATGTTGTCGAAGACGGCGTCCTTGATGACCGCGGCGCACTGGAATACACCCTTGATCGGGGGCATCTCTGCTGTCACGCCGTCCCCGATGACCTGCGCGAGCGCTGCTTCATCGCAGATGTCGACGCCGTAGGCCCGGACATCGATACCCCTTTCTTTGAGGTCGTCGATGAAGATCTTGGCGCTGTCGTTCGACGCTCCGGACCGGGAGACAAAGGCGAGGTGGCGTGCGCCGTTGCTGATGAGCAGCTCGGCAATGCTTCTACCGAGGCCGCCAAGGCCGCCGGCTAGGAGATACGTTCCGTTCTTGTCGAGCGCCTCGCTGAGTGGCTTTGTTGAGTTCTCGTCGACTACCGGTACTTGGTCGCCGCCCTCAGCGTCCGCAATCAAGGCCGAGCAGCCAATATAGGGGCTCTGTTGAAGTTGTCGAAGCGCACCCTCGAGCTTGCCGATGCCGAAGCGGTGCTCACGGGCGCGGCATAGCATCAGGCCAGGTTGATGGCTCGCAGCTCGGCATGCGGCCTGCTTGAGAAGTTCTGCCACAAAGTCCTCGTCTTCTCTCATGAGCTCACAGAGGTCAATGTTGACGACCGTCGCCGAGCCCTCCATCGGTGGCAGGGCGCGAGGAGTTGGCGACTTGCTTGCAACCTGGACAACGGTCCCGCCTGCAAGAGTCAATACACGGTCAAGAATATGGCAAAGGGTGACTTACACTTTCGGACACACCTGAAGCTTTCGTCCATGTGCTCAAGCGTTGGGTTGTATACCACATCAAACCCCTTACCGTTGCTCGCACTAACCACTGCTTTGACGAAGCTCTCCGAGTTCGCGTCGATGATGTGGTCGTCAGATAGCCCGCATTCCAACAAAACGTTTCGCTGTTGGGAAGAATCCGATCCGAGCACCGTCGCGAATACCTCTGCGTCCACTGACCTCGCCATCTGAATGGCGGCCAGCCCATGGGCGCTGGCTCCGGCAAAGATCAAGACCTTTCGGCCCGATGCGGCTCTTCCAACGTGGACGACAGCATAGTAGGCGCTGACATACAAACTCGCAATCATGCCGGGTTGGTAGCTCGTTACGAACTTGGCTTTGGCCCGAAGTGAGTTTTGCAGAGTTCCGTTTGATGACATCGCTGCCACGCGGTCACCAATCTGAAACTCTGTCACGCTGCTTCCGACATGCTTGACGCGTCCCACAATATCCATGCCAATCGTAGACTCGGCAGTGCGACCCATGACTGTCTCGAGATCATGCAGAGTCAGGAGCGTCTTCTCAAAGACAATCTCGACGTCGTCTGGAGCAAGGTCCGGGTGGCTAGACTCGACATAGTACAAGGAAGCATCCGTAATTCCTGGTTTCGCGATGGTGAGCTTGAGATGTCGCGCTCGCGAACCAGCCGCCTCGTCGCCATGGAATGGAGCCTCAACAAGAGAGCCATGAAACTTGTCGTCCTCAATCAGCTGGTTGAGCGAAGCAATAGTATTGAGACGCGGGATGTAGAGCCGGCCGCCTTCCTCCGCGTACTCGGTTTCGCGCGGCTCGGAATCGGATCTTGTCCAGAAAGTCTGCTTAAACACGGCCACTACATTGTGCACCACAGAACTATCGCCAAGTCGGGAGTCGGGTCCCAAGTCAAAAGTCACAAACGTCTTGAGCGGGTCCTCGGACATGAGTGTCCTGGCGAGTGCAATGATCGGCGCACCTTTGGGGTTCATCGGCTTCATATGAGCGCCATGAGTAATCCAAATGACGCCTTTAGCAGAGCTTTGCAGCGTCTTGAAGGTGTCGAAGCAGGGTTCGCTCCATGCAAAGACCGAACTGCCCTCAGCCCCAGTTGCCGCAAAGTCGAGAAGCGAGAACACTACTTTCCCAGAAAGCGACTCAGGCTGGATCTGGCTGGCAAAGACTGAGAAAAACTCCACATCCGGATAGTTCTGGCCTATTAGTTGCTGCATGTCATCTTGAAAAGTCCAGGCCTCAGGGTTCGGGCTGTCAGGAAGCAACAGAACTATGCTCTGTGGCGATGCTTCGTCGATGGACAGGTGGCGGCTTCGGTGTACATCCATAGCCAGAAGAGATCCGTCGCAATTGTCGAAATGGATCAAAGTGTCTTTGGAGCTTTCTTCCCTCGAAACTTGGTTTCCATTCGTGTCGGCAGCTTCTGATGTCGTCTTTTGCTTCAAGAGAACGCCGCCGGCCTTCAAATGTTTCCTCAGAGCATCTGCATCAACATCAGAGTCGACAAAGACGACGATGAGCTGATAGACGGCGGCAATTTCTGAGCAGTTAGGCTTGAACTCGATAAAAGCGCCCAAACGAGTGCTTGCGGCGGGTGAAAGTGCCTCAAGGACGGTATTTTGGTCAGACGGGTCGACGATGGTGTATCTCGCAAGGCGCGGCGTCTCATGTTGATTCGGCGCCAGGACTTTGAGAGCTGTAAGCGTCTCCGAATGCCCGCCACCAACTTGCAACACTTCCAGGGCGGGATGCTTGTGAGCCAAGAGCATGAGCTCTTCGCTAAAGAGTGATGGGCTTGCAAACGTCTCGTCCTCGTTCCAAATTATCGTTGAACAAAGACTCTGGTGATTTGGCAAGAAGCCGCCCTGGGCAGGCGACGGATTCGATAGCGCGGTAAGATGCAGTCCCTCTATAATCACATGAGCTTCTCCCGTACCGGCCTGCCTCATCCAGATATCCGCGGTGGCATCTCGAATGCCTGACTTGTCTGCAGTGGCATAGCCCGTGAACGAGGAACGGTTCGAGTCATTGACATTCGCCGATACGAAAATGCTCCTGATGAATGTCGGCACCATGGGCGAGGAGTCAATGGCGAAGAGAGTCTGGAACATGGAGTCGAGAGTTGCCGGATGTATCAGGTGCGGATACTCAAACTTGGCGGGCATCTTGGACTTTGTGTCCGGAACGCGGACGGTGCTGATGCAAGCATTTGCACCTGTGCGAATCTCCGTCATGTTCTGGAAGAGCGGGCCGTAGTTCATGCCTACAATATCGAGGAGCTCGTACAGCTGGCGTGGGTTGAGCGACTTGGGGCACGACTTGTTGAGAGCCTCGAACGCGGCGACGTGAGACTGGAAATGTGTCTCCCAGCCGTCCGAACTAGCTCGAAAATGGAGGCTCCCAGTAGCGTTTCTTTCCCAGTCATGACCTAGGTGCTTGGAGTAAATGGAAAACTCGTGCTGCTCCGATGCTGCGTAGGAGTTTTGAGACGACTTGATGTTCATGGCAACTTCGAGTCCATGGGCCGTGTTCGGGACAATCATGGCCTTTTCGATTCTCATGTTTGTGATCTCATAGCCCAACAAGTCGGCTGCGTTACCGCACATTTGCATCGCGCCCTCGAGGACCATAGAGACCATTCCGGCAGCGGGATAGACGATGGTCTTCTGGACCTGGTGGTCCTGAATCCAGGGATTTTCCGACACGCGCAGAAAGCCGCGCCATCTAGGTTCATATGGCACGGAGTCTGCCGTAGGCGCTCCGATTAGATCCCGTCGACCATACTCCCTGAATCGGTTCGCGACACTAAGATGAGATTCATGCCAGTATGACTTGGTATGATTCCAAGGGTACAGAGGCAAGTCTGTTAGACACTTGCGAGGCGACGGGGCGGACCCGGGCGCTACGACGAGGTCCATCTTGACATTGAGTCCGTGAGACCAAAGTTCGCCAATGAGCCCAAAGAGTGAGGCGACACCATTGACTTTGGGATCGAGGGCTGAATGGTAACTAGGCTGCGAGCCGCCAAGCTTGACAGACAGAATGTCCGCAGTTGGCGATCGAAGAGCCGCTCTGGGACTCAGCTCAACAATCGCATTCGGCCGCTGATCAACAGGGAGATCCATCATTGCATGAACTGCGGCCACATATTGCACCGGAGACACCATGTTGGTCGCCCAATATGCCGCGTCGAGTTCAGGTCCATGCGCGAGCTTACCAGTCACCGTCGAGAACATGCTGACAGAGTCGGAGCATTGGCGCGCGGAGATGCCAGAGATTGCTTCACTGTAGTCATGCTCAACGAGCTTCATGTGGGACGAGTGATAGGCAGTATTGACGTTGAGGACTCGGTAAAAGACCTTCCTGCTGCGGAGGTCTTCGCCGATGGAGGCAATGGCGTCGGCCTGGCCGGAAATCGTAATGGATCGGGGGCTGTTGATGCAGGCTATCTGTGCCGACTTGCTGACGGTGGCAAGATACTCCTCAGTCTCCTTTTCGGACATGCCGACAACCATCATGGCTCCTCGCAGCTTTGGCGCCCTGAAGGGGATGCTTGCCGCGGCGAGACCCCGATAGTACGCAACCTTCCAAGCAGATTGCTTGGAAAGCGCATCAGAGGCGTACGCCGCAGCAATCTCACCCGACGAGTGGCCAACGACGTGGTTGGGTACGACTCCGAAGTGCTTCAGCAGATCCACAAGAGCAACCTGAAGAGCAGTCGTTGCCGGCTGGGACACATGCGGCTGAGAGATGCAAGACCGAGACTCATCTTTGAGGAGCTCCTCCATCAGATTGAAGGAAGACCCAATCTCGGTGGCCATGTAGTTGCTGGCTGCCTCCATGCTGAGACGGAAAGCATCGAAGCACAAGAGATCTTTGCCCATCGAAGCCCACTGAGCACCCTGACCGCAGAAGACGAAGCCAAGTCGCGGCGCCTTGTCCCGAGATGACCGGACAACTGTGATCTGATCCACGTCGTTGATTTTGGACGACAGCTCCTCCAGGGTGTTGGCCACAACGAAGCCTTTCCACTCCAGGTTGGATCGACGGAGGTTGAGTGTGTATGCGTAGTCTCGCAGATGGCTCTCAGAGCAGCCATCCTTTTTGGCGTTGAGGAACTCGAGGTGGGAGCTCATGACGCGCATCACGCCACTCTTTTCGTGCGATGAGTAGCAAAACAGTTGCACTGAAGCGGACTCGCTGACTTGTACGTCCTCGCTGCTCATGAGCTGCTTGTGAGTTTCCGCTGTTGCATCGAGGGAGCTGTGGTTGCCAAGCATGCCTCGAGCAGAGAGATAGAAGGGAGCCTCATCTAGGATGACATGGGCATTAGTCCCTCCGAATCCGAAGCAGTTCACGCTCACTCGTCGAGTGCCGTCAATAGGCCAATCCATGATCGATGTCGGAACCTGGGGAGAATTAACAATGAGCCAGAGGCCCTGGGTCGATTTTCACTTACCTTTACTTTCCAGCTCTCAAAGTCAATGTCGGGATTGCCAGACTCAAAATTGATGTTTGGCGGAATTTTGCCGTGTTCCAGGACCAAGATGCCCTTGATCATTCCCGCCACTCCGGCTGCACCTTCGAGATGTCCGACGTTGGGCTTGATGGAGCCCACCACGATGGGATTGTCGGTCGAGCGAACAGACGCCAAGGTTTCAGAGACGGCCTTGAGCTCTCGCCAATCACCGGCTTGAGTTCCAGTCCCGTGGCACTCGACGTATGCGGTCTGATCAAAGTCCAGTCCAGCTGAGGTATATACAGAACGTATGTTTGCCACTTGGGCCTCTTTGCTTGGCAGTGTGATGCCTAAAAATGACTTTGGTTCGTAAACATTCCTTGTACGGTCGTCATAGAAACTCACCTGGAGTTCGACCATCTTGGTTGACGGATGTGCCCCGGATAACTGCTCGGATAGTGTCATTGTCACGAAGAGCGTCAGACAGTCTCTTCATGACGATGATGCCGATACCCTCGCCTCTTCCATAGCCGTTGGCGCGGGAGTCAAATGTGAAGCATTTGCCGTCCGGGCTCAGGAAGTTGAGAGCCGTCATTGGCATGATGGTGCTGGGGGTCAATACCATGCCGGATCCACCAGCAATCGCCTGCTCGCAATTAGTTTCTCGAGGACTCGTGAACAGTTTCACTCTTACCAATGATGTCTCGCCATTTCGCAGACTTTGTGCTGCAAGATGGACGGAAACAAGGCTGCCACTGCAGCCGGTGTCGAGAGTCATGCTTGGACCGTGAAAGTTGAAAAAGTACGAAAGTCGGTTCGCCATGATGGCAATGCCGTTACCAGTAGCAGCATACCGTGGCGCCCAGTCCGGGTCTCGAAGACAAATTTGCTCGTAGTCTAAGGAGGGGTGTTAGTGGCGAGAACTGTTCATTCAGCCGGTGACGCAGATGGCATTTTCGGCACGTACCCTTGACAAATGATCCGATGTAGACGGCTGTATCACTTCCGTCCAGATCCTCCTTGCGAAGCCCAGCTGATACGTCGTGTAAGTACTGGCTGCTTTAGTAGGGTTGGGTAGTACAAACCACTCTCAAGTGCCTCGTAACAGACTTCCAGGAGCATTCTCTGCTGAGGATCGATGGCCTTGGCGTCCTCGGCCGCGACCGAGAAGAACTGTGGCGCATCAGCATTTGGACATGTCAAGGTTTTCGAATCCAAGCGGCTTACGGGAGCATCAAAGGCAGCAACGTCCCCTTTCAGGAAATGCGCTCCACGGAAAGAGATCTAATGGCAGTTAGCCACCAGCGTGAAAGGTCGAACATTGACTCCTTACACTGCCTTGACGATCACCACTTGGGTGATAGTAGCCATCGATATTGAGGCGATCTTTTGGGAACTCTGACCACTGGGACTCACCGCCCTCGAGCACCTTCCAAAGCTCTTCAGGGGACGTCGCGTCTCCTGGAAAGCGCAGGCCAAGACCTACAATCGCGATGTCCTCCATCGCTCCTTTGTTCAGGTGTCTGGAATGCCGATGGTGGTATGTAAAAGCTTGCGTAGGACAAGTTCAGGTTTCTTGTCAACGACGCCAGGAACCTCGTCAAAGGTGTTGGAGGGGGAGAGAGGAAAGGTGGTTCTTGGCTTAAGAAGAAAGAGACATTTAAAGCAGAAGAGGCATCTGTGAATACACGAATCTCAACATGAACATGCCGTGAAGTCGACAATGAACTTCAACACCGCTCTGCAGTGACCCAAGCGGTTGTTGGTTAGCTGTCTCGGACACACCATGTACTTGGTCGGGACGGTCAAATGCCGAACACCTGCGTCCTGGCAGGTACGCAATGCAAGGCTGGAGGCGCGGAGGATTTCATAGGGCCATGTTCCGCGTACAAGAAGCAAGCATGATGAGTGTGCTCGAAAAGATTCCAGGAACGGCGAATGCTGCAAGTCAGTGGGCCCTTCCGGCCGACGGAATCAGCAAACGATCTTGACGAGGTTCGATAGCATTTTGAGGCAATTTGTGTCAAACGCTTCCAGCAAACGCAGGGTAGTAGAAACTGGCGCAGAAAGCTTATGCCGGCGAGGTTGCAACAGTCATAGGCAGTGGGGATTACGAGGCGAAGTCCTATCCTGAGGTACAGCAGACATATATGGGGACGCCGAACTCTGGTCGAGTTGGGAACGCCCGAGGCAGTGACGACGAGCCATCGGAATGGGGGGAGAGAGGGGGGGCCGAATTGTGATTACGGGTAACATGATGCTTGACATGGGTGGTCAGCATCTTAGCTGACCGACGGTGTTCACTCCCATGGCACAAGAAAGACCAGCACCGTTCGTGCTGGGCGCCCCATTGTTATCGAAGAAGCGCGCACTTGAGACATTCAGCGGCAGTTTGGTCCCAGCACGAGGCAAGCAGGCAAGCTCCGGTTGCCGATACCGATGTTCACCTCGGTCCGCGGACGTGAAGCTGTCCGGGGGCATTGCGAACGGAAGACGCCAAAATAAGGTGCATGATGGTAAGATTCTCACATGCGAAGAAGTGGAGTCTCGCTCTATTTGTCATGAGCATGCTGTCACTTGTCAGTCGTCTCTCGCGCAAGCCACGATCTGTTTCTGCAAGAGATGATCCTAGCAAGGAACAGGGCGGCAAAGATGGGGCAATGATTACTTCACCAAACTAGCATGGACTGAATAGCAGAGCTCGGAACCGACGTTCCGTCATCTTCCCCGCCTGCAGCCTGACCTTACCGAGCACAAGCTGGCCGGCGTCTAGCCCGTCTTACGCGAGCCATCGACCCCGGACTTCACGACACCACGCAAAGAGTCTGAGACCTGATCAAACCCCAACATCCCTCAGATGATGATAATGAGGGTTCAGTGACAAAAGCAGACGTGGGCCGCTGTACCCGATCCCGGACCCAAGGAGACGCACCCGCAATCACTTGAAGCCCCGTGGGATCCACATAAAACGGACTTGTTGGACTACAACATCTGGCTGCCCAAGACAGCTCCGAGGGGCGCCGGGCATAGCTCGGTGGGGCGAAAGACTGCAGCTGTCATTGGAAAGCCTTGCTGGGTTACATCGATTAGAAAGAAATGGCGTGGCCTGACAGTTCCACAAGGCGGCGTTTCGATCGAACAAGGAAAGACGCCCGAGAAATGGAGACTTGAACCCTGAGCCGCCTTGCGAAGTCGTGAAGGATGTTACGGAAGTCTGTTCCAACTCTGCGCAGGTCTGTCGCAAGCCCGCTGACTTTGAGTCAATCGGCGTGATGGCCACGTGTCTGGTGTAGCTCTTGTTGTAGCTGTGGTTCAAATCCTGTGCCATCCCGTGGCGCAAAAGGCAAACGTCTGACATTGTGGGTCGGTCGCCATGCGGATGCAGCCCAAGTCCGGGAACTCCAGATGCTTCACCGGCCCGTGAATGCACGCCGCACGAGTACAATCCAACAGACTTCAAACAAGCAAGGCTGGACGCTGTGAGGCCCAATTCAGTGCAGCTGGGCTGCAGCGATGCGACCTGACACCCAACTCGACCAACCCTATGAAACCAGCACAAGGCTGAGTGTGCAAGCTGAATCTATAATCAGATGGATTTGAAAGGTGCTCTAAAGCTGAAATGTATGAGTTGCAATGGAGATCTTGGCGCCTCACGCGGGTTCACCAATAACAAACACCAGGCGTGAGTGGCGCATCTGAAGTCTCTGATCCCTTCTCGAATACCATCTTTCGAAAGCATCACAGGGCTGTGAATCTGTCTCGAATCAGGGTTTCCAAGCCAAGACAGTATTAGTGCCTTTGCGTTGCACAGCCCGCCATGTAGAGAACTTTTGCGGATCCCCAGTTGTGGGCATGCTCCGTTCTGTGCAACCATCTAAGCAAAAGGACTTTGACCTGCGTAAAGCTACAGTAAAGTTTCAGACTCCATGTGATTGTGCATGTCGGCTAGGCTGCTGTACCGCGTAAAGCCGGTCTCCCTCGGCGGAAATCAAAGAAGCAGATCTATGTGACTGTCTTGTTTCATTGTCGTCCACACACAGACTTTACGATGGACCTGACAAATGGCATGCGAGACGCTCGGCTCATGGCACGGCTGTGGTAAGCAAACCACTTGAAAGCGGGAGAGCGGCGGCCGTTTGTCAATGCTCTCGCTTATTGCTGCGAAAGAGACTTGCTCGGGACAACCGAAGCTCAGGTGACACTGATCCATCACCCAGCACCTTGGTCAACGTACCTCTCGGCTCCTCACACGGTGCCATGTGTCATGTGCAACGAGATCGATAGACTGGACGCTTGGTCAGGGCTCTAGGCGCTCTCAGATGACCATGCGCTGTGCGGCGTTGCGGCATCGTGTGGAACCAACAAGCTTCAGGTGCAGGTAACGCCGACTTGTCTCAACCCATAGAATGGCTCGCGCCGACAATTTGATCAGGGCAGTGGCAAAGATGACTCGTACCACGGATTGTTGCCTGTTATGGCCATGCAATGCTCGCTGTTGATGACAGGCTTGTCGAGGCAGCCTGGTGAACAGGCTGGGCTTGGGCTCTCTGAGATCATGCAAGCATGCCGAATCGTCCCCAGAGAAACTCGGCGACAAGATCTGGTAGTTGTATCGTTACTTGGGGGAGAAATGCTTGGTGAGGAGGCGAATTTGGCTGGATCGATGCAGCTCACTTCGATGAATACAAAGTCGCGCCGGTGTGACGTCCGTCCTGAGGTGTCTCAGATGTTTGGCAAATAACTCGCTCTACACCCGTTGAGCAAGGCGTCTCTCTTGAGGCTCGCTTGCTGAGTTGTATGACTTGTGCATCCTGTGTGATCTGTTCATCTCGTTCTGCCTCGCCTGCCTGGAATCGCCCACTTCTCGAGCCGTTGCATGATATCATATGAAAGACGTAGCCACCCGGTCGACGAACGTTTGCCCACATTTCTTTCGAGGTCCGCGGCAGCTGCACTTGCATCATCGTTTGCGCGGCAAGCGTCAAGTCGCACCCACTCGGCGCTGCCTTTCCGAGTTCACCATCCAGGTAGGCCAGGTTTTGAGCAGCTCCTGCCACCATAGCCCCCAAAGCCATGTCTTGAGCGTCGACTTCCCCCATTGCCCAATTCACTCTTCCCATATGCACATGCATGCATTCAATCTGGTCCACCAGAAGAGCTGTTTTTAGCTGAACCCTCGGGATTTCATTGCCTCTCCTTTGTGTCCAATAGAGCCCAGAGGCTCATGGAGTCCAAGAACGCAGCAGACAACCTCCAGATGACAGGGATGACCGACGAATATCGCATGTCGCTTTCGTATCCCAACCCATCTTTGGGACAGATGGCGTCCCTGCAGAATCGCGGCGGCCGGAATGCGACCTCGTCCGAATCGACAGTGGTGGAGAGCATTCCTCGTGTCCAAGGGGCGCGTCAAGTTGTTCTGATTGTTTCGTACGAGGCCCTCGGGAACATGGAGGACCTACAATGCGTCTAACAATCTACAGACTCCTTATTGGTCTGCTCTTCTCCAGTCTAGACACGTCGATTGTGTCAACATCGCTGGTGACGATATCGCACGACTTGAACAATTTTGTCGACGCCCCTTGGATCATCTTGGCATATCTCCTGACATACATGGGTCAGTCTCTCCTGTGACAAACGATGAGCAGAAACGTGGCACGTCCTGACTTTGCGTAGGGTTCGCCGTCTGCATTTCGAAGCTCAGTGACATTTACGGTCGACGAAACATGCTGATTCTGTCTTGGATCCTCTTCATGGGCTTTTCCATGGGTTGCGCAACTTCCAAAGACATGACTGCATTGTATGCATGCCCTCAGCCCGCCGGTCGACTTGGTTCACGCGCTGACGTGCGGTAGGATCGTTTGTCGCGCATTCCAAGGGATAGGTGCTTCGGGCTTGTACAGCTTGACACAAATCGGACTCCTAGAGATTGGACCAGTCCATCGCCCCAGTCTCATCGGCGCCATGATCGGCGCAACACTTGCGGTTGCTTTCGTTCTGGGACCGCTGGTCGGCGGCGTTATTGCTGAGCTCTCTGATTGGCGATGGCTGTTCCATATGAAGTAAGTTTCGCCGGCAGCAGTATTTGATGATGGCTGTTGACTGGCTCAGCATTCCGTGTGGATTGGTGACGATCTTGTCGATTAGCAACTTTTGGCCTCAGGAGGATGTTGCACATCTGCTCTCCCGGAAAGCCTTCACCCGAATCGACTTCATCGGCGGCGGTTCACTATTGTGCAGCTCTGGATTCCTCGTCTACGCAATACAGCAAGGCGGATCGCAAACATTCGCTTGGAACAGTCCGCAAATCGTTTCCACTTTCGTGCTCTCCGGCGTCAGCTGGGCCCTGTTCGTCTGGTGGGAGATTCATCTCGAGAAGAAGCAGCACCTTGGCATGGTCGAGCCAATATTCCCAATGAGATTAATGACTCGACGCGTCTATGTTGCGGGCTTGCTGTAAGTGCGACATCTTGTGGCTCGTCGACGTGTTGCTCATCTTGTTTCAGGCTCACCTTGCTCACCGGGTTCCCCTATATCTCCCTGTCCATTGTCATCCCAGAGCGGTTTCAAATCGTCGACGGAGAGAGAGTGCTCATGGCCGGAGTCCACATACTCCCGCTGCTGGGCGCTTGCGCCGTCGGATCGTTTCTGGGTGGTGCATTGTCCAGCAAGCGGAACAATACGTCCTTTACACTCGTGGGTGCGTCTTGTCTTCAGCTGCTTGGTGTCGGCTTGATGACCACAATCACCGGCAGCAACACGACTGAAGCAGCTCAGTACGGATACCAGGCGATTTTCGGACTTGGAGTTGGCCTTTCCTTCTCGGCAGCAACGATAATGACTGGTGTTCTCGCCGCGGAGCCGTGCGTGCGTGCCTCTGCGCAAGGTGCTGTTGCGCAAGCCCGAGTTCTCGGCGGTAGCATCGGGCTCTCCATTTGTACCGTTCTCTTCAACGTGCACGTCAACCGGCACTTGGGGGACCGCTTGACCGAGGAGCAGCTGGACAAGCTGCACCGTTCCCCCCTGTCTGGCCTTCAGCTCCCCGAAGACCTACGAGAACTAGTCAAGGCTGTCTACGTGGGCGCATTTGGGGATGAGATCCAAGTCATGGGCCTTGCCTGCGCCGTGATGGTTGTCGTATCGTTGTTTACACTAGAGAGGCACCCTACTCCCCTCACGAGTTTGACGGCACCCACTTCAGCGACGAAGGACGAGACATCGTTCCCACGAGGGAGTGATTCAGAGACCGAGACCAACACCATTTCAAGCACCAGCCAAGCGATTTAGTGTCTTTTCACGCATTTTGCATCAGTAATCATCCAAGATTATTCCGGCATGGGAGAGTGGACGGGGTTAAGCTGGCGATAAGCGGCGACATTTGGTACTCATCACATGGAGATATTGTATAAGCAGACAGGAAGGTCGTACTATGCGCGCGCTGCGGAAACAGATTCTTTTACTTTGGACTTTGCCTTTACTTCTGGAGGTGATCCCGGAACAGCTAGTACGGTTGATACATTCTTTGTATTCTAGGATACGCTATTGGCCCCACCGGGAATGGCGGCATCCCGATCATGCTTGCGTCAATCGAAGAGGGCGCCGATCAGCTCCGGTGATATATAGCCATCCGAGTCTTCGTTGCAATAGTCGCAAACCTCATAAGGACCCGTCAATATGGACAAGTGCACGTCCTCGCCGCTCTTCCACCTGGCCCGTTCGTCTTCTTCCACCTCTTTCAGCTCCTCCGGTGACCGAGTCTTGCCATTGGCGTCGGGAAGTGCATAGAATTCGGGTAGGATAGGAAAGCGGGCGTAGCATGATTGCGTCACCAGACGAGGAAGAGGAAAGTACATGGCCCTGACATGCTCAGTGTCGTGGTACCTCTGTCGCACTCGGCGACATATCTTGACCGGCGGCTCGACACCATCTTCACTGAAGTGGCGGTCCGGGCTCTCGAAAAACGGATGTAGGTTCAGAAGGATGACGACCACTTTGAGTTGGGAGAGGGCGCCCAGTGGCGCCAGGGGAGATACGATGGCGCGCTCGTGAACGACGGACTAAGAGGCTCGATCGGTATGGTCGAACTCAACCTCAAGTATTCGGAGGCCTTTGAGAATGACCATCTCGAGGCATACCTGTTTCCACAAGGCAGCTGACGCTTGGGCTTCCAAGTCTTTGTTTGCTCCTTCTATTGCCTCGCAGACTTGTAAGGGAAGCCTTGCGGTGATATATAGCTTTCTTATCCTGTGGAAAGTGGCCGCTACTAAGCTTTTAGGAAATGTAACCTTCAATGCCGGTCGGAGCAGGAACTCGAGGGTGCTAAGGTCGGCGACGTGAAAGGTAGCCGTCTCGCCTAAATAATCAGCTACATCTTCGTACCTAAGGTAGGATTGTTTGTTAGTATACTCGACAATGAAACGAATCGCGAGGTAGATGACGGCGCTCACATTCGTCTGCACAAAAGGAGGAGTCGCGTCATCTCGGCATCGCCTTTTGTACTCGACAAGGCCTCCTCGCACTTCCAGTGCGGCCCCCACAACGACCTCAGGCGACTTTGCCAAATGGTGTCCCTATATACATCGGGAGGGCGCGTTGCCCGACGTTCAAAACCATTGTCATCACGGCACGGGTTAGGCGTGACGCATCGTGAAAGGCAGAGTGTCTCTTCTTGCCGGACGTGGACAGCGCCCGGGATGAGTGATGCGTAAATTGCCCGACGGATTTCCGCCGGCGCTTGGAGCAGTCGAGCTTGCAACTGAAGGTTGGGCATTGAAGGCGGTGGCTCCAGCCGCGAGCTGCACATGTCGACCACCCAAGGTATGTACGGAAGCAGCGTCATTGGCGTTGGAACACGAGGGGCCTTGTGGCCTTTTATGCACACGTTGCAGCATCTGATCACATCAATGTTGAGACGTGAGAAGGTTCTCGGCCAACAAGCGGGGGGGGAGAGCAAGCGCTCCATAGGGGAACAAGAACGGTTTTAAAACGACCCAACCACATCATGGATGAGCATCTATGCTGCCATGGCCCATGTGTATCTCATTAACCAATCACTCGCTATTCGCTCATAGCAGCAGCATATTTTGAGAATATACGGCTCTTTGGAGTAGCCGCAAGTATATATATACGCCCTGTCTGCGACACTATTGACTGCCCCCTCGACCCTCGTGCTCATGGCGCAGCACCGCCCGTGACCTGCGGCTTGAAAAACACCGTCTGGATGCCCTCGAGCGTCAGCGTCTTGGCAAAGGCCTTGAGGCCCTGGTGGGCCGGGCACTCGTCGTCGTAGTACTTCATGTCGTCGAGGCTGGCGAACTCGGTCTTGCAGACGACGGTGAAGCCCTGGGCGCGCGGATCCTCCTCGGCGACACCGACGGCCAGGGACAGGATGTAAGGCTTGCCGTCCTGGTGGTATGCGCAAGTCAGCCAGTGTTGGGCGTTGCGGCGAGGGGGTCGCGAGCAGACGCCGGAAGCGACCCGGAGTCAACGAGACCCCCGGAGATGGCCGAGAATGCGGTACGATTCTCACTCTCACCTTTTGGTTCGTCGCGTCGACCTTTTTGTACTGCTCAATGAGCGACTGCTGGTCCTCGGCCTTGGGAGCCTTGAACATGGTGATTCTGTGGACGCGGTCTGCCATCTTGCCGGCACTCAACTAAATCGTACAACGCAAGAAGTTCCAAGTCGAAACAGAAACGTAGATGCGGCATGCAACGGGGCGGCGGCTTTAATAACCAGACAAAACTAATAAGCGTCCCCGTCGCCATTACCCGACCCAACCCCGCCGTGCTTCTTCTACCCCTCGATTCCGAGTTTCCGCATTGCATCTCCACCTCCCCTCGCCAAACCACCAACGGGTGCAGCCTTCTACGGCCGAAGCCCCCGCGCTGATGGATCAAGGTCCGCGGCGTAATTCCGACTGCGCGATAGGCGGGGTTTACAAGTGGCGGGTCGCCCCCGGATTGTTCCTGGAGACGCTGCGCGGCATGCAGCGGCCTAATCAAGCCCACCACTTACAGCCGCCGAGTCGCCGACGCTGCATTGGAGGCTCAAGGCAGATTGCGCGACAACGTGGTTCATCACCGTTCAATAATCGATCTGGTTTCAGCTCTGGCTTTCTTTGTTGTGACGCTGTTATTGAAGCTGCGCGTTTGCATGCTAGTCGCGCGGCTTCTCGTGCTTCTAGCCTCGTCGCACTCGAGTCCATCTCGAGCCTCTTCCCTCGTTGGAGTGCTGCAAGTACCCCATCTGAGAGACGGAAGCCGCCATCACAAAGCTGAGCCATCAACATGTCAGTTGCCGACAGTGTCACCTTCCTGGCGGCCTGCCATGGAACGAGGAAGTTGCGACACCAAGTCTGCCGCTAGAAGACGTTTGAATCCGAGTCTCGCCTTGGAGTCACGCTCGCAAGTCTCCCGAAACCCCCTGCTTTGCCTTTGCGCAGCTGTCCATCGTTTACATGTCGGTCAGATACGTCCAAGGCAATCAAGCATAACATACCCACTCGCTGTATCGATCCATCGCTCAATCCCAACACAACATGCCTTGCCGCGGCCGCTGCATCTCGGCCGCCGGCCATCAGGGCAAGCCCGTCATCCATGAAGAAGCCGCCCAGCTCGGCCTGACGTGGTACCACTGCCCAGCCCACCACAGCTTCCACGCCATGTTTCTCTTCAGCGGCGCGCCGCAGCCCTTGTACGGCGAGTGCGCGGTTCTCTTCTTCGACAAGGCTCACTACGCCATCTGGGTACGGCAGTATGACCAGCCCGCCGCCTTGTCCAACTCGACCCTGGTGTCCGGCGACGCGAGGGCCGACATGGACGCCTTGCTCGCCGAGATTGACGACACGCTGCTTGGGGATCCGGTTGCCAATGCAGATCCCTGCCCACTTCCTGCAGATGTCCATCCCGACATCTTCAAAGAAATTCCCAAGCGTGACTTGACATACGTATCCCTCGGGACGACGCTGATCCCTCACCGCCGCATCCCGGACCTGGCGCTCCTCGAATGCCGCACCTTCCAAGGCACACCAGCATACCAGCCGTGCTCGCGAAAGATTGACGTCTGCGGTCTGTTCAAGAGCCTGAGCCCCATAGACCAGCACTGCGACCCCGTCTTCCGTCAAGCCAGGACGTGGTCCTGCATGGTGCAAGCCATGCCGGGGCTGCCCAAGGAGCTCCGATGGGTGCTCGCGACCATGTACAGCTTTTGCAACGAGATGCTACGCCCGGAAATCGACGAGGGCACGCTTTGGCAGATGCGCCTCTGGCTGATGCATTGGTACACTGTCGCCGAGGGGCTCATCGAGTACTTTGGGATCCGGGCATATACCCCCGATATCGACTGGTTCAGCCGGCCCAAGCCGACCACCGGGAGTTCGAGGTCGTCGGATGAGGGTCGCGGGGCCTACGCAATCGACTGGTCAGACTCTCAGAGGTCTTCAGGGAACCGGACCGTTATCCGCCGTCAACTGCACTGGGAGGATGCAAGGGCTAGCCATGGGGCTCGCCATCATCAAGGGAACCAAGTATCGACTATACATGCCTGGCTTGCCTCGCAACCACAACTGCCGGACATTGACGTGACGCAAGTCTTTGACCCGACGCCTAGGGGGTACGTGTCTCCCGGCGCGCAGCTCCTGACTGCCCTATACAGCCACGACCCGTCGGGGGCCAACACCAACAGCAGCGCGCAGACGGCATCGCCGGCACTGAATCCACAAGCAGCGGTCTTTGAACCGTTAGCGATGGCAATACCGCCGCCGGCGCCGTGCTCCGCGCGGACGGATCCAGTGCATGAGGATGACGACAGCGAAGCGATGATGGATGACAGTCTTCACGAGACCGACGACTCGAGGGTCTCAAGCCCAGCGTCGTCTGAGTGGAGTTTTGGTGACTCCTTCTATTGTGACACCTTTTAGCTGCTGTTTCGCTGGAGAGCTGGTTGCGCACATTCTCATTCGCTACCGGTATGAAATCTGGGGCGCGGGATTCGACTGCAAAGGTAGCGCTCACAGGAGCATATGAGTTACATGTTCTTGAAGCCTTGTACATTAGCGTTTTGAACAGCGATCTCGCGATTCTTCAAGATAGACTTTGCCTCTTCTACTTGTCCTATGAAAGACGCATCACATCCATTGCATGTGTGACTAAAATCACCGCCTACGCCTTCATACAAGTCAGTGAGATGGAACGCTCCCGCTCATTCTTAGCTCTCACTGCGCGGCCACCATGCTCATGTAGATCCCCCAGCCAACCCCAGCCAAGCCACCGACCAAGTTCCGCCCCTCGACGGTCTTGACCAGCGTAAAGTTGACGAGACTCACCAGGGGCCAGAAGCGCACGCCCGCGCCGACAATGGGCCAGAACTCGGCACGCGCGGCGGCCCACACGGCGGCAACGTCGACGCGCGCAAAGTCGATGGCGCGCGGGCCCGACCAGTACACCCACGCCTTGTGGAAGCCCGTGATGCGCGGCGCGGGTGCCATGGCCTCCTGCAGGGCGCGCATGCACACGCTGAAGAGGAGGGTGTTGACGGTGGCGCCGACCGTCTGGTCGAGGAGGAACTTGGCGAGGGTGTTGCGGATGGACAGGGGCTGCTGGGCCGGGTCCTTGTCGTCGGACCTCTTGGGGTGTGGCGCCGACGGGCGCGCGGGGAACGTGGACTCGAGAAAGTCTTGCCTGGAATATCGTAAGATGGGGTATGAAGACGAGAGTGTTGAGGGCAGCGCATCAGATGAGGTGCGCGTATGGGTGTGCTACTCACCAGAGGAAGTTGGGGGGCGTGCAGATGATGCTGAAGAGCAGGAATTGAAACACCGGGATCCAGTCGACCTGCATCTCAGTCTACTCTCACGCGTTAGAAATCAAACTTTACCACATTGCTGCTCTTTCGCGCGCGTAGCCTCCTGGCGAGGGTGCGTTCAGGGTCGTCGCGTCGCCGACATGAGAGGTGAGTTGAGTGTTCTGACCTTGTTCCTGCTGGCGGTGATGAGCTGCGCCAGCACGTTGGAGATGGCGCCCAAGAGGGCCGCCTGCAGCGTCGCCGCGACAATCGGTCTGGAAGTCATGATCTCGACGGGTCTTGTGTGAGTTGGACACCGAAGACGACAGCCACGGTGTCGTGAGACGAGAGACTCCCTGGTGGCTACGGGGGGGGGTCACGTGTCGGCATTTCGGATTGCCGTCAAATTGCCCGTCTCGCGGCCCTCGCCGATGTGCGCCACGAGCCATTTTTCAAGACACGGAGGAGCATTTCAAATGGTTAAGTCTACCTGTTGGCTCATACAGATTCCGATTATGCCCAGGTCTACATAAATACAGGCGGCTTACATTGTGCCGCACAGCGCATGTCCGATGCAGCTATGCCTAAAGCATTTGTCCTCTGTCCTCTATGGCCCATGTTCCCGAACCAAAGCGACGAACCAATTGACATGCGCTCGGGAGATTGCAAGTCAAGGTCATGGCTTGCGACCTATGCGCCAAGCCGAGTTCGCGCCGCACGCTGCTCCAGTAGCCTCGCTAGCGCAAACATCGTCGGGTTTTTAAGCAGCCGAGATCAGCTACTCAATGCCTTTGACAAGGTCTCAGGTCTCTGTCGAACAGTCCATCAATATACTGATCGACGCCTGCCACAACGGGACACTCATACACCTGGTCCATCGGTCCTCTCGTGTCGTGATCATCAGCCTCGCGTGAGAATCCACATGAAGAAGAACTGGACAATGTACGAGTAGAAGAAGAGGAACTGCGTCCTCTGGTTGCGCTTGGCTCGCGAGTCGGTCTGCATGGGCCCACCGTTGTTGCCTGCAGTCTCGGGAAGGAGAACGTATTTCAAGGATCGCATCTTGATATCGCGTCAGCTTCATCGGGAGTCTCTCGCCGTCGCTACGGGAAAAAGGCTTACCAGAAACAGAGAGTTGGCCAGAAAAGTGTAAAAGAAGACGAGCCAGCCAACCCAGCCGCCCGTCCCATGACCGCCGTTGAAGATCTCAGCCACAGTGATGGTGACAATGATGCCGACGAATTTGTATCCAGAGTAGGCGATGAGGTCGAAGAGCTGCGACTGGCTGGAGATGCTCAGGAGGTAGCACCCCAGCTTCAGCGCGACAATCTCGACGATGACGACGACCAAGCCCTTTGTCGCCGTGTATCCCAGCAGCTCCGGCTGGAAGTCCCCCCTCAGTCCGGCAATCAGCGTCGAGAGGAGGATATATGTGACCAAGGCCATGACTAAATGCGCTCGTCAGCCACAGCGCGTTTGGGTTTCAGGTCCTTGTTGGCTACTGACCTGGGATATACATGTCGGGGCTGTTGATGTCGTCTCGTGGGGGCAGATACCAGCCCTCCTGGCCGTTTGCGCCGACAGCTTGCTTGCGCGACCATGGCTTGTGCCTCCAGGGGAACAGGACGAGGAAGAGCTTGTTGACGACGTAAAAGTTGGAGACGTTGAAGTAGTGTTTCAGGGCGGACACGTTGACAAAGCGGTTGAACTAGCGCGCAGTTAGCACCTCGGCGTGCACCGTAACATGATCAAAGACGTCAAGTCTTGGACTGCCTACGTTCTGCTCGACGTATTCCTGGCCGTGCTTGAAAGCCGTCTGGCCGAACTGGGCGGCTACTTGCGCCGTCGGGTCATTCATGAACTGCCCGTACGCGCCAAAGACGTTGCCCGCCGAGCCTCCCTGCTGCTGGTAGGGCGTGCCACCGTAGCCTTGGTTCAGAGACTGCGCTGAACCCGGCGGCGGAGGCGGCGACCGGAGCTGGGGGACTGTGGAAACATGCTGCGGCACGGGGTGGTGCAGCGGGGGCGACTGCCCGTACGACGCCCGCTGCATGGCGAGGGTATTCCGATGGAGGCCGGCGTCGTTGTCGTCGCGGGCAGGGGCGGAGAGAGTCGAGGATTGCGGTGTTGTGAGGTGACAGCGAGTCGCGGAGAGGCAGGGAGTGCAGCTGGTGGAAGCTCGAGACGGCCGTAGATGTGGAAATGTGGTCGCTTGGACGAAGCGGCGTCATCCCGCCGCTGTGGCTTGACGACAGTCCAGCAAGCAAGCTACCCTGGAGCAGAACAGTCACCACGTGATGCGGCCCAGAACGCTCCGGACCTTCCAAAGACCGGCTTGCTATCGCTATCAATCAGCCCAGCGCGGGACTGGACCCTGCCGGTCCGAGTCGCGGCATCTCCGATATCCTCGCCTCCCGACCATTGCAGCTTTGCGTGCCTCACCTTATCACTTTTAATATCCAACTCCGTCGCAGACGTTTTTTTCTCATTCCTCCGCATTCCCGAATTCCTCTTGCTGGTCCTGGTCATCCACTCTGCTCACCGTTGAGCCCCTCAAGACGCGCCGCAGCGGCCCTCCTAAGCCGCCATGTTGGACACGTTCGAGATCCTGACGACGTCCGGTGTCGTCCTCTGGTCCCGGACGTATGCGCCCGTCAACCCCTCCGTTATCAACAACTTCATCGCCGACACCTTCATTGAGGAGAAGAGCGGCAGCACAGCCCTGCGGGGCTCGCAATCCGCCGCGGCGAATCCCGCATACAGAAGCGACCAGCACACCCTGAAATGGACGCTGGTCAAGGAACTCGGCGTCATCTTCGTCGTAAGTCTTGCGCCTGCGCATCAATGCGATCCCAATTCTCTCATTTGCTGACTCCCCACGCGCGCAGGCTGTGTACCGATCCCTCCTCCATCTCTCCTGGGTTGACAAGCTGGTGGACAACATCAAGACCATCTTCGTATCGCTGTACGGCGAGCAGCTCACGAAACCGCACACCAACATAGTCGAGTGCTCGCGATTCGACGACTATTTCGACTTGCAGCTTCAAGATCTCGACACTTCCAGCGCTGTCGATCCCGTAAAGACGCAGCAAGAAACGGCCGTTCCCGGCCTCATCGACGATGCCCCAGCCGCGCCCGGTTTGACATATAGAGGCCGTTCGATCAACAATGGCGTCGCCGAGGAGCCCTCCAACGAGTCGACTCCTGTAGCCACCCCAAACACATCGCGCCCTTCTACTCCGGGCGGCAGCAACCTTGTCGTTGCCAAGGCTGGCCCTGTCGCCAAGATGTCGAGACGAGCTCGCAAGGCAAAGCACGGCATCTCTGCGACGGCGTCTTCCGGGGATGAAGCCGCAGCTAGACAGAAGACGGGAGGCAAGACGACGAAGAAGGGGCGCAAGTGGGACGCCGACGGCTTCGCAGACGAAGACGACGACGTGCAGCTGGACTACTCTGCGCCCAACCCGACGGGCGACTCGGAGGCAGGGGCAGTCGGGCGGTCGAGCGCCGTGGATGCGATAGACGCCGCCACATGGGGCTCGTCAAGCAAGGGCAAGTTCGTTTTGAAGGACCTGGGCGACGAGGTCCACAACATGTTGGCTTCCGCCGAGGCCGAGAGAGCTGCCGCGCGGACATCCGACTCCAAGGGAGGGCTCTTCGGTTCCGGCGTCAATGCTCTCAGCGGGCTCTTCCGCAACGTCGTTGGCGGCAAGACGCTGACCAAGGAAGATCTGGAAAAGGCGATGAAGGGCATGGAGGAGCACCTGCTGAAGAAGAACGTAGCGCGCGAGGCTGCTGTACGATTATGCGAGGGTGTTGAAAAGGAGCTGGTTGGTGTCAAGACTGGCAACTTTGAAGGTAAGCAAGCACCACTCGAAATCTTTCCACGCTGGCGCATCGCCTCTGACAGAACTGTCTGTTCTCCAGGCATCAATTCCAGAATTCAGACGGCCATGGAGTCGTCTCTGACCAAGATGCTCACACCCACCTCCTCGCTCGACCTCCTGCGCGAAATCGACGCCATCGCCGCGCCCCCCGTCACCTCCCTACGCAAGGCTCGCCCCTACGTCATCTCCATCGTCGGCGTCAACGGCGTGGGCAAGTCGACCAACCTCTCCAAGATTTGCTTCTTCCTCCTGCAGAACAAGTACAAGGTGCTCATCGCCGCGGGCGACACGTTCCGCTCCGGCGCCGTCGAGCAGCTCGCCGTCCACGTGCGCAACCTCAAGGAGCTGACGGCGCGGGAGGGCGGCCAGGTCGAGCTCTACCAAAAGGGCTACGGCAAGGACGCGGCCACGGTTGCCAAGGATGCCGTCACTCACGCGGCGCAGGAGGGCTACGACGTTGTCCTGATTGACACGGCTGGTCGGCGACACAACGATCAGCGCCTCATGTCTTCTCTCGAGAAGTTTGCCAAGTTTGCGCAGCCCGACAAGATTCTCATGGTCGGCGAGGTACGTCCAGCCTGCAATCCCATCCACCCCTGTCCCCTCACATGCGCCTCCTTCAATACTGACCCGCTCTCCGCCCAGGCCCTCGTTGGCACCGACTCCGTCGCCCAGGCGCGCAACTTCAACGCCGCGTTCGGCGCCGTCCGCACCCTCGACGGCTTCATCATCTCAAAGTGCGACACCGTGGGCGACATGGTCGGCACCCTCGTCAGCCTCGTCCACGCCACCAATGTGCCCGTGCTCTTCGTTGGCGTCGGTCAGCACTACTCGGACCTGCGCAACTTTTCCGTCAAGTGGGCCGTGGAGAAGCTGCTGAGCAGCAACTGACATGTCACCCTGTCAACGCTATGCTACAATTACTGCACAGCCATGTAGGTATACATGTTTGGGTGGCAAGTATACTTGGTAGTAATCAGCCCGAGGTGTCGCAGCTAGGACTCGTCATACGTCACAAGGCGACTCTACAGCCGTGGACAGTCAAGGCATTGGAGGCATCTGCGAGATGGGAAAGTTCATTATGCCTACATACAAAGTCCTGCGCACTCGTTGCTCCCCGTCCTCCCCGTCACAAGCTAGTGACCACCTGGCCTCCCGCGCCGCTTTATGCACCGCCTTACAAAAGAAAACAACTTCGAGCCAAAAGCTTCGATAGAGCCACGATGGCCTCAAGAAGGAGAGCGAATACAACGCGTCTCAAACAAACAACCTCTTCATGTGCCAAGTGATCAATCTGAAGATGCATCGTCGTGAAACAGCGAGGGATCGTATGTGCCAAGCGTCAACAGAAACGAGTCGAGGCGAAGAGGCAAGAACAAAAGCAGCCAATCCAAAGGGGGGTATCTTTCTAGGTATAGTTGTGTGTTCGCAATGTGGTAGAATCATATGAATGCAAAAGAGGCAAAAGAAGCAGCGCGTATGTGATCGACCGTGGTCCACCATCGCGACCACATTCCAACTTTTCATAATAAAGCGGGGGAAAACATAGGAAAGGGTTGCACAGATTCTCCAAAGACCTCGCTCGGCAGTCATTTCAACCGTCTTCCTCTCTTGCGCGTCATAAGCTGGCTCAGTCCTCTTCAAAGAAATCATGATCATCGAATTCGCCAGGCTGGGCGTCGGAATCGTAACCGCTCTGGCGCATCATAGGCGGCGTGACGGGCTCTTCCCTTCGCTCCTGGAGGCGTGGCGGCGTCTGTTGGCTCGCAGGCGTCTTGTCCGAACGAAGAGAGGCCGTGGACTCTCCTCGAAGACGTGTCGGTGCACTGCTTTGGGACGTGTAGCGGCGTCCAGTGCTAGCAAAGGCCGTTGGCTGGCGCCTATGGTCTACGGGGAACGTCTGACGGAGGCCAGAAGCTGGCGGGGTCAAGAGGCCACCAAGCAGACTGCTCTGAGAGCTCGGCCCACCCCTGCTCTTAGAGGGCGTGGCGTTGCTCCCGGCAGGAGAGCTTAGGACTCCAGAGATGCTGCGGAATGAAGGCTGGCTCGACTTGCGCCAGTTGTCCCAGGCCGCTGCAATGGGGCCAATCGTTTGGGCAACGCGAGGCGTCACTGCCTGAATGCTCTGCGCAATGTTCGGCAGGTTGATGGCAGACCCACCGTTCATGACCCTCTCACGCTCTTGTTCCTCCATCTGAAGGTTCGCCTTGAGACGAATCGCGGCGTCCTTGACCGCCTCGCGGTTATACTCGTCATCAGACAGGGCAGTGATAATGTCCTGAAGATCTCCATGTCTCACAGCAAGTAACTCGCGCAGCCAGCTGATCTCATCATCACGCTTGACAATCTTCGACGCCGCGTCAGGGTCAGATTTGGCAACAACTTGCTCGAGTTCCTCGATTCTCTGCTCGCGGGCCTGGAGCTGCTCCTGCAGGACCATGATGGATTCCCGGAGAGCCTGTGGCGAGATTTTCTCTGGCAGGTCGGCCGCCCGAGAGGTATGCCGGATGTGGGAAACCACGGCAGCGGCAGCCGGGCCCGTTTCGACGCCGGCAGACTTGGCAGCTTGCGCCGCCGCCGCCGCGGCTTCCTTGGCAATCTCAAGCTTGTCCTCGAGATGCACAATGCGATCCTGCAGGTGCTCGATCTTGGACGACGAGAGGCTAAGGCGCTCAAGGAGCTGCTGCTCAGACTTTTGTGCGTCCTCGACCTGTGTTGTGACCTGGCGTTCATAGCGAGTCTGCATATCCTCCAGCTCATTATGGTGCTTGCTCTTGATGTCTTCAATCTCCGCCGCCCTACTGGAGTCCTCGAGAAGCATGTCGCCCCGAGCCTGAGCAGTGTCTGCTTCGAGTTTGATATTGTCCAGCTCAGTGCGCAGCTTGAAGTTTTGCTCTTCAAGCTCTTCGCGAACGACATTGACTTGGTGGTTGGCTGCGTCGATTGCTGTCTGCAGGGCAATACGAGTCCGCTTCACCTCGCTGGCGCCAGACTCTCTAGCCTCTTCAAACTCCCGCTGGTAGCGAGCCGTGGCCTGGTGCAGCTTGTGATTTTCGGTGCGCATCTCAGCCAAGTGACCCTCGAGGCGTTTGCATTCGTTGACAGCCCGCATGCCGGTCCTCTCATTGTCTTGAAGTCGCTCCATCTCGACCTCCAGACGCTCTCGGGTCTTTGCTTCAGCCTGCAGTCTCGCATCGAGGACTTCTTGTCTCGCAAACATAGCCTGCTCCTTCTTGATGCGACGGGCATTCTCCTCAGCCATTTCGTGGGCAGCTCTGCTCATGTCATCCTGCAGCGACATAAACTTGGAGCGCCATGCCTCACGCAGCCGCTCATTTTCCTCAAGCTGCGAAGCCAAAGTGTTAAGCGACTTCTGCATGTGCTTATTCTCTTCCGTCACATGGGCAAGTTCGCCAGCCCGGCGGCGAGCAGCGTCATCCGCTCGTTCAGCCTCGGCTCGCCAGTGGTTGTTGTCTTGACGCACGTTGCGCAGGTCGGCCTCAAGAGCGTTCACCTTGTTCGTCATCTCGCTCTGGGACTGCGTAGAGTTGGTCTGGGAAGCCTCCAGAAGCGTCATTCGCATGGCAGTCTTGCCAGCGGCCTGCTCGAGAGTCTTCACACGGTGCTCCCTCTCTGCGAGTACCTCCCCGAGACGGCTCTCCTCTTCAGAAGAGATCCTGAGCAGACGCTGCACTTCAGAGAGCCTGTCTTCAGCGGCACGTCGGGATAAGACTTCCTCGTCATTCTTCTCCTCCTGGTGCCTCAAGCGCTCCTCCAAATCCGTCACACGCTGGTCGAAGACGCTTCGATTGATGATTTCGACTTCGACGCGAGTCTCGGCTGCTTGCAGCTTGCGGTTGAGTTCAGCTGCAGCATCTTCAGCCGCTCTGCGCTCGGCGACTTCCTTCTCCACCCTAGTCTGCTCCAAGTACAGCCGCTGATCAACATCCGAGAGTTTGCCCTGCAGCTGCTCCATCTTGCCTCGGAGCTCCTCGTTGTGCGCGGCTGCCAAGAGGTCTCGGATCTCGTCTTCTTTCACGGATCTATTGTTCGACTCCACATCATGTGCGTTGGCCGTCGCAACGAGCTGTGACTTCATTTCTTCTAGGACCTTCAGCACGGCTGGTTGCTCGCGAGAAGCCGTCGCCGTGTCTGGCTGGACCTTGTCCTGAGCGGCAAGAGCTTCCATCACTGCTATTCGGATGTGGTCAATTCTGCGATCTTTGCGTGGACTCATGGAACGACGAAGAACAGGCTCGTCATCCTCGTCATCAGCGTCGCTCTCCTGGAATTCTTCCGAAAGGCTGCGCATGTCGCGGCGTGTCGAAGAAGGGGTGCGGCGTGTCTTGGAAGACAAGGCATGCTGGATGGAGTAAAGAGCCTTCTCCAAGGGATCGAGCCTAGACGCTAGCAGGTTGCCCACCACATCATTAACACGTCCGTCAAAGAATTGCGCCCTGCTTTCGAGCTTGTCATGCTCATCGTGGGGGAATGTGGCTTCCCAGTCGCTGGCAACATCGCTCTCGGCCTCAGGCTCAGCCGAGTTTGGCAAGCGCGAGCTCAAAGGTGGGTCGATGAAAGGGTCCTCCAACTCTGTGCTCAGCATCGGAGGAACGTCTGGAAGAGCATGATATTGACGGGGGGTGAGACTTGTTCCCTCTCTTGCAAACTGATCCGTGAGAGGTTGGAGATCATCCGCGGCAGCATCACGCTCAGCTGCGCCCAGTTCTTCCCTTTGAGATACTTCGGAAGACTTGTTCACTCCCATCGAGGGGTTGCTCTCCAGATGCTGCATGATAGAATCAATCTCTTCAAACGTCTGCTCACGATCGAAGCCATTGTCGACGACCTGCTCTTCAGCAATAGCAGCCCCTTGCTCGACATCAGCGACAGTCTCTTGCTCGACAGATTTGAGGAGAACCTCGGCAACAGGCTCAACAGGGCTAGCCTCTTGTTCCTGGACAGACGACGGGTCATCTGCAAATCGAGGGCCGGCCACCTCCTGGGGCTTCGGCGGTGGCGAGGCAAAGCGTGAGGCGCTCAGACCCTTCGGAACAGGTTTGGTCCTGGAAACCGAGGAGGTAGATTCACGCTGAGCGACTGTTGCCGGAGTGGGCTCGTCAGCTGACTCCTCGTCTGTCAGCGGCTCCTCAACCTCCTTGGCACCAGCTGGGACGAATGGCTGAGCGTTGGCAGATAGCGACTTCTTATGACGAGCATTGAAGAAGCTATCGTTGCCGAATATCCGCGATTCGCTAAAATTCTGTGCATCAAACTTGGTCTCGGACTCGAACGAACTCCATTTGTTGAGATTCTCGCCTGTGGGAGATGTTTCAGACGCCGCAGCTGTCGTTGCCATGGTGTCCATCTGGTCGGACGTGACGATTGATGACGTTGAAGTGTCCACCGGCAGTGCACTGTCTCCTTCAAGTGCAGAAATTTCCTCGGCGCCGCTCACTTCTTCGACGTCCGGATCGAGGCCGTCCACAGCATCATCGTCCGGCATAGTCGCAAAAAGCGGTATGTCATCGCCTCGAGGGGCAATGCTCCTGGCACGCTTGGCCCTAAAGTCATCAGCGATACGGCCGTCTGGCTCGTCGTGGGCTTCGTCGGCTATTGTAGACACATCGATAGATCCAGCAGACAGTACGCTGGACGGTCTGACAATGGGAATAGCCTTCGACTTCTTGGCGGGCTTGACAATGTCACTCGCTTGCAGGTCGATTTTGCCAAAGATCGAGTTTCGATTGCTTGGACCTTCACTGCCTGATCCTATCGGGCTAGTGACAGAGCCATTCAGGGACTGGAAAGGTGTGAAAGAGGGTGCGTCCGGTCGGAACTTGGGTCCCGAGGCAGAGAAGCTGAACTCGCTGCGCCCGGGAGAAAAGGACGGGGCGGATGCGTGAAACTTTGCAGAATTGCTGAAGACGGACTGGCCCGAAGGCGAGTCTGAAGTGTTGCTGGCTTGGAAAACAGCAGGCTGACTGTTGTTTCCAGAGAAGTTGAACAGGCTGGGAGTGAAAGCTTTGGCAGGATTAAACTTGAACTCGGGCGCCTGGACATTGAGCTTGGACAGCGAAGGCTTGCTACCATGACTTGACCGACGAGTGCTGCTGGTTACAGAGGCGGCATCCTGCCAAGCATTACTGGTTGACGACATCTTCTTTTGATGCTGCCCCAGGGCCTGTGCGAAGTCGAAGTTTTGGATAGGCGTGCCGAGGTCGCTCGGGTTGGTCTCGATCTCGTGCGACTCGTCGCCCTTTCTAGCCTCCGGGATATCGCCCAATGCCTCCAGCTTGTTGAAATCCCGTTCAGGGGCACCTTCCTGCGTCTCATTGTGATCTGTGAAGAAATTCTTCGACAGAGAATGGCCACGGCTGTTGGGCCGCGGGTGATGTAGAACAAGAGGCTTGCCAGGCTCATTTGCAAAGCGTTCCGCAACCGCCAGGTGAGAAGATGCATTACGATCGTGCACCGGAGCGAACGGCTCGGCATTGGCCGCAGAAGCTTCGGCTCGAGCTTGAGGATTGTAATCATCGTGTTCAAATTGGTTGCGGAGTTGCTCCTCCAGATGATACTCCGCATCGTCAATTTCGGCCTGAAGGATGTCAGGGTTTTGTTTCGTATGTTCTGGCGTTATAGACCGGCTCTTGCTAACGACCTCGTCCACTTCACGCACTTGCTGCAGCCGCGGCGAGGCCCTGGCAGCCATGTGCTGTGACAAGTATTGCAAAGATTGATTTCTTTGGCGCATGTTCGAAGCAGGGCTGTCATACTGCTGGACACCATCCATTCCAAATGGAACATGAGGAGACAGCATACCATTTAGCATACCCAGCGAAGGCGAGTCGTTCCTGTTCAGGCCATGCAGAGGACCCATCTGAGTGGGCCATCCCTGCGGTGATTGTTGTGATGGTTGGAAAGGAGACGAAGCCATCGGCAGCGAGATGGACTGGCGAGGGTTGAACTTCCCGGGGGCTCCACCAAACGGACTGGGAAAGGCCCCAGAGGGTAGTCCAGGACTCTGTGCCCCGGGCATGAACTGTCCAGGAAAGGGGAATCCCGCAATGCCGTGATTGCTGGACGCGGACGAAGTTGGAATCGGTGGAGAGAAAGGGAGCGAGGGATACTGCGTCGATGGCTGTCGAGAGGGATTCGTCGTCGGCGGTGATACTGATGGCTCCTCGGGCTCTTCCTTTGCAAATACACCCAAAGCACGGAGCTTGGCTTCTTGCAGCTCATCAATATAGTCCTTCCAAGCTGTAGCAATTTGTCAGTCCAAATTCGTCTTGTCGCATCTTGCCGAGACTTACCATTCAGATCAGGCAGGGACACCTGAAACCTCCGCTCAGACCGTTCCTGGATCGTGTCTTCAGAAGATGGCCACTCTTGACGGCTCTGCGAGTCTTCTGTGCCTGGTGGCTGATGATGTTCAACAAGCAGATTGAAGCCATCAACGCTATATCCCAGCTCTTTCCAAGACGCAAGCATTCGGTTGATTTCTTCTTGGCGAAGAGGCATTGAGCCTTTTCCAGGGAGTCCACGTTGATCGTCACGAGGCACCAGAATCATGATGTTCTTGCCCTTCCACGGAACCTTCTTCTTTATCCTCGGGGTCATGGCAGGCTCCTTGGGCAAAGGCTTCTGTGTCCCCTTCGTCGGGGTCACGGGGGTATTGGCCTGCCCGTCCGCGATGTCCATGGCCCTCCCGTCCGCCGTTTCGATCGCTGTAGCATCATGTTTCTCGTCTACCTCGGATGAGCCGGATGTCAAGCCCGGTGCGGCCATCGGAGTTTCGTTGGTAGCCATCTTGAAGGCCTCGCCCGGTCTCAGGCTGATGGAATTCCCAGGTTTCAGCGTCTCGATGCTGGATCGCGCTCGAGGGTGACGAGACTGCCTTCTCGACGATGATTTCTTAGCCTCGCGGGCAGATCTCGGTGTGCGAATATCGCTGTCATCCAACCATTCGAATCCAGAGCCGCTCAGTGAAGAGTGCTCGCTGTCGCTTCCCTCGCTGAACCAATGCTTCGGCTCAGCGTTGACAATGCCCGTCGTGTGGGTACGAATCCAATCCTCCGTCAATCCCCTATTCTGTCGCCTGGCTCTGTTGGCGAGGACTGCAGCCGCGGCACTTAGAGAAGACTGCTGCTCGGATTCGGACGCGTCAAGCTCGGCTTGACGGCGCAGAAAGGGGGTGTCGATGGTCAGCTGGTGGATGGGCGAGTCGTCAGAGGCCTCGCTGCTGAAGCTCTGTCGACGTAGGTTACGGTCAGCCCGGGGATACGGAGAGCCCCAGCTGGCAGTGCCGAACTCTCCCGTCTCGGGGGGCGGAGTCCTCAGTATCTCTGCAACCCGTCCAGGAAGCCTGGGGGCGGGGATCGGAGGCAGCGCTGGAGATGACTCGATGTCCTCGTCGCCGTCGGCTGTAGACGTGGTTGATAGTGCCGGTGATGCGGGCGACTGGGATTCAGAGGAAGAATCACCTGGGCCGTACTGTGCGGCGCTTGCACCAGGGCCAGGAGCCGTTGACGATATTGGTGGCGTTATTTTCACGAGAGCCTATATTGAAACGCACGGCAAGGTCAGCCGTCCGGCATTGTGGAAGATGGACTTGACCAGATGCACCTCCGGGTTCAATGTACAGTGCAAGGCACTTACCAGCTGAGATCAGCGCAGACGAGGATGCGGTCGCCTGCAGCCGAATCTCTACTCGCGTGTCGACTCTGACGCTTGCTCAATCTCCAAGGCCGTACACGCCGTTGCGTTGGCCGTTCGGGCAGTAATTACGCGACGCGTTTTCCGCTAGCTTTCGGCTGCAGGAAAGGGACGGTGGAGGTTCTGGGCGCGCAAGTCGAGATGTTGCCAGTGTCAAAGAGAGGACAGCAACAACATCAGAAAAATAGCGGCCGAGAAGGCGGGCAAAGACGGATCGACACGGATCGACACATCGGACACCCAAGAACACGCAGCTGGGCGGGGGGCGAGGGATGATGGTGAAGAGAGAATTATTTAGTTAGGGGTAGGTGGCAATCCGCGTGGTTGACGGCAGGCGAATGGTTGGGCAGTTGAGCGTCAGTGCCAGCCAGCAAGAGCGACACGACCATTGACACTACAAAGGATGAAGTACCCCATCACTACAGCACCTGGCAGCTCTCAGACACTCTCATCAGTGGGCCAACTTTTCTTCAGTGCCTGCGACAGGGGCCGCCAGCCAGTGCATTTGATGATACGCCGCACCCTGAGACGCAATCTCGCGACCTGACAGGGATCATTTGATGAAGAGTACCTTGGCGAGGGCGCCGGAGCGCGGGGACTGGCACGATGCGCCGTTGGAGGCCGAAGTACCTCTTAACGGAGCGTCAATGTGGCAACGTCTAATAATTACCTAGCACTCATAACATTCGTCATGCAACCGAAGGCTCAAGTGTACATGTACGGCTACCTTGCGTACCTCATGTTAGCCGCCCGCCCAAGCCATTGCCATCCGTTCTACGAGTAACACCAGCGAAGCAGGGCCCCCTTCTGCGGTGGCCGAGCGCACGTTGCAGACATGAGTCCCCTGTAGCAGCGTCGTTGATGCTGCGGCGTATTTCTCACCATCTACAGCTCAACTCACCACACGGCGGAATGCCTAGCAACGCAGAGATAGGGGTCCATGATGTCGTCAACTCCACAAATCTTGCACTAGCGACGTACTCGTAGCGTAAGGTAGCGATTTGGCCCCCCAGTGGCTTGCGCCGGCCCCAGGCACAGCTCGGGAACTAGTCGAGTCGACGGGGTCGAGTCCCACGGCTCGTTGCAAACGAAGCTCGCGCGGTGGCGTCAAGCGCAGCGGCCAAGAACAATCTCCCGCAGGTCGATGAAAACGCCGGGATCGTGTGCGTGCTTGTCTTGCTTCTGATGGCCTGCCTCAACTTGCCTGGCAAGCCGCGTGCGCCGAGGGCTCAGTGTCGGATTTGTGATGTCAATTGTAGCCTAGAGGATGAGTGCAGCACGGCAAGATGTCGACAAATACGAGTAATCCCGCGCCCAGATCCCGCGGACCGACCATCGCATCGCCCTGCCATCTGCCATCTGTTCGTCGAGCTTGCACCCGAATGTCATGCCATATTTCCGCCGTCGCGAATGCTACATTCCAGCGAGAGCCCAGGCCCACACAGTTCCACAAGTTCAACCCCATCCACGAATGTTGGCCATTTCACCATCATGAGAATGAATTTTAGGCAAATGAACCTTACCAGCCAGCCTTCCGAAGTGACGTTTTCTCATTCACTGCCGTACTGGCGGGCAGTAGTCGTCTTTGCCAGCATCAGTCGTGCCATGAAGCCTCTGTGCTGGCTTAGCCAGCCATTTGCGGATGACTCGAAGCTCAGAAGTGTCGTCAAATGCAACCGCGCCATCGTGCTGTCATGAATAACAGTAATGTTTCGCCTGCGCAGGTTCATGCCCTATGATATTATATGAACGCCACCTTGACTGTACGCGACTGCTCGCAAATGTCTGTGGCACCATCAGTCGAAGGCGTCGGCGCACTGGAAACGAGACAATCCTAAGATGAGGGCTTATGTCATTGGCACATGACGACATGAGCGCCGTGCCAGCAGCGTTACAAAGCATAGTTGCAGAGGTATATCAATGTTGTGTGGTATTAAGTGATCTATTCTAGATATAGCAGTGCTTGTCGACGGCTCGCTATGCAATTTTAAAAAGCGGCTGCCAACCCTGATGCCCGACTTGAGGCGTGTTTCGCCTCAACGTCTGGAACTCCCAGTCCCCTCGACTCGCAATCTTCTCCTCTCGAGACTCTGGGTGCTACATGTCGTGGTTTGCGGTTGGCAAGGCCTTGATGTGTTCGGAAGTTGGACAACTCGTCTGGTTCGAATACTCGGCAACGCAATATCAGGTCCGGAACGCCGCGTGGAAACCATCGGTCAAGAATTGATTCGTGGTCTTGGCGCCGTCGTCGTGGACGGTTGTTTCAATCAAAAATTGGACGACGCGTTGACGGGTGCCGTGGGCTGGTGATAGTTCTCCAATGTGGACTGGAATGGGGTCCGTTGGTTCTGGCTGGCAGAGGTGCCCGGCTCAGGCTTTTCCATGGTCGCCCCATTCATGCTGTAGTCCATGAGCCCGTCGCTCTCCTCGGAGTTCTTCTTGCGTCCCCAGATTCTCCATGCCACCAGGCCCAGCGCACCGAGCACGATTGCTCCGCCGACACCCACCACGACGCCAATGACCGTGTTTCGAGTCTTGGTCGACATGCCAGAGGTCTCGCTATTTTCGTTGGCGCTTAATGCAGGTGTAGAGGTGGTCTTCGACGTCGAGGTCATGGTGGTCATGGAACCGTCGCTGTTGGTGCCGGTGACGACAACGATCGAGGTCGCAACCACCAGAGTCAGCGTAGGCGAAGTTGACTTCTCGCCGCCATTGTTGTTGACCGACGTGGGCTCAACAACAGGGGTGCTCTGCGGCGGGGGTACGGAAGAGGTCGTTGATACTGGAGGGGTCGAAGTCGGCGGAGTAGAGGTCGTTGCCGGCTTTGACGAACTGCTAGTCTCTGGCTGCTTGCTCGACGAGGAGGGGGATGGAGTCGACGCCGGTGTAGGGGTAGAAGACGACAAGACGACGATGGACGAAGACTGCGGGAGCGCCGAAGTGGGAGTGCTAGAGCTGGACCCCTGGGGAGTCACCGAGACGCCGCCGTCTTCAAGCTGTCGTCCTGCAACGAGCTTGTGAATGTCCAGCCGGGAAGCTTGTGCCGCGTAGAGAATAGAGATGACCAGGACAAGCTGGTGAAGGAGTCGCGGGGAGTACATGTTGAAGGGCGAGGGTGCAGCTTCCCGTGTATAGAAAGACGGTGCAAGTGGTGAGGATCAACAGTTGCGAGACGGCGCGAAAAGGAAAATTTGAGTCGTGTGTGCTGGCAATTCGCTGTCGGCGTGGAGTCGACGGAAGCCAAGAAAACTGTACGCGTACGATCGTATGGATAGGCAGAGATGCGGGCCTTGGCTCGATTACGTTTGTCTGGAGAAGATCCGCAAAAAGGACTTGGTAGAGCGAGAGGCGGGACGGCTCGAGAGAAGGGTCGGCGCCGGCTTGTCAGGAAGCGAGGGATAGAAAGGAATAAGACCAGGGCGAAAGGGAAAAGGAAAAGGGAAGTGAATGAAGTCTAGGATTGCCGGGGCAGGCAGGCATGCATAGGCAATTGTCAGGTGGTAGGAAGGGCAATGGGGGAGTCATGAGAATGCGGCGGAAACGACGCGGGAGACGTTTTATGGAGCCCGTGCAGGGGTTCTGGAGTTGGACAAGGACAAACATAGCCCCGCTGTAATTAGATGTGAGACGGGCGACTTCCATCTCGTATTCCCTTTGGGCTGCCTGCCTGCCACCACCACGGTCTGCACCACGCACGATTCACACCCATCATCGCAACGGCCACATGGCGGTACGTGCTCGAACGCGCAGAGAACGTGTTCTGGTGTCCGCCGTTTCTTTGTCTGTCAAAGTTGCGCAACCCGTCCAGCTCATGGAGTCGATCCGTTGTGTTGCTGCCCGCGTGCCCAGGGTAAACAGCCGCCGTTGGTTGCTCGAGGCTGCGACGCGCCAGTGTTGCATAACAGTGCGACACACATTTTCACAGGCGCCACGACCCCCAAGCATTGAACCGTCGAACGACGGCAGAGGGGGGCTGTCGACGGCATGGACACGCCGCTATTGGCCAGCTGTTGCTGGAACCAAAGCACAGCCTCCTGCACGAAAAGTCCCCATATAGTACTCGTTGCGCGCAGAAGAAGACGGGAAACTAGACGGTCTCACGAGAAGAGTCTGCAGAGGGAAAGCAGGCCGCCGTGATAAATCCCCCCAAGACCCTCCAGCCCAACGAAAGGTGTCGCTACCGCCAGTCCGCTCTGTTGGCATGGCTGTCATGAAGCAAGACATCCCGCTCAACTGGGGCGATCTCATGCAAACCACGGCCAACGGCCTACCGCGTTAGCCTGCCAGCTGTCGGCCAGTCCCGCCGCCAACTTGCACCAGCCTAGCATTAGATTGGATGGCGCCGGAGTTGGGGGCACGCTCCTCTCAGCACTACGAGTACGCACATGAACTCATGGATGTAGATGGATGCATTGATGGAATTAGCCCCCAGCGCGAATCGATCGAGGGCTGCGTGGCCAACAGATACCGGTCGATCTGTTGAGGAAAAGTCGGTCGGGAAGTGAGGCAGAATGCCAGCTTCACCGGACCGACAAGCTGCCGTCGAAATTGCGGACGTAGTCGAGACCGTTGGAATTCTGTCAAGCGGCTACGCTTTGATCCTGGCGATGGGCCGCGTATGGCCAGCAAGCGCCCAGACGCGGAGATCCGACCCTGTGCTGGGTCAAACTCGCCCACTTCTTCATCATGTCTCGACAAAGCTTGTCTATGGCGCAGTAAGAAGTTGTACCGTACTGCGTTGCCCGGCGTTTATGACGGTAAGCTACCTCCGTATCGTTTGAGAAGGCGACTTGCCGAGCATGCCGTACTGCCTCAGATGAGCTCGTCCCATGTTTGAGCATTGTGGAATGTCTCACAAGCTCCAAAATCTCGGCTTCAAGGTGTGTCGGTCGAACGATCGTTTCTCATTCGGCATGATCAGCTCGTCGGTAAGCACACGCCTCATGCCGCGTGCTCGAGCTTGTTTCAGTCCTGAAAGCTTCGTCGGACCGACATCGATCCCTCTTGGTGTGTATCGCAGCCCGTTTCTGCAAATGAAATCCTGCATTCATGGCCTTCGCCTCTTGAGCTGCGTAGCAGTCGAATCAGATGGACTGCGCGACCGCTGCATACCATACCACTCTCTACCGCAGTTGTAGACCATCTACCCTGGAGCAGGCACATTTCGCACCACGCCAAGAGCTTCCGGCTTTTGTTCATTCCAGACGACATGGAAACAAAATCATGCTTCGTATAATGCCATTGAACGGACACGAGATGGAGACCAGCGTCGTTGTATGAATTCATCCGTCGTGTGGATTCATCCCGCACGAAGAACGTCGCTCATCTGCAACTTTGGCGTTGGGAATGTCAGCTCTAGACCCCGAGGGAGACAAAGTTATGGGTGGATGACAGTTCGGTGCCAATCAAAAAGCGGTTCACTGCAACGGTAGCACTGCGCCGATTCGGCAGTAATTACGACAGGTAATGGTTTGGGACTCCAACGACGTCGACAAGCTCAGGGCGGCTGGCGTGACCAAACAGGAAGCTGAGGTGCCCAATTGCTACTCAACGACGTCGCGGCCATCAGCTGATGTCAACCGGTCACCATCCATAGAACCAACAACCAACAGCATCAATGCACCCCGGAAGCATTACTCTTCAGCCGACCTATTCTTCGACTCCAAGGCCAAAGTCTTTCGAGAAAATGTATCAATCACAGTTGACGTCGAGACCGGGGCCATCGCCAACGTCTTTGAGCGCGACCACGCGGGCAAGGGCATCGAAAGCGACGACATTGACTTACGTTCCAAGGTTGTCATGCTTGGCTTCGTAGATGCTCACACTCACATCTTCCTGCATTCCTACAAGTAAGTGCCACCACACGGTGTCAGGCGACCTCCGGTAATGACGCACCGCCCAGAGACCGGCCCGCGCAGGAACAGATGCGGGACGAGAGCATCGTCGAGCGCACCATTCGAGCAACCAACCACGCGCGCCGGGCACTCCTCTCCGGCTTCACCACCTACCGCGATCTAGGCTCTGAGGGGATGGGTTCATTTGATGCGAACATGAGAGACGCTGTCAATCGCGGACTCATTCCCGGCCCGCGTCTCCTCGTTGCTACCCATGCTCTTACTAGCGCTGGATCTTATGAGATGCGAACAGAGAGAACGCGGCAAATGGAGCATCTGGCCCGCAGATATCTGATGCCTGCGATGGTCCCGTTGGTGTTCGCCAGGCAGTTTGCCAAAGAGTCGCAGAAGGTGCCGATGCCATCAAGTTCTATGCGGACTACAGAAGAAGGGTCATGCGGTCCCCGCCGTTGCAGACACATCCATACATTGGAGGCATGCCCTTTCCACCGAAAGAGCCAAACCCGTCTGTTGTCATGTTCACGCAGGAGGAGATGATCGCAATCGTCGAAGAAGCGAGCCTTGCTGGCTTGCCCGTAGCCTGCCATGCAGCCACGGCAAAAGGAGCCGTCATGGCAGCTAAAGCCGGTGTCACGAGTATAGAGCATGGCTCGAAGGAGGGAAGGGCCTCTTCAAGGAACTCAGGAGACAAGACTGCATTTTCGTGCCGACTTTGACTGCCACCGAAGCCATACGCCCCGAAGAAGTTGAAGTAGCTCAGCGTCAGGCCAAAGCGGCGTTCGATAAGGGGTTTCGCCTAGCAGTAGGGGGCAACACCAGTGTGTTCAATCACGGGGAAAACGCCCGAGAAATGAAGCTCTTGATAGCTGCTGGCATATCGGTCGAGCATGTCCTGGAAGCGGGAAGCATGCATGCTTGGTGGATGGGAGGCCTGCCGCCGAGATTCGTGCGGCTATCCGATTCGGTTGGCTGGCCAAGGGTAACAGAGCCGACTTCATTGCTCTAGACACAGATCCGCGAGCCGACAAGCAGGCACTTCGCAAGGTGAGCTTCGTCATGAAGGACGGCAAGGTCTGGAAGCACGCTGGCCTCCCAGTGGGGTTCATAGACCGGATCCTGCACGAGTCTGGCCAAGACGAACCATCCTGGCAGCTCGAATAGGCAGCTCGATCGTGTTGAGAATGAACGACACGGCATCCAGTCCGATTGACGCGCATAGTATCAACTGACGCTGGGTCGCGATGCGAGACAAAGCGCATGATCCCCTGGATGCAACGTCGGCCGGGCGGCCGCACTTGTACTTTGTACTTTGTCCCACCCACTTGCGCGGACGATCTGCAGGTTCGCGATGCACGGCGACGTCGGCGCCGCTTGGGCAACGCCTCCAATTAAACGTCCCGAACACGGTCACGGCTCACCCTGAGCTCGACTTTGGCTCTCTTTCCGAAACCCCCAACACGCGTCGCAATCTCCAAGGTGACCTTTACAAGCTCCAGCCCAACGCGGCAGATGCTTGCAGCGATGCTACCTCATCCATGCGCCTGTCCTCCGCGGCGGCGTGATGAGCTCTCCCGTGGCCATAGACTTGCATCTGTTCTATCTTATGGACCCTCCTATGTGAGGTCTCATCAAGCATCCTGCAGGGGACCCGAGACCAATATCTCCACCAAGTCTCAATGACATGTAAGCTCCCAAGGGCGGTCACAAGGGCATATACGATGGAGCGAGCTGTTGCCGATATGGATTGCCAATCTATAAAAGCAGTCTCATCTCACAGCGAGGTGAGATGATGCGCCGTGGACTAGGTGACAGATGCACTGCCCTGACGAGCCAAAATGAAATTGTCTGCGGCACTCTATGCAGCGGCCTTTGCGCTGCCAATATGCAACGCTCTCAGTCTCACAGGCTATGGTGGCCGGCCGTTCAACATCATCCATGAGCCGGACAAGCGTGCGCCTCTCCAAAACCTTGTAACCTGGGATGAGCACTCTCTATTCATCCATGGCGAGCGTGCCATGATGTTCTCGGGCGAAGTCCACCCGTTTCGTCTGCCGGTGCCGTCCCTTTACCTGGACCTTTTCCAGAAGATCAAGGCCATGGGCTTCAACATGGTGTCCTTTTACGTCGACTGGGCTCTGCTCGAGGGAGAGCCGGGAGAGTACCGCGCCGACGGTGTCTTTGACTTGGAGCCGTTCCTCGAGGCAGCCAAGAAGGCGGGCATCTATCTCCTCGCGCGGCCGGGCCCATACATCAACGCCGAGGTGTCTGGCGGTGGTTTCCCGGGCTGGATGCAGAGGATCAAGGGCATCTTGAGAACGGGCAAGGGTGACTATCTGAGCAAGACGGACAAGTCAGTCAACTTGTCGCACCCGAGATGGCCGCACGCACACCACTGACGTCCGGTAGTTACATGGCCCATGTTTGCGCCACCATCGCAAAGCATCAGATCACCAACGGCGGGGCCGTCATCTTGTTCCAGCCGGAAAACGAGTACAGCTACGGCTATGACGTTCCGTTCCCCAACGGCCAGTACATGCAATACGTGATTGATCAAGCTCGGCGTGCGGGCATCGTTGTGCCCATGATTAACAATGACGTTGGGCCTGGTGGCAACTATGCGCCCGGGAGTGGCGTTGGCCAAATGGACATTTATGTATGTCTGGCCTGCAGCCAGCAAAGATGAAAGGGTGACAATTGACCTCGCGCAGGGACACGACAGCTACCCTCTCGGGTTTGATTGCGTAAGTGCCAGATACACTTTGGATTGGTCAAGTCAGTGCTTGTTCTGACAACCAGGCAGGCAAATCCGTACACCTGGCCACCGGACAAGATTTCCACAGACTTTCACCGGCGACATATGTTGCAGAGCCCCCAGACACCATATTCCATTGTTGAGGTAAGCCGCAGGGAAGCTTCTGCTTACCTGTAGTCTCATCTGACTTTGTTTGCAGTTCCAAGGCGGCTCCTTTGATCCATGGGGTGGGCCCGGTTTCGAACAATGCTCCGTTCTTGTCAATCACGAGTTTGCGCGCGTCTTCAACAAGAACAACATGGCTGCGGGCGTGACACTCTTGAATCTCTACATGGTAAGAGCTGACCTGCAGTGCAGATTTGAGAGTATAGAGCTGAGGTGAATTAGATCTTTGGCGGTACCAATTGGGGCAATCTGGGACACCCAGGAGGTTACACTTCATATGACTATGGCGCCGTAAGCACGTCCTCAAGACCAAAGGGAGGGATATCCTGTGCTAACGATACGCAGTGTATCAAGGAGAACAGGGTGATTGACCGCGAAAAGTACTCAGAGGTCAAGCTCGAGGGCGAGTTTTTCAAGGTTTCGCCCGGTTATCTCGTCACTACACCGGGTACCCTAAGCACCACCGACTACAGCGACAATGCAGACATCACCGTCACGCCCCTGATTGGCAATGGTACCGGCAACTTCTATGTCGCGCGCCACACCGACTACGCGAGCACCGCGTCGACGTCGTACAGGCTCAAGGTGACCACGTCCGCCGGCCCCATCACCCTTCCCCAGACTGGCGGCTCGCTGTCCCTCAACGGCCGCGACTCCAAGGTGCACGTTGTGGACTACCCGGTTGGCGACTCTAAGCTGCTCTACTCGACGGCGGAGATCTTCACGTGGAAGAAATTTGCCGATAGGACCGTGTTGATCATGTACGGTGGACCAAACGAGAGTCATGAGTTTGCTATTCAGGGCGATGGACAGATCGCGCGTGTCGAGGGAGGAGACGGCATCTCCACGATGAAGATGGAGAGCAACCTGGCTGGGGTTGTCCGATGGCAGACATCAACGAAGAGGCAGGTGGTTCAGATTGGTGATCTGGTCATTTACATGCTTGGTGAGTGACTGCCCTGCTAACCTCTCATCTTGCCGATCCATGTTGACGAGTGTGGACAGACCGCAATTCGGCGTACAACTACTGGGTCCCTGTGCTTCCCAAGGGTGACAGCGCCTACGGAAGCTCCCTCATGAACCCTGATGCCATCATCGTCAACGGCGGCTACCTCATCCGCTCAGCCTCCATCGACGGCTCCTCACTCCTCTTGCAGGCCGATTTCAACACCACCACCTCACTCGAGGTCATAGGGGCCCCCAAGGGCATCACCCGGCTCAAAGTAAACGGCAAGACGGTGCCACACACCGTGTCCAAGCTCGGCAACCTCGTCTCCCAACCCGACATCCAGATCCCCAAGATCGACGTCACGGACCTCTCCAACCTCCAGTGGTACAAGGTAGACTCGCTACCCGAGGTGCAGCCCAACTACGACGACAAGGCGTGGCCCGTCGCCGACCTCAAGACGACGGCCAACACCTTCGCGCCGCTCAAGACGCCCGTGTCGCTGTACGGCGCCGACTACGGCTTCAACACGGGCGCGCTCGTCTTCAGGGGGCACTTCACCGCGGGCGGCACCGAGACGCAGCTGCGCCTCTGGACGAAGGGCGGCACCGCCTACGCGAGCTCGGCGTGGCTCAACGGCAGGTTTCTCGGGTCCTTCAACAACCCCAACGCCAACGACGACAACATCGCGACGTACGCGATACCCGGGGGAACGTCAAGCGGCACGCAGTACGTCCTCACCGTCGTTGTCGACAGCACTGGTTTCTCCGAAAACTTCAACTCGGGCTACGACGACATGAAGTCGCCGCGCGGCATCATCGACTACGCCCTGCTCTCTGCCAGCGGCGACGCCACAACAACGCCCATCTCACCGTGGAAGATCACCGGCAACCTCGGTGGCGAGAGCTACGCCGACAAGTTCCGCGGTCCCCTCAACGAGGGCGGCCACTTCTTCGAGCGCCAGGGCTATCACCTACCATTCCCGCCCACCGACAAGTTCTCCCGCGGCAGCCCCCTCTCAGGCACCGACCACGCTGGCATCACCTTCTACACGGCCAAGTTGCCTCTCGACTTCAGCGACAAGTACGACATGCCGCTCTCCTTTGTCTTCGACAAGGGGGGTGACGACTTCCGCGCTACGCTCTTCGTCAACGGCTTCCAGTACGGCAAGTACGTCAGCAACATCGGCCCGCAGACTGAGTTCCCCGTCCCTGAGGGTATCCTCAACTACCGCGGTGACAACTGGATCGGTGTCGCCGTCTGGGCACTCAATGAGGGTGGTGCAAAGGTGCCGGGGCTGACACTCAAGGCTGGCACGCCAGTGCTGACTGGTCGTGGGAGGGTTTCCCATGTTGGCAGCCCTGGATATCGCAAGCGACACGACGCGTACTAATGGCGTACAAATGACTATCAATGAACGAATTCAAGTTAAGCGTAGTGCTTTGCAATTCAATATTACGATGCCCTGGAGCCAGCTGCTCAATATGTGTACGTGCTTGTCATAACATCATTTCAATTGAACCATCTAGATAGTAGGACAGTCTCTCTCGCGAGACGGCGTTGTATTTCCAGGGGTATATTTCCTCTGCGAGCCTGACGATAAAGCGCAAACAAGATAAACAAGACAAGCCGCGACAACAGCAGAAGCAGACCTCGGATCTCATATACATTTCGTCAGTCTCATGATGCACATGAGAAGCTGATTGTGTTGCCACGGTAGGCAGATATGTCAAGATTGGGAGCTGCAGCCCCTTGAGTGTGGGAACAAAATTGCCATGGCTTCGCCTGCTGAGACGAAGACGCAGTGTCAAGCATCGCTTGGCAGCATAGCCCAAACGCTACTGCGGTGGACGTAATTGAATGTAAAACGCCGCGCGCACGTGCCGTTGTTGGTGAATCGTAAACGTGGTCAAGCAAAGTACTTCGGAGGAGCATCTTAGCTCCATATCGGTGCGTTCCTATAAGCTGGCGAGTTGTAGCTGTGGAGGATGCGATATTGCTGACCCTGACCATCGCTATTCGGGCGAGAGCTCGTGCTTCGATTATGACGGTGAGGCTGGCGAGGAACGGCGGGAGGGTGTTGGCTTGGACCGGCATAGCTGTATCGTATCTGTGGCTGCCTTCCAGCTAGCGTAGAGTCCCGAGCACCACCTTGCGACACATGTCCTTGCTGGCTGGGCAGGTTCTCTCGGCTGCTTTTTTGCGATAGCGAAGATGCAGCTTCAGAAGCAGGTGACGAGATTTGGGATGATTCCTGCTGGCTAGAGCTGTTCACCTTGCGACTTCTCAGGCTGACTGGAGGCGGCGGCGATTTGCTGCTGTGTGGGATGGGCTGGGGGGGGGTCGGCTGAGAATGAATATTGGACGAGTCTTTGAGAATGGGTGCTGATGCCCGCGACTTCAGAGCGTGCGTCTGGGCGGAGGATGCCGATGTTCTTGGGTCTGGCTTGGTCAGTGTCCTGCGGAGTCGTGATGGACGCGTCTTTGCCCCATCCACACACCTGTCGAATCGCCCAAATCCCCTGCATCAACTTTGTTGTAGGACCCAACATCTCCAAGGGCCCCCGCGCGAGCGTCTTCGGAAGTCGAGCTAAATTCCTCCCTGCTGTGTCCTTGCCTCCGCAAATCTGAGCCTAAAGGCTGGCGCTTGATGCTTTCTCGCTGATTGAGGTTCCATGACTGCGCTGGTCCCGAGGTTGGCTTGCGCGGGCCGACTGGCAATGACTGTCGTCGATGCTGCGAGTCTTGGCGTTGGAAGGTGCTTTCCAGCTGTGCTTCTTGAGAGGAGTCTGCATTTTGCGCCTTTGTGCCTCCAGGATCCTGACTTTCCACACTCATGATTGTCTTCAAGGTCTCTTGACTCGACTCGACTCTGAGCGCGATCCGCTTAGAGGCAGTTGGAAATAGCCCATTGTGTTCACGCAGCTTCTCTTCTATGTCAGACGGGACCGCTGGAATCGTCTCATGAATATCATGAGTCATGTACGCCATGGGAAAGCTCTGCCTTCTACCACCTCCAGAAAGAAGACGATGTAGTCTGCCTTGTCTGCTCGTGGGGGAGTTGTTTGGCATTTGTGAAAACTCTCCAAACCGACTGACCTCAACATCCGCGGACTTTGTCCATGAGTGATCAGACAATACCGCGTTCCCTGTCGATAGGAGCTCGTGGCTCTTGCCAATTCGCGTGGAGAATCGCGATATGAGCGAAAATGATGTTCGAGACGAGGAAGTAGTTTGACTACCCTTGCCAGCATGAGCGCTGCTCCCAGGGCTGGCGGTCTCTACATCGCGACGTTTCTTCATTGATCCGTCACGAATTGAGCGAAGTGAGAAATTGGAGCTGTAGCCACTGTCTGCTTGGGAGAGAGTTCTTCGTGAGCTGGTGGATGACGAAGTCGAAGTCGAAACGAAGCCGCTATCTGACCGCGCCATTGAACCTCTCGAAAGTTTAACGGAAGACTGTGGTTCTGGACTATCTTCTCCAACTTTGGCGTTTGGGTCTTTTCTGACGTCCAGGACTTCGGGCGATGGATACTCCAGGTCACCCATTCCTTGTCCCAATACCTTTCCACTGCTGTACGGGCCTGGCTGGCGATCAGAGGCCGATCGGGATCCATTAGCGTCGGGGCTTGGCATCGCAGTGACCGTGTACTCCTCATGCGGCCCCAATAACCAGGAGCTATCAATGTCGAGCTCGATGCTATGGCTCAAAGTAGACTTGCCAGTAACGTTGGACGAAGCTGAAGTTGATTCGTTGCAAGCGGGCCGCCTGGCATTGACGGCGTGCTCAGGGTACAGCGTGTCGATTGCCTTTAGCGGCCATGCTAGCTCGTCGTGGGCGAAACGTTTTGGTTCAGAAGAACCAGATTGCCGTTCGAAAGAATGCGCAATCGGATTGCTAATCTCAACCGCAGGACTTGGAGCAGGCGATCCGTTTGTGATACGCAATGTTCCAAACTTCATGCCTCCAAGCTGCCGGTAATGCTCTTCACACGGCGTGACCACCCGGTCTTGTTGATCGGAACCGAGAGGGTACTGTTGTAAAGAAAGATGACTCTTGGTCTGATTCGTGGGCGGGTCATAGCTGGGTTTGGGCGCGGCCAATACGTGATTGACTTGGATGCTCGGGACTGTCGGTGATGGAGGAACGTCTCTTACTCCTCGAGTAGCTACTCCGGGTATCTGGATGAGAGAGCGCCGGCGCATGGGTATGTACAGTGAAGCATCCGAGTGAGTCTGGGCGATCGGACTGCTGGTGGTGTCTGGCGGTCGGGGCGAGCGGCACGGAGCATCTGCAGGCTGGGATACCTCAGACTTGGTATCGACGGCGGTAGGTTGGGTCGGTTGCAGGCAATATGGGCCCAGACTTGAAGGTCGTCGACTGGCCGACGGACGAGTGGTTGATTGCGTCTGGTGTTGCTCTTCTCGATAGCCACTCCCATGTACACTAAGTTGCGTGTTATGTTAGATCAGTATCTTTATGATGGAAGGCAGCAGTAAGACACAAACCTATAAGCCCGACTTCGGGGGCCGCCTCCAGTGTGTCTGGCGTTGCTGAGCCACTCTTCGGTGGCCGAGTTTGAGATTCCGGCGCTTCCTTGCCACGCTCTAGTCTGAGGCTCATGTGATGGGGACGGTAGGGCGAAGTTGGTACTTTGAACAGCGGACTCTCTCAGCAACATGCGTCCATCGGCGACTGGAACGTCAACGGTGGTTCCGTGCTCAAGAGGCGCATCTTGTGTTGGAGATTTTAGCTCTTCTGAGGCGTGGCGCGAGCCGGCAAGATAGCTTTGAGTGTATCGTGTGGTGCTAGAGGGAGACATGTCGCTTGGCCCCGGTGAGTTGGCAGCTGACAGTCGGGTGCCTGGCCTTGGGGGCTTGGACAGCCTTTGAGGAGCTCTTCGCGACTGCTCTGAAGAAGGCGTATTCCCCATAACAACGATTTCGCCAGCAGTCCTGTAGAAAAGCACCAGCAACGGCAACGATGGCAGAGTCGATCAGGATGGAGCTGTGGCGGCTGGACTTGGGACCTTCCATCCGTCTTGGCAGGCAGTGGTGTTGGTTGGGTATGGGGCGGGAGCTATAGCTGAGCCGAGCTGTGCTTATGCGCTCGTTCTCGGCATCGCGCCCGGTGTTTGATTGCCGCTGTGAGTCTGGGGCGACACACAGACAGATGCGAAACCGACGAGGCCACCGGACAGAACAAGGTGAGATGAGTTTACGGTGAGGTCGGAAGAGGCACCGAGGGGAAGCGGGCGAGGTGGGAAAGAGGTTGATGGCCGGGAAGAAGGAGCAAGGATGCAAGGCTGCCTGGGTGCCACCGACTTATTACGAGCTCTCGCCTATCAGTCCCCTCCGCTGTCATTTGCCATCGCCGCTCTCCTACTCCAAGCACGCGTTTCTGCCAGCTGTTTTGTTTGAGAAGCCAAGCTCCAGGGGAGCGGCGGGGGGGCGACCTCCGCTTCAAAAAGCGGCCTAGCCAGCAAAGCAAGCAGCCACTGCCGAACCGTCGAAAGCAAGGCATAGCCATGGCCTGGTCGTCGACAACCAGGTTTTCAGCCTCCAGCCTCCACAAGCCTCCACCCGGCCCTCCACAGGCCCAGCATGGCTTTGCTCGCCCGAGATCCAATCGCCCGAGACGCCAGACCCAAAAGCCTGACGACGGCATGTGCATGCTGGAGCGTGCGTGTTGGAGCTACATGGGCCACGCCCAGGCCAAGTATTCGGACACCACGGTCGCCTGCTTCCATGCCTCTGTTTGATTGGCAAAGGCTCTTCTTTCCGTGCTCCTCACGTACTGTCAAATCCAGCCACCACGCTCTCGGCTCTGCCGAAGGACCCTTGCGACGACGACATGTACGGAGTACGTGGGGAAGACTGTGCATCCGCCCTCCGAATGCAGTCTGTCCCGCCGCCAGATTGCAACATGAGAGCCCCGCGATTGCTCTGGCGCGTCTCCACGAGATGACGAACGGTTCTGCCCCCCCTCAGGCATCATCTTCCTCCTCCATCATCGCCTGAGTCCAAGACGAACCCCAGCGGGTATTCAATGCATCATCGGATCGCGCATCCCGAGCCCGAATACGACTAGTGCTGGGCAGGTGAAACTCTGCATCGTCGTGGGCTGACTGGCCACAATCTTCACGCCCTGCTCTCGTTGCCGATTCGCACGAAACTGCTTCTACTCCAAGGGGCTTTTGCCCAAGTCGAAACGGAATGTCAGCACTATGCGCTGTCAGATGCTTGAGCATGGCCCTGCCAAGTCAATGACACATCAATGCACGATGACCCTACGAGTACTCGTAGGCTTTCTTCCAAATGCAGGTAAACCTGCAAATCGTGCGCTCCAATCCCAGTATTCCAGCTTCCCCAGGTTCTCTTCCCAGCAGCTGCCATCTCTGAACCAATCAACGTATTTGGTATGCAGATGGAACGCCACACCTCATCTGCTACTCTTGAATTTGTCGTATTCCTCAGCCACCCTGACTATGTTTAGTGTGTTCACTCGTACTCGTAGTTGACGATCCAAGTCGGCGCCACACATCATCATCGATTGTTACCAGTGGACCCGGTGCGCCCACTCCCCTTCTAGTCGGCAGATCAGCCGAAGCGTCCTCGAGAACGCCTTTTTGCGACTAGAATAGAGCCAGGACCTGTACTTGTCACCAAAAGGACCTAGCGGGCGAGTCAAACGCCAGCTGCTCTTTGAGCTCGGCTGTGCACGCTTGTACAAGTACTAAACCTTAGTTAGGTCGTCGGGCCTCGCGTTGAGCGGCGCCACTTGCGCTTGACGGCACTCGGAAGACCGTTATGAAACATTGCTGCTGCTGTTACCCCTTACCTGTGGAGTTGTCTGTGTAGATCAGCCTCCAGCCTCGGGGAAGACTCTGACATGAGGAAAGTCAAGTTCGATTGATTCTTGACGGCTCTCCACTACCGGCACGAATTCCTTGCTCTACCGCTAGCCGAGACACTTTGTACTGCGCCGCTGTAAGCCCACAGCTCGGCATCCCCGACAAAACGGCACGTTCTCGTGATTTCGGCCGAGGCACAGCGTCTCGACATCACAGAAATCGAAGCTCGCGTGAGTATGACGTCGAAGTCACAGGGAAGACTTGCGCGGGGCCCACACATGACATCGGCATAGCGCATGTCTAATATTACTCCACTGACACAGGGCATTTGGGGAATTGCAAACGACTTGCACGCAATACGCGGTGATCTGAAACCCGAAATAACGCAAACGAAAAACTCAACGCGCAATTTTCGGTCCTATCCTGCCGTCTTTACATGAAAACGAACGCCAACGATACTTGAAGGAGCTTGCACATGCGCAGTAAACCGCTTATCCCCAAAACATTCGCTTCGGCTGCATGGACGAATGAGATTCCCTATCGACAACTGCTTTGCCGGTTCCTCCAAAGCCAGCAGCCATTCCGTACTACCAGCACGCTGTGTCATTGACAAACACAACAGTGTGCTCTATAATCAAAACCAAAAGTCAAGCTAACGGCAGTGAGAAGACTGCAAACAATCTTCGTTGTATACCAGAGGGCAGCTACACCCAAATAAATCGCCTTGGCTCTCAAACCTCGTCACTAGGAGGGGTGTTGACATCAAACAACGCAGCCAGTTCCAACAGCAGCCGATAGATGTAGATCGACATATCAACCTCCCTTAGGACTGCTCGTGACCACGAGGACCCAGAAATAGCGACCTCTGCGGATAAGTTTCTCCCACTTGGGTCGTTGACCAAGAAATCAAGCAAATGGGGTAAATCTTCCATCGTCATAGATACTGGAATGTAATGAGCCCAGGGGATAAGGCGATCGTCATGCCACTCTTGAAACCATGTCTGTTTCAGCACCACAGCTTCTCTGGACAGGAGCCGGTAGAAACGTGTGCTCATGCTGTTGCCGTCAATGTCATAAAGATATTGATAGTAAGAGGCAGTATCTTCAGGCTCAAAATCCGGTGGGCCAAGAATGCGCTCCATGTCTCGACAGGTGTCCTCATCGCACTGAGTATAACCTCCCATGTGAACATCGAAAACGTCCTTGAATAAGGTGACATGTTCTGTGTCCACTCTGTTGGGTCTCAGCCCGAAGAAGCGGCCTGCATGGAGAATTTCGGCCGCATTTTGAAGTGATCGGATGAAGGCGACAAAACGCTCCCTGTGTCCGGTCTTCCAGTGGAAGCGAGACGCTCGACCTCCCGTTGAGGACCCTCGCCAGTATACGGCAACCTGCTTTGCCTGAAAGGATGTTGCATTCTTCTCCACAATAGGGTGGCGTAGATAACAAGGACATGGTATCAAGATATCTCGAAAAGCAGACATGCGTCCGAAGCTCAGGATGGGAACAAGCGAGTGGGTGTATGAAAAAGTGTCCGGTGATGCAATGAGAGAATGGAGCTTTGCCGGATGAGAGAATTGGCAGACGTCGTTGTCTCGGCCCATTGATTTCGTCTGCTGCGACTTCTCTTGGGCACAAGAGTCCAGCACCAAGTCCTCGATGGAATCACCGGGGCGTTCTTGAAATTTAATTGTCGTCGGTTGAGGGTCGCTACAACTGAGAACTCTCGGCTCATCGATCAGGCTCAAGTAGAAGAAGCTATCGGGCAGCATGCGGATGAACGGCTCGAACAGCCTTTGCCATTGTTCGTAATACATGTACTCTGTATTTGACATGTACATGCTTCCGTTGTAAATTGAAATCTGCGCTATGCGAGGCATATCCAGCGGTTGCTCCCGGAGCTTTCGAAAGATCCGCTGCGCTTCCGGGGTACTATAGGGCTCAAGGTCTCGATCGATCTGGTCGAAATCATCAATGACTTTTGATCCATGGTCCAAAGCAAAAATGACCCATTCTTCGAAGCCTTTTGGAGGGTCTCTGCCATAACGACGTTTATACTCGGTGATTGCTTCCTCCGCGTTTGTCGACTGTGACTCTCTGATGGATTGCGCCTGTACTTGTGCGGCAGATATTCGACGGCGGATTTCGTGTGAAGAGAGGTGCTTGCTGGCGATGCTCGATCTATAAGCCCCTACAGATCCCAGAATATGCGCATAACTAGACGCAGTGCCAGACCAACGCGGCAATTCTGGAATCCATATATATGTGAGGAGCAGGACCGCCACGAATATGCCGACTACCTTAATGTATCGCCCAAAGGCTGGCTGCGACAGATAGAGCGGCATGTGAAGGCGAGACGTCTGGTTGAATGGGCTCTGCCGCAGGCGGATTGGTGTTCGTGCGATGCAAATGCTACGCTGGCATCAAGTCAGTGCCGAAATGCACCGCAGAGGCGGTAGGAAGGTCTAGAGGATCTGAAAAGCAGGGGCGAGGCCAGTGCACAGAATGAATATCAGGGCTCGATTCTGTTAGATGTCAAAGTTCGTGCCGAGCTTTGTCTCACAGAAAACAGCTTTGGTGATGAAAAGCGAAGTAGAATCCATGGCGCGAATTGTCAGGAAATGGCGAGTTGGCAAGGAGTCATCCGCTGGAGGGGGCAGTGACGAGTTTTGTGGTACCGGGATTGGAGTAGGCATGCCACGTCTCAGATCGCCATAAAGGAAGCAGCTGCGATTTCTGGTGGCAGCAATACGTGCTTCTATCCCGTGCCTCGAACGTTGTTGAGTGTTATGCATCGGTCGAAGGGATGCCCAGCCCTGTTTAGGTACGCGTCGCAATTCGCCCGATCGACCTGACAAAGACGCCTGCAGTAAAGGGTGCTCCGTCGATAGGAATTTGACTCCCTTTCCCTGAGCGTCTTAAAAAGCAGGAGCCTGGTGGTTGTTTCAGTGGCGGAGAAATGAGGAATGTCTCACGTTGTAGTCTGATGACTTTGAAGCCGCCGACCCGAGTTCTAGGTGAATCATTATAATAGTGCAGAATATAATTGAGAAGCGTTGAGATATGCATGTAGAAACATTGAGGCATTTGGCAAATGGGCAGTGTCAGGTCTCGGGTGAAGATCACGAGTGAATCTAATTGTGTGATCTTTGCTTGAGCTGTGATACGTACCGGCGGTACGAAAATGTGCTCCAAGGCATCGCATGAAACCATACGGACTACTCGTCCGCTATTTAGGTGTGAAGTCACCCGTGCGGCTACTGATGAGATACTTTGTTGACGACGGAGGAGCATACCAAATACCGAGCGCAACGATAGTCATGTAGACTCGGACCTTGGGTCATGACAATAGTCGTAAATGATTCCTCTATTCGTACAAAGCAAAGGAGGAAGAAGAGGAAGAATAACGTCTACAACAAAGCTTGGGATACATCACTTCATCGTACAAAGACGGCACAAGCAGCATCCGTAACTAACTCGGCAAGGTACTAGGAGAAACCAGGTTCTAATTGCAGTCAGCAGTCCGAGGCTTCGTCGTACCGGAACCAGCGAGACTACCAGATATAAACGGCCCACCATGTTCAACGTCAACTGCATCCGTCACCTTCCGTCTCCGATTGCTCCAAACGCCCTGCCCGAACGCACCGTCCCGGAGGCTCGTATCTGGAAGAAATTGCCCTTGGAAAATGAGGGTTATGTTGTGTCACCTCGGCTGCCTTCCAAGGCATCCTGATGCTAGTTTCTTACGCTTGATCGTGTCAGAGGGGCCAACAAAGAAGTAAACATCGGACGTAGGCGGGGAAAATAACATGGGCTGCGGAAGCAAGAGAGAGAGCTTGGAAAGGGGCTATAAGAAGCCAACGATGCTAGGTACGTTGAGTGAGAAGCAGTGGGAGTCTTATGACCAATCCCATTTCTCCTTCAAAGCTCTTGCCTCGGCAAGCAGTTTGTCCGTCTCGGTTTCGTATAGACCGTGCTCTTTCAAGTGCTGGGTATAGCGCTCACACAGTTCCGCTCGACGTCGCACCTCGAGCGCAAGTGATTCATGTGCATGGAAGAATTCAGAGATCATGTCATCGAGATGCTTGTCGGACAGCTTCTGGGCGAAGAAGTCGCAGAATATGTCGGTGACGTCGGTAGGACGGCGTAGAACATGAGCAACACAAAATGCCATTGTCGTTCGGTCAATGTCCAACTTGTCAGCATCCAATTGATCATGCATGTACCATTCCCTTCTGAGCTGGTCGCAAAGGATATTATCATTGCTCTTCTCGTCCAGAACATTGCGGAATTCGGCATGCATCTGCTTGTTCGTCTCGATCGAATCATGGCCAGTAATCCACGATGGCGGTGTGAAGACCTGCAGTGGAACAGTACTTGCAAACTCCCAGTCAATCAAGCCTTGAATCTGCAGGTTCTTGTCCACGATGATGTTGCGACTCCGTAGATCCACATGGTTCAGCACAAAGGGGCCTCCATCCAGCTGAGGATTGATAAATTGGTCGAAAACACGCTTCATGCCGTGTAGCGCGAAGACCTCTTGCTCAATGTCGCCAGCAGTGTGGTCGCGAACTGGCAGCAAAGAGAAGCCTGATACAAGACCGAACTGATGTCTCATGTAATCTTTGGCGGAAGAGAAGCTTGGCAGAGGCGGCAGCCGCAGCGTGGTGGCAGACATTGGAATGACGGGTCCTAGAACAGGATGTGGGCTGCCGTTGGGATTTGGCATTAGAGAGCCTATCGAGGAAAACTCTAGTTTCCTGAGCTCAGCCAAGATGTCGATGAGCTGCGAGTAGAAGTTCCTTCGGTGCTGCTCCTCGGCTTCAATAAGAAGTTTCTTATCCAGCGGCTCGCCTAGAATGAGGTCTGCGATGAGATAAAACTGCATCCTCGTGCCGTTTTGAGTCAACTTGGCATCGCGTCCGTAGGCCCGAATGTGAGAGACGGGAATTTGGGTGTGGCACTCGAGGTATCTGTTTTCAAATAAGTGGTGGTCGAAAGCGGCAAACACCATCCAGGACTTACTGTATGGTCGTCACTTCGCTCAACAACTTATCCCAAGGGTTGTCAAAAGCGGGCTCGATCGGGGTCCTGACAATTCACCTGAGCCCGTCTTCATCAAATTCGACAAAGAAACAAACATTGAAGCTGCCGCTCTCCTTTTTCACGAGCCTGCACGGTTTGCCATTGTTGTATCGGGATGCTAAGGCGCAGACCGCATGTGAGTCGAGTGATTTGATGAAACTTCTTACGGCTTGATTGTACTGGTCGTCAGTGACGGCAGGAAATTTCGGAATATCAGATCCGAGGGTTGCAGGTTGTGTTGCATTTATCTCTAGAGTCTTGAATTCGGTGACATCCGCCTCCGGCCAGGCGTCTTGGTTATTGTGGCAGGAATTGATCCAAGGAGCCGACCCCATAGGTTGGACAGGTGAAGAACTAGCAGCGTCCAACGTGTGCGTACTAGGCGGATGACAGCGCACTGCATGGTTGACCCAAGATTGAAGCTTTCATCGTCGCTTTCATCGCTTGTTGGTTTCATGCGTTGCGCAATTCGCCAAGTGCCTGCGGTTACAGTCTTGCAGAGGGTGTGGCGTTGAACAAGTTGGGTTAGCGCCGTCGCCGCTCTTGCTCCAGCTCGGCTCAGCCGTGGCTCCAACACACTCAGTCACATGACTGTGTGTCGCTCAGAATTATGCAAAGCGCAAAACTTATGCTCGTTACGGTGAAACGGAGCCCTCCAGTGACGGAGACAAAATCGGTCAAGTGGGGTGAACGCTACCAGGAGCCACTGCCATTTTTGTACAGGGGGCCATATTTGTACTGGGGCCCGCTTTTTGCCTTCCTGAGCTACGACTCTGTTCGCTCTTGAACGTCTGAGTTTCGCTCGAAAAACAAAATCATGGCATCACTTAAGTTAGGTCTCATCCTAGTAATAGCTCTACCTTATTGCACTGCCAAAATCATCTTACTCATGATTGTCTGCCCAGAGAGCTGGGATGGGGTAAGATTAAAAGCGCGATTTTGCCAGGCTACTGCTTGTTTTGCTTATGGGATCCTGCGCTATCGGCAGGCAAAGGACTGCAATAGTACTGGGAACAGAAAGAGTGGGAAACTCACATCAAGACGCACTCTATTGCGGGCGTATGCTGCCCCGACTCACGATGCTCCCACGCATCTCTTGTCCAAGAGGACTTACGAAACCACATAAACGATATACATCGAGTGCCAAAGGCGCTAATCTCGGTGGCAAGACCAGAGGGGAAAACCTACGATATGGGAGTATTTGAGGGGATAGATGTTCTGGGAGAAGTAAAGTTAATAATTGATATTGACGACTTGTTAGATATCTTTACTGGGCCGAATGCTGGATGGGCAAAGGGCAAACTGTAGAGGCTTAGATAGCGACAAGCAGAACAGCGGCGACGTGCCGCGATTCCGGGGCTGAGCTCTTGGCTCGCCCTGAGAGAGGACAGTTGATGCGAGCGAGCAATCAATCAATCAATCAACGGGACAGGGGCGGGAAGGGAGGGAGAGGATCCACACACACACACACACACACACATAGAAGCCGCTCGCGTGCCCGTTGGCATGGTTTCTTGCAAAAAGGAACAAGTCGCTAGGAAGATCTTGTGGCTGGCTGCAAAGCGTGGGCGCGCTAATCTTGTACCTTGGGCTTATAGGTGAATAATTCCGTTTCCCTAAACTTAAGTCGGATTGACCGAGTAGTTTAACTCAATATCCTAATTGCCCCTCCTGTCGCCCCCGAATAGCTCTCCCCAGGGTTACCGAGGTTATATACGACGCACAAGGCCATGGCAAGCGAAGCGATTTCCGATAGATCGTCGGCGGGAATCGAAACCCTAGGGATAAGACAAGCATCCGTATCATAGTATACGAAACCGTTGAGTTAGATCGTCGCTGCCTGCCAGTGCTATTCTGATCAACCACGAACGACGGTCAAGAGACCGCGGCGGCCAGCTGCTCTGACTGCGCGCACTTTCGAACATCAAGTACGGTGCCCCCCATACAGTGAACCCTCATCCTTCCCTCACGATCAAGAGCACTCTGTGAAATCTCTCTCTCGCCTGCTCTCCGAGTCGCCGACTTCCACTCACACGCCATGCCCCTGAAGTCGCTCTTGTCTTTAGTTCCCCCTTCCATACCCTTTAGGTCCGTCACTGGCTGGGTCGTGACACTGCCTGGTGAAGCCATCTGACAGCGAAGCTGAGTCCCTTCGGCGCGCAGGGTCCAGCCGCTCATCTGCTACGGGCGCCAAGCCTCTTCGACACTCTGCCGGCTTGGATGCTACTCACTCGCTTCCTGCTGGCTTCCAATCTTTGACGCTGCGGAAGCTTCTGTGCCCCCGCGTGGAGATGAAATCCCGGCATTTTCACAAGACTTTGGTCGCGATATTGGTCGCAAATCTTCTGCAAGTGTAGCGGCGACAGTCGGCTGGGGATTCTTCAGTCGGACTGCTATCCCTGCGCTGCGAGGCAGTCCTTGTGTGAGCGCCAGAGGGGCATCCGTGGACCGAAGCAGGCGCGTGGCGTCTGACTGCCTCTGTTGTGGGCTCGAAGCCTCGTCTCGAGTCATACAGTCCTTGCCTGACGTGCTACGAGGGGGGCTTTGAGAATCATCACCCAAATTTGCCGGGCCTATCCGGTTGCTCCGTGAAAAGCGAGCTGGATTCCGCCTTCTCAAACTCCCCTTCTCTGGCTCGTCCTCATGTTGGGCGCGCTTTCTCTTCTTGTTCTTCGTATCGGGTCTGCCCTCGGTCATTTCCGGTTCGGTCAACTCTGCTTCGACCAGAGGGACTTGCTCCAGGACCCATTGCGCGATGGCAGCGTGATCGGCTGCATCCCTTTTTGCGTTCACGTACCCGGATGTCCCCTGGATGAAATCTGTCACGAGATTATTGCGTCGCATGGTCGACGCGTATCGCTCCTTCGAAGCCAACAAATTCTTCGTGGCGGTACGCAGCATGCGCATACGGGTCTCTTTTGGAATGCTTAGGCGACAGGGGTCTTTCTGAGTTTGAAAATAGACCCGCTCGGCATCCGCATGTGCCGCCATTTTGGCCTCCCATGCTTGGTCATCTTCTCTCTGGCGCTGCATTGAAGACGGACTGGTCCGGATAGAGTCCTTGGTTTCATGAGGCTTCGGTATCTTCTTGTCCACCAACTCTTGCCAGCGTCTATCGTGGTCGGGCTTCAGGCGCTCGATAGAGTCGGTGTGCCGATCAAGCCACCAGTACTCAAAGCAGAGGTACTCGATCCATGTTGTCAACTTGTCTTGCAGTTTGGGATCCTCGTGCAGCCGGAACGGTTGAGTGAACTCGAACCCGTGTTGTGCCAGACGGCGCTTCACCGCATCGACGTAGTCGGAAAACCCACTGCAGGCGCGCTCCCGTTGATAATGTCGCTGCCATTTTCGCATCCTTTGGTTTTCTGACCATGCAAGCTTGAACAACGACGGATCGGCCTCGATGTTGGCTGGCCCGTCGTCGCGCGCGTATATTGCGCGCAGGCGCTTCATCCTCTCGAAAAAAGCAGCAAAGACTTCGACTTCATCTTCAAGGCCCCGGTTGTCGATCTGCCATCCGAGGAAGTCCCGCCACCTCCCCAGCTGTTTCCGGAATACCGACCACGATGGTCGAGCGCCACGAGGATACCTCCGAAATGGCCACAGCATGTCGTGGTGTTCCTCAGAACCCCGAGAAACCCGGTGAATGAGGCTGATTGGGTATATTGGACGGCCGCCGTCGTGCACAAGATCGTTGTAAGCCTGGGTCTCATCCTCTATCTTGTCGCGCAACTGTGCCTCTTCGGGATACGGTGGCGTTTCGCGTCCTTGGGTGCGTTGTTGAACTTGCGGTATGATGTCGTCGCCATCGGAAACTTGACGTAGGCGTGCGTCCAGTTGATCAAGATCGAGCGGACGAGAATTATCCGCAGGGTTCTGGGACAAGATGCGCTGTTGCGCTCTGCGCACGTCAGTCAGCACGCTGCGACGTGCATACGGGGCGAAGAGCGACTCACTTCAATCTTTCCGCGAGCTGGTTCCGGTCATGCGTTGAAAGCTTGTCCCAGCCGTCGACGGGTAGGTTAAAATCGCCATTGTGGCTGCGGTGCTTCTGCATGAACTGGCCGAGCTGGGCATCGTCCAAGGCGGCGATATCGCCCACGGAAAGCGTCACTGTCATCGTTTCTAGGTCTGGCATTGTACATCAAGTCGTTGAGATGAAGAGATCGCCGGCAACGACGTTTGGGTTGATGGAAGTGTCGGGCAGAGATGCGGGCGCTGGGGGAAAGGGAGGGAGGAGGGCGGCGCCGCCAGCATGTGCACTTGCGGGACATTTAAGGTTGTTTTCTGTGATGACGCGGGGTACTTGTACCTCCGTGCGGGCTCCCTCCGAAGCGGGCCAGTGGAGCGCACCCGTCTACCTTTGAGTCGTAGCCGCCCGGTAGGTCGAGAGAGGTGCGTGGCCCGGCGCTACTGGATGAGAGGCAAGGGCAGAGTGTTGTTGCAGTCAACGGTCAACGCCGTGTACGAAGATAAAAGGGCAACAACAGCAGCTGCTGCCATGCTGCGTCGCTCCTCAATCTCCATTTGCTTCCCAGCTACACGATACATCATGGAGGCTGCAGACCTGATTGCTCGAGTGTATGCCGTCCCGCATAATTTCCAGTACGCCTTGGAGTCGATCAAGGCGAGTTCACGCTACGTTGCCCCTGCGAATCATGGGGAGCACCAGGTCGAATATGGGCGCCACGATCGAGCTGCGACGGAGCCGCCGGAAGAGAGCAACGTGCCAGCGCCCCTGAAAATGCACCGCCTCGAAATCAACTTCGGCGACATACCACGAACCAGTCATGGTATCGTCTTTGGATGCGACTCGGACAACGATGTTGTTCTTCCTAATCTCACGGGCATCAGCAAGCATCACTTTAGCTTGACTTTTGACGATGCTCATAGGCTCATTGTCAGAGACTGGGGCTCTTTAGTAGGGACCGAGGTCATATACGACGAACAAGGCCATGGCAAGCGAAGCCATTTCCAATGGATCGTCGGCGGGGATCGAAACCCTAGGGACAAGACAACTATCCGTATCGTAGTAAACGAAACCGTCGAGTTCCAGATCGTCGCTGCCTGCCATGATATACGCTCTCAAGATTACACCGACAAAGTGCACCGCTTCCGCCAAGGCACAGCGACAGCGCAAGACCTCTTCCGCGACCTCGATCTTCCCCGCCGACCAGACACGGAGCTGCCGACTGGAGCCCATACTCCCAACAGAGGAGAGATCCACCTACAAAAGGAGATTGGTGAAGGGTCCTATGGCGTTGTGACACATTTCTGGAACGTCAGTGATGGGAGCGAGTACGCTCTGAAGGAGCCTACTGCAAGGGCTATTCGAAAGCGTCTCGTCAACTACGATGCGTGGCGTCAGGAGGCTCGCATTATGGGCCAGATTTCGCATGTTCGTATGCCTCCATCACTCATGCTACCGTGTTGACTGACCACCCAGCAGCCCCATATTGTACGGCTTCTCAAGGCAACCTTTGCCCCGCAACCTCAAATGTCCCTGGCATATGCCCCCGGCGGGTCATTGGAGGACCAGCAACTTATAACAGCCGATGAAACGATCTCGATACTGCAGCAGTGCTCATCAGCCCTCGCATACCTCCGAGAGCAAGCCACCAATCGTGCATAGAGACATCAAACCGGGCAACATTCTCGTCCAGCATCGACTCCCAGGGGATATCCACGTCATGTTTGCGGACTTCGGCATGGCTCGGGATAGCTGTGAGATGTCCACAATCTGCGGCACAGCATTGTATCTTGCGCCCGAGGTATACGCAGCATGGCAATCCAACACGAAGACAAGGAAGAAGTATACTCCTGCTGTCGATGTCTGGTCCCTTGGCTTGGTGGTATACGAGCTGAAATGCAGCCTTCCACGTTACAAGAACAGCTACAGGGACGACGGGACCATCTGGTGCGACGAAATCGTCAAGGTGTTTCAAGAGGACAATGAAAAGCGGCCAGACGCTTTGGGACAGCTTCTGTTGGACAACATGGTGGTCGTATCACCAGAGTCACGATCCTCTGCCAGCGACTGTTTCAAGTTGGCGGCGCGGTTACCTCGTGCAGCCGAGGGCGGGTGTACAACGCCGAGACCCGTCCTACCCATGTCTTACGCCGACAGCTGCAAGAACACCACCTATGAAGGCGAGTGTGTTAGATCTGAAGCCCCGCCTCCGGCTACTCTTGCATCCATGTCGAAGAAAACTCAGAACCGGACAGCTAGTATTATACCACAGACGCTGAGTGAGGCGTGTGTCTTCGAGGATGGAGAACCTGTCGCCGGAACCAGCGATGGTACGGAAACCGATGAGACACACACGGCAGCGTTGCTACTGATGGCGATGGTTCGAGACGTTAGGCAGTGATTATTGTAGGGGTTCCTATTATTGCAATTATTATCGAGCTACGGAGTAGCGTAATCGGTCTACCCTCATCTTCTTTGTTAGGCCCGGCTTCCTAGCTTGGTCTTCTAGAAGCCTAGCCTTTTAAGTGCTTACTAAACGGTAGTATAAGAGATCGCGATTCCTTCTTAGCTTAGCTCGGTAGCAATCATAGCGCGCGGGGTGTGGGTGTAGACCTTTAATAGGGAAATCAGAAAATCGAAAAAAGTAGAGGATCAACAATGGGCCTGACATTGATGAGATATAAAGGGAGCGTTTAGATCCTCAAGATCAGATGGTCACGCATACGATTCACTTCATTTATAAGCTCTTCATAGCTTGACAATTAAGGATCGTTATTTCCTCCTATCTTTCTAAGATAGTAGCCGTTTTATTACCTTATACTGATTTACACGATATAATTACCTACGCCTACCTTACTGCTATTACGACACTTCCTAAGCTGCAGCCACGGCCGAATTTGCTTGGGCAGGGTCTCACTTATTATTTCACTACAAGGTCGTTGCTCTCGGCTTCTTGTGTGTTCGTTCGTCCTCAACAAAACTGGTCTCCAGGGCGTGAACAACTTATCGGGGCGCAAGCCGCGGCAAGGGCACCTTTTGGCTGCCGCGAGAACAAGATGCCCCGAGGCAGGGCTTTTCCTTTATCTTCCTAGGCCTCAATGAATTCAATCACAGCCGGCACGGCAGCCTCGCTCAATTCGATCACAGCCGGCACGGCGGCCATGGCAGACCAGTTTTACAACAGCTACGTAACTTCGTTTGATCTATTCCTTCTTTATGGGGCATGCCTTTTATTTTTGTTGCCTAGGGCAAGCTCGTCCTGCGGACCGATCCCTGATAAGTCGGGCAGTTCCGATAGAGCCTAATAACTGGGGGACGAGGAGCCCGTTATAATAGAAGCCGATTCTTAGGGGCGGCCGCGAGATTGCCTCGTCTGGGGGGAGGATAGTAGGACCCCCCCCTCTGATTCTTTTTTAAAACATTGCTTACGCTGTTTGGGTCTTTGGTTATTACCCGGGCTCCTTTTTTTTGGTTGCCTAGCCTTGCGAGGGCGCATGGCTTGGCTGGGGGAGGTGTTTGTCGCGGCGGAAGATCGAACCCGGACACACACAGAATTATCATCTGTTCATCTTCCTAGGCAGGTCCTAGGTATCAATTCAAACCCCCCTTGTTTGCCCTGCCTTTTCTCTTGGCCTAGGGTGTGTTCACTTTGCCTCAACAAAGTATGTCTTCTCCCGGCCGTACCGATCGCGACGAACCTTAATAGCAATAGCTTCCTTGGTCTCGTTGGTTTACTTCGTCGGCCGGCCAGGGCGTGGCGCATCCGTAAGGAAGTTCTCGTTCAGCAAGGGCCGGCTAGCTAGATTAAATCCACGCTCAATTGCCTTAGCATAGTTACGACTGACCTGCCGAATTGAGAGACCAGCTAATTCAGCAATCTCAGCAGTAGGTCTGACGCCGAATTTCAACGTGCCCACTATAGCCCTTGTAGCGATATTCGAATTTGGGGCCATCGCGAGTCATAAACAAGCTGCGTAATTATTACGGAGAAAGAGGGGGAAGGTTACTATATAAATGCGTACGGGGCCTCCCATCTCAATTCTCAAGCTCTCCGTACAGGGATTCCTACAAAAAGGCAATTACCAATAACCCCTGCGAGGACGTGACTCTACTGATGCACCTTCGTATATGATGTGAGATGCGCTCTCTAAAACCCAAGCAAGAAAGGACAGCTTTGCCGAAACCCCGAACGCCCATTTGCAGCCCGTAACCGACACACCACATCCCCTGAGGGATGTGTGAAGAGAGAGAATTTAGTCAGCCTCGCGGGCCCTTATTAGGGCCCAGATTAGCCACAGCCCTATAGAGTAGCTCAGGATCACCATCACACCTTTGTTATGATGCCTCACTTTGCCTTTGCCTTTGATAGAGTGGTTAGCAATAGCAGCAACCCAAGCGATTAAAGCAACTGGATGTAGCGTGGAGGTTTCATGCAACCGTGGATCTGAGATCACTGGTCTGATTTCTAGCGCGGTTCGCAGGCATCGTCGCTAACGACTTAAAGAGCTCCTTACTAACCATCGGTAGGATCGACTGCTAATTACATGTTATATAGATTGGTTGCGCTTCTCGTACTTGACGGGTTGCATGCGGCTTTTATGTTATGCCTCTTACCTCAGCGAAAAAGACCCGGACGGGCGACGCCCAATGGCCCAAGGGCTCGGGATAGACATGTTCGGGAGATCGCTTCGCCTGACAGTCCAAGATCCCCCACAGCGATTCTACCACGGTCTCGACCACGTCGTTCACACTGTCCCTAAGGATCCGGATCAAGACCAGGTCAGGAAAGAGGTTGAATCGGGAGGCAGGATTTGTTATCGAAGAAGAAAAAGATCTCGCAAGAAGCTGAGAATCTTCCCCAAGACGAAGCAAGTTATCACGTGCTAAACCTTTGAAAGGGCCGAAAAGAACCAAAGCAAAGATACGAGGGACAAAAACAAATTGCCCGAGTACACAATAATATCAAGGGGGAAAGGCATAGGCTGATTCTACACCTTCACCTCTCCGACGCGCTATCCGTGCTAACCACATTGCCGAACTTCGACTCGCACTCCCTTCCTATCTTAAGGCTAGCAGAGATCTATGTCTCGGATATGAACTCTCTCAGCACCTCCTTCAATTCACCATCAAGCAAGTGGGTATAGCGTTCCCGAAGTACTGATATATCCTCAACACTGAGAACAGCCAATTGCGGAATCGCACCTGCCAATCGGGTAGTTTCCTCAGAAAGGGACTTGAGTAAAGGATAGAGCCCTCTCCAACAGCGGCCGATAATACTATCGATATTAGTCTCGCTCAAGCCGGGAAAAACCATATCTTAAAGCTATCTAAGGACTTTAGCGTGATCGCGTTCGTATTCGTATAGCTCGAACCTACGGGTAATAGTATATAGCGTCGATCCGAATATAAATTGCTTAGTACGAGGTCTATATATACCGAATTTGCCTTTGTTTATACTAGCCTTATTTCCTTATACTCGAGCCTAAGGTAGTGCGCTACTAAAGCAAGTAGACCCGATTCTACTAATAGAGTCGAAGTTAGCTAGCTTAGTATAGTCCGTCTTATTAATTAGTATATTTGCTAGTCGTAGGTCGCCGTAAATATAGCCTAGGGATTCTAGCCAAGCCAAGGCCCTAGTAATTTCTATTGCCTACTATTCGGCTTGCTTCTCGGGTATAGTGCGTAAGACGTGGAGGTCGCTGGATCCTCGTCGCTAGTTGCTCTTAAGGCGTTGCTCTAGAGAACCGTAGCCTATAACGGGTAGGAAGTTCAATAGTAGAAGCCGTAGAATACTTTGCAGGAGGTATAGGCAAGGTTTATATTGCTCGAGCTCCTTGTAAATCGTATTCTTATATTAAAAGGCATCTACTGCTCTCTTTCTAGCAATCTTCGCGCCGCGGGATACGAAGCGTAACTTAGCATGGCGTGCAGGCATATTCTCGGCGGTGAACGGCATGATGAACAAGACAAGTTTTGGTTTCGATGTCTCGGAGTGCAAGCCACCGCGGATGCAGAAGTAGCCTTCAACGGTGAAGGCACGGCTGAGATATGATGAGCACTTGAACCGCAGACAGGACTAATTTGCCAAAATAAAATAAAAAAGGCAAATATATAGCAGCCGGTATTCGCTAGTCGTTACCGACCTAACTACTAATCTACCCTTTACTAGCTTAACTAAGGGAGAGTAGACGGGATCTCTTCTCTTCTTTCGAACTTCCCCGAGGTTCTACCGCGCTACCCGGCGAGCCCTACTCTACGCTCGGCCGCCGTTTCTCGGGTAGGGCTATCCGTTTCTTATTCGGACTTCCGTTTCTATCGGCGGCTCTAATATTAAAGCACTACGCGTAGATATACGCCCCGCGGCTAGCTAGTTACCTTAATCTCTTATATTTACTTTACTATACTTAGACTTAGCTTGCTTTATTATTATAAATAAGTTATCCCCCCCTAGACTTATAGCTCTATTATCTTCTCTATATTTAATCTACTCTAACCTCCTTACCCTCTTACCTTATATAATTATAAGTATTAAGAAGATATTAACTAGAAATAGCTAGGTAGACTTAATACCTTTTTATAAGCCTTCTAAACGAAAGTTTAATTATAAGGATATTCTAATCGTTTTAAAGAAATACTTAAAGGTTTAACTAGATAATAAGACTTACTTTAATCTAAGAACTATAAAGCGCTATAAAGGAGTCTAGTCGAATTAGATTAAATAGGTTATATAAATATCCTATTTTACTTACTATTATAATATAGATATTAATAAGGTTTTTATAGCTTTACTAAGTCTATTAAGGTTAATCTTAAAGAAACCTAGGTCTAACTTTATATAGGTCTTAAGAAGGCCTAAAATATTTTTTATATATTCCTCTATTAATATATTATAACTTTAACTATATTATAGCTAAGCTTAGGGCTAGAAGAATATATAGAGGTCTAGACTATTAATAGTATTACTATAGTTAAGGATATCTAGTATATACTTATTAATAAAGCTAACTATAGAATAATAGCGCCTAAGAGGCTAGAGGATCGATAGAAAGTATTAATTTAGTTACTTAAGTATAGATCTAATAAGGTAAGGAATAGCTATAGTCTAGCTTATAAGATTAGTTATATAAGTATATTTAGTCTAGTATATCTAGTACTTTACTAATATTCTATAAATAATAGTAAATACTAATTCTAGCTAACGAGCTTAAGCTACTTAAGATATAGAGCTTTAAAAATAGCAATATAATCTAAAGATATTATCTTAATACTTAATATACTCTAGATAGAAGTAAAGTATATCCTATATAGGCCTTCTATAAGGCTTATATTTTATATAGCTATAGTCCTTAGCGGTCTCGGTAGCTAGCGGCCTATAAGTTTAGTCTAGATTAAATATAAAGATATATAGTTTACCTAGGTTAGGGATCCTAAAGTTCGAGATAGAACTTAGCTAGTAGTATATATTACTATTTATTACGTTAAATAATAAAGGAACCGAGTAAAAAGGGAATAGCAATCTTAGTAAGTCTTATAGAAGCTATATACTCTCCCTATTATCTTAAACCACTCTAGTTAATAGGCGTAACGATATAGCCTACGCTTCCCTATAATAGTAATTCTATATAAGCTACTATATCTTATTACCCTCTTTATAGCTAGGGTAATTACTAATAATATATTCCTAGCTAATTTTAACTCATACGATAGAGTTCTAAATCCTAGCCCGATAGAGGATAGAGGAAGTAACTTTATAGAGCTAAAATAGAAAGACGAGATAAAAGATAAGTATATCGTTCCTATTACCTATAAAGTATTCCTAGATATATAGAATCGGGCGTATCTTATTATAGGTACCTATGAGAAGAAATAGCCCTATATAATAAGAGTCGGTATAGCGAGTAGACTAAACGGTAAGTACTATCTAACTATAATTTATCTTAAGCTAGACTAACTCGTGATTTTAAGTAGCCTTGAGCGAGCTATATATAACTTTATCTTATTATATTCTATAAATATATTTAAAAGAAGCTACTAGCCTATCTAAATAGTAGAGAAGTTAGCCGAGATTATATATAGAGATAAGGCTAAGTAAGATAAGTATTTATAGTCTATAGTTTTAAATATATTAAGTGCTTTCTTATAATAAGATCCTAATACTCCTCTTTATATTATATAAGAGGAGTTAAATAGTTTTAAGGATAAAAGTAACCTTAAAGACCTATAAGAATATCTAAAGCTTATAAAATAGTAAGCTAGTATAAGCTATACTAAAGCTAAAGATATTTAGGCCTAGATTTAATATACTATTAACTATCTAAAGACTCTTAAGCTTTAAGAAAAGCGCCTCTATTACTTTATAGAGGTAAATAGGTTATAGGTATTAGGGTTCTTTATAGCTTATCTATAAGACGCTTTTATGATTAATCTATAAAGAAAGGTATTCTAAACTAGTAGCGCTATTACTACGAAGATCGCTTAGTAATTAATAGCTAAAGACCCTCTAGTAGCGCTACTTAATAGACTTATAGTATATTTAACTAAGCGCTACTTATAGAGCGATATAGAAGATAGTAATAATAGTATATTTAACTAAGCGCTACTTATAGAGCGATATAGAAGATAGTAATAATAGTAATAGTAATAAGGGCGATAGTAGCTAAAACGATATATAGCCGCGATATCTCTTTAGATATAGTCCTTTTATTAATTACTCTATACTTATACGATATATCTAGAAAATATATATAGAGGATTTTAAGTTTCCTTTTACTTACCTAGAGTATAAGTATCTAGGATAGGGCGAATATATAATCAAAGCCTAGCTAGGCTCCTAGAATAGCTATATAGAAATAAAGTATAGTAAGCTCTATATACTAAACCTTCGTTCTAGACTAGTATAATAGGCTTATTACTTATTATATAAGGCCTTATTTATAGAAAGGGGCTTTATATAATATTATTACTTAAGGTATCTAGTATCTAAATTCTACTAGCTATTTTAATACCTAGAGTATTATCGACTAGAGAAAGAGGACTTTACTATTACCGATCGAGATACTTAGGTAGTATATATAGAAGAGGTTTATAAGGGTAGTAACGTATAGGGCGCGGTACTCGTAGAGCTACTAGTTAGTCCTCGTCTATAGAAAAGGATATATCTCGGGAATAGATCGACTACTATTAATTTAGATAAGAATGCTTATATTAAATAGGAATAAAAGGAGGAAAGTACCCTAGATCCTTATACCTAGGAAGAGTTCTAGGTCAATAGTAGGGCGTAAGGCGTATTTACTTAAATTAGTAGAGATTAATAATCAAATCATAATATAGGCTACTTTAAGTTAGGAACGCTATATCGTTCTTATATTCTCGTATAGCCTCGGCTCGCAAGGAACGCCCTTATACCTTAAGGCGAGGATAATCCCCTACGACCTACCTCTATAGAGCCTTATCTATAGAAATCTACCCTATTAAGAGTATTATAGGAATACGCGGCTCGCTATTATAGTTAAAGCAGACGCTTACTTTATAAAACTTCGCCTAGATCTTAAATAAAGCTACGATATATATACTAAGGCTATTTCCCTATAGAGTATTCGTTTTAGCCCCCTAAGACTTATCTATATCTTTCTATCCTTGCGCTCTTATACTCTTAATAAGCTATTAAAACGTAATCTAACTTTTTAGCCTAAGCCCTTTTAATAAACTAAAACTACTACCTACTTATATTAATCCTATATAGTTATTAGATTATACTTTCCTCTTATAGTTAGATAACGTTTTATATACTTAATAAGATCCTATACTTCTAGATTACCCGGCCCTCGCTACCTTCGATATACTAGATTCTAAACGAAGTTAAGTACTTCTACTAAGGTATTATCCCTTAGCTTAAGTATAGCCATTATTACTCTAATAGCCTTATAATATTATCGACCGGAAGAGCATAATAGAACCTTCGACTAAGGGGTATGCCTACTTAAGCGACGGCGCCTTAGACCTAAACGCTTGCTATTTCTTGCCTATAATAGTAGAGTAGCGCTTAATAGCTTATCCTAGGCTTTTAAGGCTATAGTCTAGTTAAATTTAGAAAATAAAAGGTCAATATCGATATTAGTAAAGAACTCTATAGGGTTTATAAGAAGCCTATCGTTTAACGCTAGCACGATACCCTTTAAGGGGATATTTAGATATATAGAAGTAAGAGCTTATACCTTAGGACTTATTATCGTTAAGGGATTAGTTATAGTTTAGGCGAGAAGGAGGATAGAGGGCTTAGGAGATATTAAAGAGAAGTTAAAGTCTAAGCTTAATTAGTAGAGGATTCCCCTTTTATACCTTTCCTATTAGATATAGCTATTATAGGATATTATAGGTCGTAACTAAGGCTAAGCCTTAACGGCCTATTAAGACGCCTATAGCCTTTCGCGCGTCTTTCGATTATCTTAAATACCGCTAATATAACGGTTTAGTTCCTAAGGGATAAACCAGAGGTTTATATTAGTAGAAAGGTTAGGGCGAATATTACATAGGTAATAGATTATAGAGATCGTAACTAAGTATTAGGTACTTTTAAAGAGAAGGTAAATAATTATATTAAAAGCTAGCTAAGTATCTATACTATAGTAAGGAAATTAAGGGTACCTATATACTAGAGGGATCTTACTAGATTACCTAGATTAC
>JALHBZ010000100.1:0-72340 GCA_024340015.1 Tolypocladium ovalisporum
GGGGGGGGTGCAGAGACAAGAGCGCGAATAAGGATGAGGGCTCGGGAAAAAAAGAGACAAAGACAAAAAGAGGCTGGGGGGTGAATACGAGCTGACGAGAAAGAATAGACGAACAGGTCACCTCTGATCCGGGGGGCTCAGACGCAGCAGGAGGTCGGGGGCCAGGCAAGGGCCTGCGCTCTGGTCTTTATGGATCACAGCTGCAGCCAACGCATCGTACCTTGACTTGGTTGCTTCATGCACCTCACTACTGCTCGTATACGACTTTGCTGCACGGACCAAAACTGTCAGCAGCCCCTCTGCGCTTGAGGTTTTGCCCGGCGCCTGAACAACCATCCAAGTCCAAGGTTTCCCTTGAATGGAACCTCATTCCTCCGCGGCGTCTACTGTGTGCGCCTCGGTGTTGCCTCTGTGGGTAGCGATAGGCAGACGGCTCGCCTTGGCTACTATTCAAGCATTTCTGGGCGATCGCTCGGGGGCCCCCTGGTTCATCAGGGGGGGGTCACTGCCGGAGCAGCCCAGCTGCCACTTTAGGTGCGGACTGCGGCACAGGCAAGCGGAGCCCACGCCGCATTTAGGTTGTTTCGTGTTTGCGCGCGCCAAAGTTTGCCATGGGTGTGGTGCAGTCGAGTGTCTTGACTCTTTTCGTGGCCCGATGCCAGGGACGAACTGGAGCCAGTCAGGCCATGCCGGCGGGAGGCGCCTCGGTCGGTCGGTCGGTACGCCCCGCCGCCCCCGAGGGCTCACACAGCGCCAAAGAACGTCGTCGTCGGCAGGGGCTGGCGGCTGCTGCATCTGGCTTTTTTGCTGGCGCCCTGGAAACCGTCGACTCATTGGGTGTGGCCCAACGGTGCATTCGCTGCCCCCAAAAGTGCTGGCGCGGGCGCGACGGATTGGCCAACCAGGGGGCGGCCATTGATCCACGCCGGCGGCGGTGGGGGCAGCCGAGCCTCTGAACAAAAGGTGAAACGTGAAGCAGGATCCGAGACTACAGTAGACACGCTGGCTGGCTGGCTGGCTGATGGCATGCCCCGTGCCGGCGCTGCGACTCCAAGCCCAGGGCAGCCGAGGAGAGAAGATGAAATGGAAAGCAGGGAGGGCAAGCATGAGCGCGAGGGGACCGTCATCCGGCCGAGACACAATGGATGAAGCATCCTCGTGTTGTCCCGCTGGTGGCTGGCCATTCCTCTTGTGGCGGCGTGGACCCTGAATGCCAACACGAGGGCCACTAAAAAGTACTCGACCTTGGGTTCTCCCTCGTCCCACGCAACACGAAGTCGAGGACGCAAGCGCCGTCTTGCCAGCCCCATTCCTGTCATGCGGTGGGAAGTTTACACGGTGCACTTTACACTGAATGCCCGCCAAAATCAGTGTCAAGTGTACCGTGTAAAGTTCGCCCCATGCCAGCCTCCCGGGTTCCACCGCCGACACCGCACGAGAAGCCCGCCTTGTCCGTTTCGTCCCCCGCGATGCCCGCCAGACCGCCTACCTTGGGCGGGGGAAAACGCACTCTGGACGGGGCCGGGGGCAAGACGGGCGGCGTCCATGGTGGTGCGAAGGCGGCGCACCAGGTTCAGGAAGTCGGGCGTGAGGACGAGACGCCGACCAGGGATGTCGCCGACACGGGCGACGGCGGGCTCCGAGATGGAGCCGCTCCCAGCAGACAAAGCCTGCATGTCGCGCACGAGGCGACGGAGGCGAGGGTTGGCAGCGAACAGATGCTGCTCCTAGAAGCATCGGCGGCGCTTCCCTCGGCAAGTGGAACACGCCGCGGCGCGTCCAGGCTGGCAGATGGCTGTGCCATTGTTGCACAGATCATTGAGGCAGGGCGTGCACATGCACGCCAACTCGGCGGGACCGACATTGTCCTCGTCGTCAGAGTCACCCTGGACGGCGAAGTTCCCAATTGCGCGGGCCGGGCGCGGGGTGCTGGCGGGAGCAGGAGAGACGGGGGCACTGCCAGGGGAGTTGGCGGCAGACATGATGAAGGCGGTGGCCAAAAGGCATTTGCATTATTAGCGCTACTCCGTACTCGTAATGGTAGATGCCGCTTCTTCGAACCAGTCTGGAGTACCTTCTCCGGGGCGATTCGGAAGAAGCTACAAACTTGCTCCATGCTTCTGGTACGACGTCCCGACTTCTGAGTCCTCGGATGAAACCCTCGACCTCGGACGGACCGCAGGGCCTAGACGCCACAACTCTACAAGGCTGCCAAGGCGCCCCAATCGCATCTCACGTTCCTGCGACGGCAGCCTCACCCGCACCGAAAAGAGCTGCACGCCCCAGTCTTTCCCCGCAAAGCGGACAGGGCGGAAAGATCGAAACTCAAAGGCCCACGGATCTGCTCCCCACCACGGTCCTTTCAAGACGACGCCGTCTGCAACGTCTGCCGGCCACTCTATCCGTCTTGGTGTCCGACTACCTAAGGAAGTCCGGCACCGACCCTTGTAGACCTGCAGCAGCTTCATGCGCTTGATTGATGGCAGGCGGCCAGGCCTTGCGATCCCCGCATTCTCCGCGGAGCACGACACCTCCATCGCCAACTTGCCGAGGAAGACGAGGGCAGACGGGGCGCCCTTTGCATGTGCAAATGCGCCCCTCCTCGTCTTCGCAAGACGATCTCAAGACGGCTCTCAACCCCACCTGCTGGTTCCGCGACGGCATCGCAGCTGCACGCACTGATCAGCATTGGACGGTCAGCCTTGCTCTTTGTCCATGATGAGTTCTTCCCATTGCATAAGGTAAGGTAGCGAATATCATGAACTTGCTTCCCCTCTCTTGCCCCATGAATAATCGCAACCTTTCGATGCCCCAACGCCAAACGTCAACTGTTGGATGATGCCTCCTCGTATATGTCAGGCCTGTTCGTCCGTACTCTGCCATCTCAAAACATCAACGCCATCAAACATCTCGCAAAATCCAGACCCAAACTGGGGCACCAACGCCCATGCAGCACTCTTCACCATGGCCCATGGGTCCATATAATGCATGCTATGCCTCCCCAGCCCAACTCCTAGTTGATGCAAATGGTCATTTAATCTGACCCAGCTCCTCGTCACGCCGCAGCCGGACCTCGAGCACGCCAAATGCCAAAATCGTGCCTCTACTTCCGCAGGGGTATATCCAACTGTGCTTTCTCAATTCCGAGTTCCCTTGCGTCAGCCACCAGGGGAGACTATACGACGAATCCCGCTACCAACAAGGATCCGACTGCCACCATGGCAGCCATCGGCTTATCGACTCGGGCGCATGCGGCCGCTCCTTTGGCCGTTGCTGACGGGTGGTAGAGGACCGATGATGCTATCGGTGGGCCGGTAAGGTCTGTTGCAGTGACATCGAGACTGTCGTCCGTCGCTGTGGGCTTGTCGGCCAGTGTGAGCGTGCCCCACTCAACGTCGGAACCAGAGAGCGTCGATGTCCACGAGACCTCTGTCGGCCCGGTGTTCTGTCCGTTTGTGTAGCCCGAGGCGTAGCTCGAGTAGCCAGAGCACGTAGCGGCCGTTGTGCCGTTCAGTTTGCATCCTAGATCGGCGATGCTGCAAGCACAGCTTCGTCAGCCATTTGTCCCACTAGCTTGACGGCCACAGCACGACCGTGGTGCAAACGTACTATGTCGAGGTCCAAATTCCATGGAACTTGAGCGTCGAGGGTCCTTCGACGACGACAAATGGAAACTCGAGTGACAGGTCGCAGGCAGCGGGCTGTGACGGACAAAATATGGTGTAGGTCGTTTCGCTGGCGGTCTTGTTCTGCTCCATCCGGTCAGGAACTGGGCTTTTGCGCACGCATAGACATTTATCGGAACGACATACTTTTGACAGAATGCTGCCCCGGACAACAGACCACTGGGCCTTTTCGTAGGATGGGAGGAAGATGGGAGCTGTCGTAATGGTGGGCGTTGCCGGCCTGGACGAGGCCGCGTCACATGCGACAGGGCCCAAAAGGCACAGGCACAGCGCCAGCAGGGCCGCCACCCAGGACGGCGAGGGTCGTAGGCTGATTCGGGCCATGTTAGCGTCGTCGGTGCTGCATAGGCACGCCGAGGGATCGAAGCAGCGAGCGCAGTCGGCACGGCGTTTGAGACTCGAGATCGCTTTCTCGTGGAGGACCGCACGCCGGAATGATGCAAGGGAATTGCGCGAGCGGTGCGCAGCCGTGGAGGAGCGGCCATGGCGGGCAAGAAATGCTTCTTGGATCACCTGTCTGACGTCTTGGCGGGCGTGTCGAGACGAGCCTAGCGCCTGCGCCGCCGAAATGGGGGCTTGGCAGCACATCTACTGCCATCATCAGCCTTGGTTGACGCGGTCGAGCAGTCGAGCGCCACGTGTGACTATTCGATCTCTGTGCCGAGAGACGGTGTAAACGTGAGTATGGCATTTCAGTAGGTAAGGTAGTCACTAAGGGATGTGATATGAGCTGGAGGGCAAACATCAGCGGCAAAGCGGGCAAGACAAGGAGACTCTGGAGACGGCGGGGAAGACGGGCAGAGCCGCAAAGCTTGGGTGCGGTCGGCAAGAGCGGCCTTGGAGACGGGCTGCTGGCCGTGCCGCCTGTGCCAATGCCCGTAAAAGGCGCGCCAAAGGCCGGGCAGACGCTGGCCCAGATCGCTGCCTGTGCAGCATCTGCGGCCGCAGTGGGCGTTGAAGGCCGTTTCACCGCCAGCGTGGCCCGGCATTTGCGTGGCGCGGCGTGCCAAGACCCCAGGCGCAGCAGTAGCTGATCCAGAACTGGTGCCAAGACCCAGCGCCAAGCCCATTGTCCACGCCAAGCAGAGGCCGAGGGAATGAGCATATTGCAGCGCCCCTTGGCCCTTCACGGCGACCGAGCCAACGGCCGAGCGCTCAACGAGGCGCAATTGCGCAGGCAGCTCAGCTCAGCTCAGCTCAGCTCAGCTCTGAAGCTGCTGGGTGCCGTGACCGTGTCGAGGCGGCGAGTCTGCCGAGATGCACTGCAACTGATGAGGCGCAAATGCCGCTTGCCAATCCGGCACGTACCGGCGCAAGCCCGCTTACGGCGACGGTCAGTCGCAGGACGTTGTTCCAAGGCCTTGGACGGCCCGAGATCTAGGCAGCCATGAGTTCTGATTCGCGGGATAATCGCATGGAGTAGGGGCGGGCCGCGGCACTCGACCAACGTCACAAGTACCGGCGACCAGTTTGGCGTACCTTGCATAACGCTCGAGTCCCCAAAAGGCCCGTTTGTTTATTCTTCAACAGCACACGAAAGCAACGTGCCATCTGGCCGAGCGCAGCGTCGCGGGCCGCCGTCGATCTCCTCCATCATGATTCTCCACAGATCTTGAACGGCCCCATAGTATCAGAGATGGGCGCGAGATGGTCCACCATTTGCTGTATGGCCTGAACCCCGAAACCAGCGTCAAAGGCCTGGGAAACTCGACACGCGTTGTTTGACGGCAGAAAGTGACAGAGCGTACTGAGCTGAGCCATGGCAGCCAATCTGCATTTGATGCCCAAGTTGGGACCTTGCCAAGCGTACGAGTAAGAGCCGACTAATGCTGACGCACCTTGCGGTCCCCACAGAGATCAGCGCTTACATGGACGCAACTTCAAACACCCTACGGAGGGAGTAGCTTGTCCGAGCCCCCTTACTCGTACGCCTTGTAAATTTCGGCTTCTTGTCCGCGTTTCTCTTCCGTCTTTCGCTTTCTTTCGTATCGTCAGCCGCTTCACATTCCCTCGTTTTTCTCCACCGTCAACATGGTCCGCTCTCTCACTCTACTCGCCGCCGTGGCCGCCGCTTCGGCCGCCGACAGCACCACCACCGTCTCGCTCCTGCTGCCCATGTTTGATCCCCAGCCGCTCGTCGGCTCCATTGTCAAGGCCGACGCTTCCATGACAACGTTTGCCATCGCCTGCGCTCCCGACACTCCGTCGGACAAGTGCGGCCTGCCGGGCACCCAGACCATCATCCAGGGTCCCTCGACGTGGTCCATCACCCTGTCCATGTCCAACAGCGAGGATGGCATAATGTGAGTGCGAATCTGGCGTGACGAAAAATCGGCCAGGCATTTGCTGACAGCGGCATTTCCATTCCAGCACCCAGGATATCAATTGCAAGCTCGAGTCTGCAAAGGACGTCGCCACCTGCAGCGCGTCCGAGGCGCATGACGATGGCAAGACCAAGCTCCAGTCCACCACTCAGAGCGTCCTCGACGGCTACTTGCAATCGATGCTCCCCGTCGCCATCACGGCAGGCGCCGACAAGCTTTCTGCGGCTCCCGGCGCCACGGCCACCGGTTCCGGCTCCGGCACCACCGCTGCGCCCACCGCATCGGCAGGCTCTTCGCCTACTGCCTCCGCCACTGGCACGAACAAGGGAGCTTCTGCTTCTTCAGCGTCTGCTTCAGCATCGTCCAAATCGGGCAATGCCGCGGCCGCCATGGTCACTCAGAACGCAGTCCTGGCCGGTGTTGCCGCCATCGTGGGCGGCGCCATGATGCTCTAAGGGCCTTTGCAGCTTTGGGCATGGCCACAGGCACACGAGGCTTGCCGAGGATGGCATTGATTCACTGGCAACCTCCTTGACGCACACTGTACTGTAGACTAATAAATAAGACAGTTTCCTGAACAAGGACCATATGTAAAGAGATTGGGTGCTGTTCGCTTCATGACATGGTCTTCGGCCTGCACGCATCGCACATACGGTGAAGCTACACTCCTAGACGTCAGAGCTTGAATATAAAAAGCGTCGGCCTCAATCTCTTTTTTGTCGAGGAGCCTTTGATCATCGGCAGCACAGGCAGTCTTCAGCTCGCTCGCCTCGCCCTGTCTCATTTATCCTTGGCTGCTTGAGAACGGTCTGTCTCTCGTCCCCTTCTCCCAACTGCTGTCAGCCACCCGCTATGGACACTCTCTATGTTTGCAACATCCTTGTAGGGATTATAGCCTCCCTGCTAGTCTGTGGCATTATTATCTTGCAACTGTGGCCGACGCGACGAGGGACTTTTGCTGCAACAGACGAATGGATAGAGAGCATGTCGATGGCGCAGGACGCAAGCTACGGGGACTCCCTCCCTGCAGCGGAGCTGTACGAACGAAGTAGTCTGTTGTGATTAGAGCTATTCGCTCTTCTCTATGGAAAGGTTGCAAGAGCTTTGTTCCTCCTTGCACGGTAGATCCCGTGCGTGGAGCTGAGTTAAATGTGCCGAACGCGTCGCCGTATTCGGCATCACGGACCGTTTACATGGCTTGCAGATTCAATCACGAATCCTGGTGGGGGCGCTGATGCTGCACATTGGTCGTTCCATCAAATTGTGTTTTGCATCTCGGCATATGCCGTGTCAGTCAGGAGTCACCTGCTGCATGCCGCGGAAAGGCTAAAACTCGCTCCGATCTTCCCGACCGTCCTGCCAGCTCGTGCAGTTGATACACCGTAGGCACTGTATCCGTTCAGCAAATCTTGATTTGGCAGAAGCTTCAGAGGCCATCACCTTTTCGTTGATGCGCTTGCGGCAATACTTGCACTTCTTGGTGTACTTGATGATGGGGTCGTGCGAGAGCAGCGTGTACACCTGGGCGAGGCCGTAGAGCGCGAAACCGATCATGATGAAGGAGACGACTTGGTAGATGAAGGACCTGTTGTCTCGTCACGTTAGCATCTACGCTTGAAAGGTCTCTGGGAAAGCTCGCATCGCTTCGGGAAGAGTGGTGGAAGCATCCGAGACAGCGACAGGAAGCGCACCCATACGCCATGACCACGGCACCATCCTCCTGCGCCTGGTTCAGCGTGTTGTAACCCGTCGTGGCATTGTACTTGGGCCCGTGACGCAGCACGGCAAACTTTTGCTCAATATTCTTATTGATTGGGAAAAGAATAGACAGCGGCGGCATGAGGATGGCGCTGACAAAGGACTTGACGAGGTCGGTGAAGATGCTGGCAATGCTACAGACTACTGTCAGCTATACATTCCATAGCTAATTGTCTGAGTGGCCATGGACGGACATGAGGCCAAAGGCAATCTGCAGGATGTTGCCCTGAAAGGCAAAGTCGGCGAAGCCGTCAAAGAAGCGCTTCACGCCGCGCTGGCCGCGGCCGAGGAGCGACGCCGTCTCGTCGGTGCCGGCGCCGGCGCCGCCATCGTGATCGCCGGGCATCGCGGGCTGGCTATGCGCGGTACTGCTCGTTCTGATGCTTCACCTCACGGCGCGCAGCTATATCGTATGTGCACGGAGAAGAGACAGACTGCAATCTTGAGGGGATGTTCCAGGTTTCAAGTGTCCAGCCGCTCGATGGTCCAGGTGACCTATCACGGGCGACATGGGGTACAAACTTGGCAAGGTACGCCGTAGGTTGGCTGCAGCGCCCGTACTGTTATCAGCGCTAGTGATCCACATGGCTGCGGGAAATGTACTGGATGGGCGGATCTGGGGAAAGCTGGAGCCTCGGGTCTCTGGATTTGTGAAGTTGCGGCTAGCGACGTCCATTGTGACCACGGCCGCCAAGTCATCTCTAATCATTCAAAGGAAATATCTACGAGCACTTCATGAGCTATGCACAGCCCCCTGAGGTCCTCGGATGATTCGACAGTCTGTCCGTGTTTGTTTGCTAAATGATGCTACAAGTCTTGCGGCCTTCCCACCGAATTTCAAAGGTGCTGAGGCTCCGGGGGGTGGTGAAGAAGATGCTGCGTTGCCCCGATTACTTTCAAGTGAGACCAAACGGGCCATGTCATTGTGTACTCGCAAGCAAGAATCGATCTATTAGGTGGGGCATGTCAGACGCCGCTTAGGGTGTCAACGCTGTCCCTTCTTCATGTATCACTCTATCCATCATCAACATCGCTTCCTCGCCGAAGCTCGTAGGCCAGCAGCCGACTGAGCGCCCTTTCATCCTGAACCATAAACTCCGCGCAGTAAAACAAGACCCATACTTACGATGAGAGCATGCAAGGGGCTTAGTAGGCCTCCTTCCCACCATTTCTCAGCTCAGTCTTCTTCTTTCGCCGCAGAACCAGAAACTGCGCCATCCAAAAGATGGCCACGCAGAGCATAAAGGCCGTCGCGATCCAGCTGAGAATGTAAAACTTGGTGCCGCGCTCGGCCGAGATGCCCACCTTGCCCCCCTTGTCATTGATTTGATTCACGCCTTTGGAGCCGGCCACGGTGACAATGATGCTCCCGATGAAGCATGCCAGGCCGCCGAGAGACGCCACGATGAAGTTGAGCAGCAGCAGCCCCGTCTTTCCCGGCAGCAGGAAGGCGCCGAGATGGAGGAGCATGGACAGGCCGCTGAAGCCCATGGCGAGGACGTAGACGATGAAGAGGCCCAACAGGGCGTCGTTGAGTATGTCGAGCTTGTCTTGGATGCTGTCTGGCCAGTTGATGTCGGCGAGGTTGAGCTTGACGGGCCCAACCTTGAGCTCGTGGTCGAGGATGTCGGTGAGGTTGAGGCGGTCTGGGAGATTTGTCAGTCAGCCAGTCGACGCAAAAGTCTGCGTGAAGCAAGGGAGACGCTTACGACCCGAGGACGAGCTGGTGCAGTTGGTGACGTTGAGCGACGGGCTCGGGTTCGTAGCGTTGGGGGTCCAGTTCCCTTCGCACGAGTCCATGATGTGCAACGAGTACCACTGAGAGATGCCGAGCTTGCTGGCCAGCTTGTCGGCGGCTCCGCTCTTGAGGTCGTCGATCTTGTCCTTGGCGTCGCCCTTTGCATCGTCCCACCAATTTTTGAGGTCGCCAAGGGGGCCATCCTTGCCGCTGCCGCCTTTGCCGCTGTCCTTGCCGTCGTCCTTGGCCTTGTCGAGGATGTTGCGCCCAATCATGGACGTGTTTAGCTGCGAGGTATAGAGTCAGCGGGGGTGGGAAGAGGGCATCCGAGAGAAAGAGGTGCGTGCATACCCTGACGACGGCATAGTCCTCCATGAAGCCCTGCTTGTGGCCGGCAAAGAGGACCAGCGACGTCAGAACGAAACTGACGAGGGCGAGGACGAGGGGTACGAGGACGAAGAATTTTGCTATTGGAGCCATGGTGTCTGGCTGTGTCTCTGCTGCCTTTACTGTCGATATCGCTGCTCGAGCGCAGTATGTCACGGCTGCTGGTATTCAACTCGCGCGGTGGTGTTGAAGGAGAAACGTGTCCGAGGTAGCTTCGAGAAGCAGGACAAGGACAAGAGGCTATGATGAAGGGCTCAGACCAAGTCGTACACGTAGACAAAGGGACAAACAGCCTTGATTCACAGGCCACGCCGGGTCGTCAACGGTCTAAATAGCACCCGTCTTTAGTGGTTTGCGCCGGCGGGTGCCTTGTTCCCCGTCCATGATGCAACAACGTCGGGGGTTACTGGACCAGGGGACAAGGGGACGGACTCTGTTCGACGACAAACAACGAACCCCTGCCGTGTGCAACGGCGATTCGCTTGCGGGAGAAGACAGAGACAATGGATGGACCAGGAAACAAGCGACGACGTTGCCGGCGCTTGCGTCACAGGCCAGGGCCGCCGATTGTCGAGGCGGAAGCGCTGGCGATTCGTGGTGACTGGAGCTTCAAAACCGGTTCTCGCTGGGGGGCCGCCGGTGTTGTGGGGCCGTCCAGGGCAGGGGGGGCCTCTGCGGGTCGACAGGGGCTTGAGCAGTTGGAGTGACGTTTTGCGGCGGCGGGCTGCCAGCCAGTCGAGGCGCTGAGCATTCGCCGCGCTGGAACAGACGCAGGGCGAGAGACCCGTACCGAGGCGGCAGTCCCTTGATGGGCACAAGAGGCGTTGTTTCTGGCATTGTGACGGCGTACCTTTGCAAGTATTTCGAGGTCGTGCGGTACCAGGGCCTGGCCGGGGTGTGAAGACGGGACTTCCATTGTACAAAGTAACCTAGGCTGGCTGGCTGCGAGACGGTCTACAAGAGACAAGCGCGAGCAAACCACGACGATCACGCACGCTCCTTTCACCGCCGTCACGTCACGGCGCGCCTGACTCCCTTGGCGGGTTGCCGTCTCTCGCCCTCCCCGTTTGAAAGCGCAACTCATGGCCCTCTGGATGCGACGTGAGAACAACCGACTCTACCACCAGCGGCCAGCAGCCAGCAGCCATGTAGTTGAGAGGGACCGATGCGGTTTTCATCAGTTGGCGGTTCCGTTATCATGGGATGTTTGGACGTACAGGTGCACACCGGCGGCAACTGTGGGGTAAAGACGGTGTAAACGGTGAGGTGAAGTGGTGATGCCAACCTCCTTGCTGACTTTTGACCTTCAGGAGCCGTCGAAACCGCCGGCAAGAGACACCACCGGCCCTTCCAGTCATGCCACTGAGCCTTTCTTCCAAGCTTTTTGTTCCCTTGCATGCTCCTGAAATCTTCATGCCAAGGAGCCCATCGTGCCAGCGTAGAGTCGCGGAAATCGCAGCGATGCTGCTTGATCATCTCGTTGCCATGGCATGCGAACCAACTAACCCTGCGGCAACACCACCAAGCGAGCCCTGCGGTGACGGAGGATCCGACTGATGACCATCAAGCACACTCGCTGATGGATCGGGCCCATGCTCATGACGTCGGCACCGCCGTTGCGGCCACATGCCAGCAGCCACGTGAAGCCGCTCCTGGGGGGCGTTTCAGCCCTCCAGCGCCAGCCTGGTTTCCCCACACGCGCGTGCGCAGCTGAGCCCATACGAGTGCCGGCAGGCTTTGGCTTCAGCCGCCTCCACCACCGCCACCGACGAGTACTCGTAAACAACAACCCCGTCCTCTTCATCCATCCGGCCCCGTCTGCTTCGACGAGACGATAAACGAACCAACAGGACAAGCACAAACCATCAGTCCGCGTCGCCCGTCTTTTCTCTGTTCCGCTCGCCGCGCCAATGGCCGCCTAGAGACCACAAGTCGCGTATTGTCCCCCCCCCGTCGCTCTCCTCGCCCTTCGCGACAAAGAAACAGGGACTCGCGCGCAAGACAATGACCATGAGCCTGTCGTACACGTTGCGCCGTCCTGCCTATTCAGCTCCCCGTTGAAGCGACCGTCCACCCGACACACCCAACGACGAGAACAAGACGATGCGATAAGCTGCCCGCGTCGTCCCTATCCAGCCATCGGCCTCCCCGAGTCATAGCCACACCGAGAGTCCCCTGCTCCGACACATCTTCCGCGTGCTGCACAAAGACATCATGTCCTCCCTCGAGGCCAAGATCGTCGTCCTCGGTGCCCAGGGCGTCGGCAAGACATCCCTCGTCATGCGCTACTGCAAAGGCGCCTTCAACCCATCCCAGATCACGTCCACCGTCGGCGCCAGCTTCATGACCAAGCGCGTCGTCGATACCGACTCTGACACCGTCGTTCGCCTCCAGATATGGGACACAGGTCCGTCAAGCCCGCTGCCTCGGTTTCCCCCGGCGCGTCTCTCGCGATGGCATCCGCTAACTCGCAAAACCCCCCCTTTCCAGCTGGCCAGGAGCGCTTCCGTTCCATATCGCGCCTCTACTACCGCGGCGCCAATGCCTGCATCCTTTGTTACAGCATCACCGACGCCCAGTCCTTTGCCGACATGGGCGTCTGGCTGACCGAGCTGCGCCGCAACCTTCCTAGCGACGTGGTGCTCCACGTCGTCGGCACAAAGGCCGACATCGTCGCCCGCGACCCCTCGGCTCGCCAGGTCCCCTTTGAGCGTTGCATCGCTTATGTCGCCGAGAACCTGGCCCCAGGCCTCGGCAGCACGCCCCCGCCCACGGCCACTGCGACCGGCGCCGTCGAGCCGCGCAGCCCCAGCTCCAAGCGTAGCTCGGGCTTCTGGGCCCAGGAGGTGGGCTGGGACGCCTGCCACGAGATCAGCGCCGAGAGCGGCGAGGGCGTCGAGGAGGTGTTCCGCGTCGTCGCCCGCAAGCTCGTCGAGCAGAACCGCAAGTTGCAGCAGGCCATGCTCATGGCCACGGCGACGCCCGGCACCCCGGGCTACGAGAACGGCATGGACGGCGGCTACTTTGACGGCGCCAACCTGAGGGGCAGCTTTCGCGTGGGACGCGACAGGAGAAGCTGGCTGTTTTCGCCTGCCTTCTCGCCCGCCGTGACGATAGAGCGCGCCGCCGGCCAGCAGGAGCAGCACACGCAGGCAGATGGATTGTCACACAGTGACCGGCGAAAGTGCTGCTAGGCCTGCGTCCTTGCTCATGCACAGAGCATGAGTCGGGCTTGCCTTGGTTCGAATCAGGTGAAGTGGTGACGGTGTTTGGCAGTCAGGCTGGGCCTGGTGCGGTGAGATTCCCTGGTGGACGTGGTTCCTCATCTTTCTCTTCCAAGCACTTCCCCCTTTACACGAGCACGTACATTCTCGACGACTTACTCCCCATCATCGGAGCCCCTCATTGCCGACAGTATTGTCTGCATGCACTGCTCGTGCACAGATTCGGCGTTCAGGATATACAGGGATTGGGTGGATGGACGGACTGAGGCTGCTGCATCTTGACGGGCCGGGACTAGGGGGCGGATATCTGCATTTAATGTTTGCTGCACGTAGATTGCATGTTTTTGCGTCGTTTGATACATCGCGGGCATCGTCTCTCACGAGACACCTTTGTTGCGTTACTTGTTTTTTATTGCAGGCTATTTGATCTAAGCAAGGCAAATTCATTGTCCTCTGTTGTATGAGAGTAGCACGTGGAATATGACAAAGATCCCCGCCTCGCAGAAAGTACCCGTCTATGTCGAACCTGACTTTGGCTTCTTCGAGTCCAAGTCGTTGTCCACAGTCGGCGGCGCAGGAATATCGACGCCCAAGATACGGTGCTCCAGACCAACGTACCCGTCACTCACTACTATGACGTCGACCTTTCGGGCCAGTCCGGCTGTTGGCTCGGGTAGCTTAATCACCGCCCTGGCCGACGGAGCACTTCCCAGGCCAAGTTGCTTGCCTCCCGCCGCGGACCACCCGACTCGCTTGACAGCAATGACCTCGTCCCGCTTCACGTCCGCGACGATGACGAACCAACCCTCGTTCTGTGGCTTGGGGAACTTGGGCGCGAAGATGCGCGCGTTGCGGTCGACGAGTGGGTTGACTCGCTTCAGCGACACGGTAAGCGAGAGGGCGGTCGTGTTGTGGACGGACACGGAGATGTTTGGCAGGACGGAGACGGCACGCGCGAAGCGGGACTGCTGGCTAGATGGTACGCCGAGCGTCTTGGCAAAGTTGCTGACCTGCAGTGGTTTCAAGGCACTGATCTTTGCGAGAGGCGTCTCGTCCTTGATGGACTCGGGTTCCACGCCGGGAAGGATCGAAGCCGGAGCGTCAGTCGGCCAGCGGGCGCACTTGATGGACTGCATGAGCCTCATCATCTGCAGGCAGCTCGATAGGTAGCCGAGCTCTGTGAGAATGTCGATGGACGCCTGCATGATACGAATCGCCTGGTCCAGCACACTCGTCTGGTCGCCAACGTAATCCGTAATCGGCAGGTCGATACGCGACATGTGCGCCTGGAGCAGCAGGAATGACTTGACGTGGGGATCCCACATGGGCAGCCCAAAAGAGTGCCCGGGGAAGGGCAGGTTGGATGAAAGGGTGTCATTGACGAGGTCCTCGTTGTGCCGCACCGGCAGCTCGTCGTACTCTGTTGCGCTACACATCCATGACAGCACGTCGAGAAACGACGCCTGGGCCTTGGCGTGCCGTACAAGGTGGCGAACAGTCAAGTGCGAGAGGTAGTAGTAGCTCATGATCTTGCCGAGTGGAGTAGAGTCCACGTCGCCGTTGGGAAAGATGTCGACGCACTTGGACGTGGCCAGCTCGTCGAGCGACTTGTTCACCATCTCCACCATGTACTCGTTGGCCATCTGCTGCGCTGCAATGGTGCTGTGCTCTTCTGCGGAGAGCTCTAGCCCATAGTAGGAGGGGTTCTTGTGAAGTCTCCGGAAGAAGAACGTCCACGTCAGGTAGTCCAAGGCGTCCTGCTTGGTGAGGATGGTCTCCGCCGAGACCTCGGCGCCAAGATGGTTGTCGAGAACGGTGTGCAGCGAAGACTCGACGGGGAAGCCGGTGTGCAGGAAGTGCTTGTAAAAGTCCTTCTTCGAGTCTTGCGTGAAGATGCGGGCAACGCCCGAGGTGTCAAATTGCGGACGACCCGCGCGGCCGAGCATTTGCAGCACGTCGGTGAGATCCATGTCCTTGTATCCCTCCATCTTGGCGTCGTAGAACTGAGTGCCCTTGACGACAACGAGATGAGCGGGCAGGTTGACACCCCAAGCGAGGGTGCTCGTGGCGACGAGAATCTGGATTTTGTTGTTCAAGAACAGTTCCTCAGCCAGTTGGCGATCGGACTCGACAAGGCCAGCGTGGTGGAGGCCGATTCCGAAATTTATGGCTTCCTTGAGCGCATCGTCCTTGACCCTTGTTAGGTTGACCTGCAAGTCATCCTCGTCCATCCGCAAGAACCGACGCGGGTTGTCCTCCATGCCGCAGAAGTTGATGAGATCCTTGGCTGTGAGGCGAGTTTGCCGTCGAGATGCGACAAAGACAATCACCGGCTTGTGCGGGCTGTGGTTCTTGATGGCCAGAAAGGTCGGTCGGTTCATGGACTGCATCAATGGACAGAAGCCTCTCACTTCCGGGAAACCATCAATAAACAGCTCCAGCGGTACCGGACGGACAGAGTGCCTGAAGTTGAAGAGTCCTTCCTTGACTCCCAGCCAGTTCCCGAGATCCGATGCGTTGGCACAGGCAGTCGACATGCCGAGTAATCGAACTGCGTTGTTGGTAGACGACGCGATGTAGTTCATTCGGGAAACGATGATTTCCAAAATTGGGCCACGATCTCCAGCCAACAGATGTATCTCGTCAATAATGACGAGACTGACTTGCCTGACGTAGCCTCTTGTCTGCCATGAACGTGAGATGCCGTCCCACTTCTCCGGCGTGGTGATGATGATGTCTGCGTCCTGGATTGTCCGCGTGTCCGGGGTGTTGTCACCAGTCAGCTCGACCAACTTGAGTCCCAAGGGTCGCGCAAGGCGACTGCCCCAGTCCTTGACTCGCTCGCGGACGAGGGCCTTCATCGGGGCAATGTAAACCACCTTTGACTTGGGCCGCTCACGGAAAGCCCACCACATGGCAAGCTCTGCCGCCACAGTCTTTCCACTGCCTGTAGGCGATCCAAGCAGGACATTTGCTGCCGTGTTATAGAGAGTGTGGAAGATCTGCGTCTGCATAGGATTGAAGAACTGGAAGCGCTGAGCATAGATCTCCTCGAGTCCGGGATTCCTTAGTGCTGTGACGGGCAACGGCTGCAAGTTGAGCAACTCCGTGTAGACGCTTTCAGTGTCCGGTCGGATGAGGTGCTGGAAAGATACTGGCGTGACCGTCTCGGCTCCAAGCCATCGATCCGAGACCGCTCGAACGTAAATCTGCGTGGGCAAAGGATCGGAAAGAGGGATGGTAAAGTTTAGTTCGTGGTCATCGTGAAGCTTTCTCCTGTTGAGAATAAAGTATTCGTGATGATTTATCTCGGACGAGTCCGAGTTCTCAACCCAAATGTAGAATGACTCCGAGGTTCCGTGAATCTGATCTCTCCACGTGAAATCGGGAATGACATGGAGCTTGATTCGCAAGACGTCGCGGTTTAGAGGAGCTATTTCGGCCTCGACGTGAACGGTGGGGAAGTGGTTCAATATCTTGGCAATGTTCTTTCCGGCACTGTGGTTGTGTACCAGGCTCCCAATCTCGGCTGGTTCCATTTCCTTCATTGACTCAACCGTCAAATGTTCCTTGGCGTCCAGCTGGTTGAGGACAGGTTTTGCCAGGTCAAACTGATGAAGAGGATGCTGGAACGGCCAGATTCTCTTCTCGATAGACTTGGACAAGGTCAGGAGGACGAGGCACTGATGACCCCATCTGCGGTTCAGTGCCAGCATGAACAGTGCTCTGCAGATTCGGCCAGACTGCTGCGCGACGTAGTTCATGTCGTTTGACAGCGCAAAGTCCTCTGGCTGCTGTCGGGAAATGTACGATTGGAGCAGAATGTTGGTCTTGGCCTGGGGCGTGTCAATGCCTCCAGAGACGTCGCAAGGAATCACCTCGTTCTTGAGATGCGACAGCTCCTTGGCTTCGGTGTCGCGAGATTGGACGTTGTCAAACTCGCCACTCATGCTGATCATCTTCAAGATGTCTGCTTCCGTGGCGTGGGCCTGCATCATGGCGTTGAAAACTTGAATGCTCGTATGGCGAATGTAGTACTGGCTGGCGATGCGCCCGATATCTTTGCTGCGCAGCTCCTCTGTTCGCTCGTTGAAGATGATCATCTGGCACTGCTGTAGCGTTCGCGCAGCCTGGGTTGCCAGTTGCCGACGTCTCTGCACGAGATTTGGGTCATCGCGAATCTCTGCCCATTCGATTCCGTACGACGTCGGACTCCGCTGCATGCGGACAAAGAGATAGGAGTAGCCGATCCACTGCACCGCATCTTGGATGGAGGTAACAGTACCCAACGCAATTTCAGCGTTGAGATTGTCAACCAGCTTGGCTGAGAACTTTGACTCGATGGGAAGCTGCTCGGTGATAGCCGTCAAGTAGTGATGCAGCTTGTCTTGCGTCGTGCAGATCATGCCGATACCAGTGTCCTCGAACTGAGGACGACCAGCACGACCGAAAATCTGCAAGACGTCCAGAATGCCGAGGTCGACGAATTTACCTTCCTGTGCGCTGTACACCTGCGTTCCCTTGATGACTACTGCAGCGGCAGGGAGGTTGACACCCCAGGCAAGGGTAGCCGTACAGCAGAGAACCTTGAGAACGCCCTCGCCAAAGAGCCTTTCCATGAGGTTCCTGTCCGCTCTCGCCATGCCAGCGTGGTGGATGCCTATGCCCTTTGAGAGCAGCTCCCGGATGTCCTTGGAACGAGACGTCTTCATGTCCCGGGAAGCTTGCTCGAATCTCGGATGACCGGTGGGATCAAAAAGGTCTGCGCACATCTGCTCCATGGCCTTTTGGTGAAGCATTCTGGCGCTCACCATTGTGTCTTTTCGCGAGTGCACGAAGACCATTACTTGATGGTCTCGCTCAAGCATCTCCTTGACCTTGTCAAAGGCGACATTGTCCAGGTTCTCCTTCGACTGCTTGGAGCCTGCCTTTCCCTTGACGCCGATAAAGTGTTGCTCCAAGGGCACCGGGCGGAACGATGCGTCAAAATAGAAGAGGCCAGCATATCTGTTGACCTTTAAAAAGTCGGCGACGTCGACGTAGTTGGGAAGGGTTGCACTCAGGCCGACGATGCGGATGAGGGACTGCGTGCTTTCGACTTGTCGTTCAGTTCGGGCGACCAGAGACTCGAGCACGGCGCCTCGCTCGTCGTGAAGCATGTGAACCTCATCAATGATGAGGAGCCGGACCTTTTGGACAAGCTCCGTGTCCCCGGTACCCTTTCTTGTCACGACGTCCCACTTCTCTGGTGTAGTCACTATAATCTGAGTTTGGACGATCTCGGATTTCGTTAGCTGCATGTCTCCGGTGTACTCGCGACACTTGATACCGAGCCAAGCAAGTCGCTTCCCCAGCTTCTCGGTCACTTCAGCTGCCAGGGCCTTCATGGGAGCCACGTAGACGACCTTGAAGTCGTCGATGTTGACAGCAAACTCGGTCGCTGACGTGTCTTCCATGGGATTCGGAAAGACGTGCTGCCCGATGGTGTGAAGAATTGTGAGCATGGCAGCATCAGTTTTACCCTATGAGAATGTGAGCCTGTGTAATGTACCACGGACAGAGCCGGGGTGTGCACTCACCGCACCGGTCGGGGCACAGATGAGCATGTTCTCACTCGACCTGTATCCGACTGGAAACACGAGACTCTGCATTCGGTTTAAAGTATTGTAGCCTTTGAAGGTATTCCTGCAGAGACCATCAAGTTCCGAAATTTTGATGAGCCTCTCGCCCGGGCCGAGAGTCCCTTTACGGCCAGCCGGAACTGAGTACTCCTCGTATTTATCAAATTGGTGTCGTTCGCTACCCACGGACAGACCATACTTCTTGCCAGAGGAGCTCAAGGTGTTTCCAGCGCTGTACGCTTTGTAGACGTGCGGGTACTGTGGATCCTTTGCGTAGCTGGGCGCAAGGGTCGCAGTCTTGTGCTCAAGATCCTGACGGCGGAGAGCTTCCTCACGCTGTGCCTTTGTCAACAGTCGCCCCGAGGGTTGCGCCTGCTGGTGCTCTGCAGACGAGGCCGCAACGACCTCATCCCTGTGCGCGAGAATCTCAATGATGAAGTCGAGGTCCTCGAAGCCGACCAAGTCGGTTAAGTGAGCTTGCAGTTCCTCCTCCGGCATGCCAGAGGTGAGCACCCCCATGATTTGAGTCTGAAAGACGTCGGGGTCGAGGCTACTCTTGGCCGCTACTTCCGAGCACCTGGCCTCGAACCACTCCGCACCGTAGCCTGAAGCTGAAGCATGGCTGGCCGCTTCAGCGTCGACGAAGTCGCTGTAGTCGTCCTCTCCGTCGTCGGAGATGAAGTCCCAGACGTCCTGGCGGCTGGTTCCTGACGAGTAGCCTCCGAACTCGTCGTCGTCCCAGTCGGCATCCACCGCTTTCGACGTCTGCGAGAGATTGAGGCCAGCCAGAGCGGCTCTCATGGCTGCAAACTGCTCCCTCCATTGCTCTTCGGCAGCTTGCAAGTCGCTTGAGGCCATTTCGTCTGGCGAGTCCCGTCTGAATTCCGGGTACAATCGGGGGAAATCAGAATCAAAGTCGACAAGCCTGCGTCTGTTTTATTCTGTGCCCGAATGATGAGCAGGAAGCGAAGCAAACGGATTCCCCGCTGCGTCGATACAATCGTGAATGTAGTTAGTCATCAGCAGCGGCCAGGAGTCACACACACACACAACCCCTGGAGGGTTAGCACTCCCCGCAGCCTCCGCATCATGGGTGCTCGCCGGCCGGGGCTCTGAGGTGGTCTACGAGCAATCGCATCAACTACGCCGGCATGCAAAAGCCCTGTCCGTTGCCGTTCCCCCCACCGCCGAGTCCGGCAGCCGGGGTCCATCGGCGCCGCATCATGCCGTCTGATCCCGGCCAACAGCCGACCCGACCGAGCACCTACCCATGCCGTAGCCATCCGATGCATGTCGGACTCGGATGTAGTCATCGCGGACCATTTGCGCCAGCATTGTAGCCACAAGGGCTGGCGACGCGTTGTGATTCTCACGGCTATTGCTTGCAACTTTAATGGCTGTCTCTAGGAGGAGGGCCGGCGAGCATCGAAGGCTCAGGCTGCGACTAACTGCAGAGCACGGGGATTTCTGTGGCTGTCTGACAGCTGCGAGTACGTAGGTCCCTGAAGCAACCTGAAGTTGCCTGCAACGAACTACGCGCATGCCTAGTCGTGACTACGTAGATAGTCTGGGCGTAGGCCCGGCCCTTACCTCTACAATGATGGGCGGCACAAAGCGCACAGTTGGCTGGCGCTCTATACCTGTACATGTAATGAGTCCGAGAGACCACCTCATACTGACCACATTACAAAGGCAGAGACGTCCACACGGCGTTGCATCGGCTTCAGGAGTCCAACATTCTTGCAATGGTAGCACCACATATGAAAGAAGAGGACAACGCAGAAGTGACCTCGGAGAGCTAGCTCTTCCTTCGGCTCCCTATGATTTGAGTATCCTGAAATCACGGGGTTTTCTGACTTCAAAATGCTCCTAATACAATTACCTGTACTCACCACGACTAGCCAAGCCGGTGGGTTTCGGTGCAGGGGCCTTTCAGTGGAGCCTAGACCGTGAGCCATGTGACGACAGCCATGGAGCCCTCCACCGCTATGGCTTCGGTCTCGAGGGGGCCGTCAGGCGTCTCTGAACCTCCCACGTCCCAACACTTCGACACCGCTCCCAACTACGACACACGTTCCCTCTCCAACGCCCATACAGCGCCAACCAACGGCAGCGATACCGCACGTTCGAATCGCACGCCAACACTGAACCGAGCCCAACCGCCAACATGAAGTTGCACTACATTGGGGTAAGGCTGCCCGCCTCCCCTACAGGGTCCTGATCCCCCGCCACGAGAGGGTCGTCACTGACGCAACGTCCGCTCGCAATAGATCATCCGCAACGAGGGCAAGCCCGCGCACGAAGTCTGCGCCGAAAAGGAGCTGAGCGCATACTCGCGCTTCACCCGCAACAAGTCCGTCGCCCGCGCCCCGCCCCAGACGACCCAAGCAACGTGCTGACCAGGCCCGACCGCAGCTATGGCGAGTTCATGACGCTGTTCGCAAAGACCGTGGCCGAGCGCACAAAGCCCGGCCAACGGCAGGACGTCGAGGAGCAAGGTGAGATCCCACATCCTTGAAGAGACGTGGCTTGGGAAAGCTTGCTCACTGCCACTCCAGACTACACGTTCCACGCCTACGGCCGCACCGAGGGCGTCTGTGGCATCATCATCTCCGACCACCAATATCCCGCGCTCGTCGCCCACCAGCTCCTCAGCAAATGCGTAGACGAGTTCCTCGCCAAGCACCCGCGATCCGAATGGGCCTCTGGCCAGGTCCAGATCACCATGCCCGAGCTCAAGGACTACCTCGCCAAGTACCAGGACCCCCAGCAGGCCGACAGCATCATGAAGATCCAGAAGGAGCTCGACGAGACCAAGATTGTCCTGCACAAGACCATCGAGAGTGTGCTGCAGCGGGGGGAGAAGATTGACGATCTGGTGGCCAAGAGCGACGGGCTGAGCTCCCAGAGCAAGATGTTTTACCGTGCGTCCCCCCATCTGTTTCCTCATGTCTCGCTTTGCCGCTTTCTTGAAGCCCAACATGTACTGACTTGAACATTTAGAGCAAGCCAAGAAGCAAAATTCGTGCTGTGTACTGATGTAATTGGGGGGTCTTTGGCTTGGCGTTGGATGTTGGTGCCGTTCCCGCATAAGAAGGTTGGTATTAAGATTGGCTATCATGACGGCGCATTTCGCATACACTCACACAACAAGTCTCATCTCTCGTTTTGCGTCCGTCGCTCGCTGTTCATAATTCAAGAGGGGAGGAAGATGGATGTCGCAGGGTAGAAGGCGGCTGGTTGAGCAACGCTCGCCACGAAAGCGGTCTTCTCTAGGGAACACCATACAGTAATCGTATATATATGAAGCAGATGGTATCTGAGAGTCCCCAAACGCACTCGAACCACTTGTATCTACAAGTCTGTTCCGATCGTCATCAAGCCGGACGGATGAAAGTAAACTAGGGAAATCGTGGAGACGTGTCTCATCACCGCAGATCCAAATCATGCGACAAAACAGCTCGAGTCGCTGCCGCGTCCCGCGCTAGGCAATTGGAAAGTTAAAGCAACCAGGCACTTGCCGCGAATTTGCAATGCCTTCGTCTCGTGCCGAAAAGAGCCACGCATCGCTTTATGCTCTCTCGACAATCACACGTTCGCTTTTGCGGTGCATAGCCTTTGGCGAACTAGAGTCCTGCCGAGGGTCAACCAGCCTCGGTGTTGAGCTCTTCGTCTCGTTGATTTTCCTGTTCTCCAACGCGTGCCTTTGCAGCGGGCCCAGCATGGCTCGCTGCTGGCGTGAAACGCTGATCTGTCTCGCGATGGACACCTCGACGGGATCCGCCGAAATCTCCTCCAGCTCCTCCTCGGAGAGGCTCGCCACAGAGCCTTTTGCGAAAGGAGCATCCGGGAGAAAACGCCCAACGCCTTTGGAGGCGTGCGACCGAGGCGTAGATTCTGCCAGCGGTGTACGTACCGAGTTTGATGTTGACCGTGAAAGTTGGTGTGACGAAACGTGGATCTGGAACTTCTCGTCTTCGCCGACTGAGGGCGCTCGTTCCCTTGCCGTGTTGGGGTCATCCGTCGGATTGAATGATGATTGTCGGTAGAATTTGGATATTAGCTGCGGCCGTTCCGTTGATGTTGAAGTGGCTGCTGCTTCGATACGGCCTCTGTCACGGCGCGTCGATTCAGCGACGTGCATGGCTTCCTGCCTCGCTTGGGGCATTTGCGACCTATCGAAGCTTGATGTCGAAGGCGAGGGCAGCAGTGCGGGAGATGTGTTGGACCTCATGTGAGGAGACAGCCGATGCGCGCCGCCCCTTTGCCGGCTGGTCAAGTGAAGTGGTGATAATGTTGAGCCAGAGTTCGTCGGAACGCCCGGTGACGGTTTGCTCGTTTCCAACCTCTGCAAGTTGGCTTCCCCGTCCTTGATGGCTTTTAACCTGTCCTGGGTCGCTTGTCTTCGTGCCAGTAGAGAAGTAGCGCTCCGGTTCTGAAGGAGGTGGCCAAACATGATGCTATAACGCTCCATTGTAATGTCTGGGATTTCAATGTCCAAGAAATTCGCGCCGAGGTCAGACCCATTGGATAGTTGAGAGGCTCCCAGCGTCTTTCCCCTCTTCCGACCCGTTATTGCTTTGTTGTCCTTAGCTGGTGGTATGGGGGCGATCTGTTTCTGTGGGATTGACGTCCCGCCGTTCGTTCGCGGTACCATCATTGGTTCTGTTTGCGACCTGCTAATGGGCTTGAATCTTGGAGACGAGGTCGCACCCTTTGCTTCTTGGAGCGCGCCGTCTAGCTTCGAGCGAGGCCCGACCACACTTGACATGGTTCGGGCAAGACCACGCGCCGAGGCAGGGCTCATCGGATCAGCATCAGGGCCTTTGCCCCTCTTTGACCTTGCGAAGATTCCCCATTTTCGAGGCTTGGGCTTTGACAAGACTTCGTTGTTGGTGTCACAAGAATTAGACGTGCCGGCCGTCACCGTGTTCATGAACTGGGGTCGCCAGGCTGTCATGGTATCGTCGGGGGGTTGCGTTGGGCTCCCCAAAGCCATGCCAATAGCGATTATACCAGTCTCTGGGTTTTCATCCGACGACAAGCTCGAGATTCTGGGCTTGTCCAGAGGTGAGTTAGACGAGGTCAACTCTGACGAAGACGCCGCGGCTCGAATGGGTTTGTGGTAAGACCTGAACCTCTTCTCTCGATCAGTTCTGGCAACGGAGGGTAGTCGCCGGGGTGTTGGCATCGAAACTGGGCTTCGAACTCCCGCGCCTTTGTCGAACTCGGCCAGACGTATTCTATGCTGGCCCTCGGCTGCTGGCGAAGGAGCCCAGGAGCGCAACGCCATGGGACTCGTGGATGTGTTATATGGAACCTCTGCAGCGACATTCGCGCTAGAAGGGGACCGAGCAATATTCAAGGGCATTCTCGAAGCATAAACGTAGTCTGTACTGTCCCTCTGAGGAATGGCACGGAGGGTCTTCTTAGTTACAAGTACTGACTCACCGAGAACCAGCACAGCGAATTCCGGGCGGCACTTGTCCGCGCGTGCTCCTACGCCGGCAAGCCCACAAGCGGATAGCATGGTAAAGGTATCTACGAGTAGCTAGTACGGGTGCCACTTTGCTCGTGGGGTGATGGTAGTCTGCTCAGCAGAGAGGCGGTCCAGGGGCCTGCGGTGACGAGTCCTCCGACGCTTTGGGTGCAATCAGGCACATGGAGATTACTAGGGATGGAGGAAGGGCCGCTGTGTGACCAGCAACTCTGCTAGCCACCCGGTTTCGAGTGTATGAAGGGACCAGGTGCGGAGAGCAGCAAGCACCAGAGCGCATGTTTCTGGCGCAGGAAGGGGCCATGAGATAATCCGCCCACGGCCAGCCGGGTAGTGAACCCCAGGCTTCGGTCCCATTGCAGCATCTGAAGAGCTTCCAGTCTGGGCAGCGCGGAGGTCAATGCCATGGCGGGTCGGGCTTGCGATGGCGTGTATGCACCAGGGAGGGATTCCGTCCTGACCTAGTGCCCGCCACGAATACTCGGCGAGCACCCGGGATGGATCGACTTGCGGTGCTTGGCGGCTGGTTTGAGGTTGATGGGATGGACATGCCGACACATGGGCTGGGATCTGATGCCCGAGGTAGCCGCCGCGCTTGGGGGCAACGACCCTTGTTCAAGGGGCCTCGCGTGGGCCTTGGGGTTTCGGGAACCTTGCCTCGACGGAGGTGTAAGCTGGAGATGGCCCCTTGGATCGGCTCGAAGGGGCCGAGCAAACAAGCTTGCCACAGTCCATCGTCGGCGGACGCGGTCTGGCTGGGGAGACCTTGTCGATGATGGCCGTTGCGCGCTGGCGAGATGCAGGTTGAGGAATCAGTCCCGGCACGCCCAACATTCGAGAAGGCGCAGGAGGAGCCGGTGCTGGAGCCGCTGGAGGGCGAGACCTAACAAAAGCGTGGAGCCCTGGACACTCCCCGGAGCTCCCTCGTCGGCTGCCCAACAATAACAGCAAAAGCCGCCCACCCCCGCGTGGCCGGCTGCCGGAGCGCGTGGGACCCCCGTTGCTACCCTCCACTGCCTTGGCCTACGAATAGTATTCGTACCTTACGAGATACTTCCTCTTCGCCCCTGTAAATGGTCGCCTCCTGATGCGCCGCTTGCTGGTTTGAGTCAGTTGAAACGGGCGCCACATCGACAATCTGGCTGGAGGGACTGGGCCACTGTGTCTCAGCCGTTCTTGTACGCTAAACATGCGCGGCTGCGTCGTGAGCGCTGCGAAATTGAAACTTCGCCTCTCGGACGAGAGAGTTTCGGGGCTTGTCAGCTACGATCCGTTTCGGAAGCTCCCCTCACGGATCTCGAGAAGTCGGATTCCAAAAGCGTGCTCGGTACGGTTTGTAATCCAGTAATAAGCCATCCACTACTCTTATGAATTACATTGGCTGGCGGCTTCTTGGACCGGGCCGAAACGAAGCTACCCACGGCCACCGCTAGAGGTACCATGGGAGCTTTTGAGAAAAGACGAACGGCACGGATGGTTCTGTTGCTCCATGATTAACACTCATGCTATACGGGCGTTCGACCCGTGGTTGCAGCGTCCACAGCAGACGACTGTAACTTTGGCTTCGCTGGAGCCCCGTCCAGCCCAACGCGGCGAACAGATGGCCATCTAATACCACGATTTTGTCTGCGAATATACTGCTTTCAAGGGCAAGTGTGTGCTAGCAGACTTGTCGGCCCCTTGAATTTCGCAACGGCGCAGTGTATTTATACATGCAAGACCTTTGAGTCGGCGCTTCCTCAACCCTTGAGGGCATGGCCGCGAGTCCCTGAAGCTAAAGCTGCCGCTCATTGACATGGAGACACCTGATCCAACGCTCGGCGAAGGAGTCAGTGACGAAAAGGCCAAGGAGTAGCGATATCCTGCAAGAGATTGGGGGTCGATGATATGCGGCTTGAGCGTTCGTACAAAGTGTCAGAGAGTTCTAGCCGGCCCCACCTAACGCTTCAGCTCGAGGCATTCAACAGCCTGCCTCACCTTTGAGAGATTGCATTCAACAATCATCAGGTGAATCCGCACGGGATGGCCCGACCCAGTCACAAGCCTTCATCATGAATTCGACAGCCTAACATAGAGCCTCGCGAGCCGTCAATGCTGTCGCCAGGCATCCCCATTGGTATCCTGCTGGCTGAAGAAAAGGGCGACCAAGTCAACCCGGTGTCGTCATTGTCACCGCAGCGCATTTGCGGCACGGGAGCGCTAAACCCAGCGGTAACAAACGGCAGCCCAAGGGACCTGGGAGCTTGGAGCTCCGTCAGCGGCTGCCTCCAGCAGTGGCATGGCGCTGTGGCCGGTCCCGTCGGCCATGGTGGGGTGAATGGCGAAAAGCTGCGGCGGGGAACCTTCTGTGTGGGCCAATGGTGGGTTGCGCCGCCGTTGACGGGACAAATTCGAAGACTTAGGTTACCTCACGAGGGGCAGCGTCGCGCTCGACCGATTTCTCTACTCCTACCCACAAACTCTCGAGCTTTCCGATCTCTTCGCCGCTGCCCAAGCTCTACGGCCTCAGCTGCGACGTCGTCTCTTCTGACTTGGACCTCCTTGATCCCCTACTTTTCCGAGCTTGAGCTGCCACCCCCGCCAAACTTCGCAATCATGTCGTGGCAAGGTGCGTCCACCGCCTTACAGTCAACCCCTCCTGGCAAGATAGGCAGCTGACAGCCGCGCCCGCAGCATATATTGACACCAGGTATTTCACTCCATTCGCGAGCGCCGCTGCTGCGCCGACCGGCACCAGAAGATTCTGACAAAAGGCCAAATAGCCTGGTTGGCACCGGCCACGTGGACAAGGCCGCCATCATCAGCGCAGCCGGAGACAGCGCCTGGGCTACCTCGACCGACTTTCAGGTATTTTCCAGGCTTCCGTCCCTGGAACCCTCACGATGCCAACGGAAGCTAATGGAGAGGGGGGACAAAGCTCAAGCCAGAGGAGATGAAGGCCATCTCGGCCATCGTTGGCGGCGACACCGCTGCCAAGGACAAGGCCTTTGCCGACGGCCTCTACATCGCCGGCAGCCGATATGTCATGGCTCGGGCCGAGGACCGGAGTATCTACGCGCGATCCGTACGTGCATTTTCCGCGCGTCAGAGTCGGCGAGAGTTCATGCTAATGTGTGGTTTGCATCAACAGGGCCGACTGGGCGTCGCCGTGGCCAAGACAAAGCAGGCCATCGTCGTCGGTCACCACAACGATGTTCAGGTCGCTGGCAACACTACCTCTACCGTCGAGAATTTGGCCGACTACCTGATTGGCCAGGGATATTGAATGGAGTTGAGGTGTAAGATCCAGGGAAGGAGACATTTCGGACGATATGGCGGATATCACGGCGTGGGTACGCAGCAGCGCACACTCGACGGTCCCGTCAAAAGATAGAGTAGCTTGTTGATGAAACGATGGCGTGGAGAACTGCGCCTTGCGCGACTTTGCCGGGGAATGGGAATATACTGTTCGGCCACCAAGGGAGCATTCAACGTGATTTGTTCTTGAGGCCTACTGCTTTCAGGCAGTTTGATGCCTTTTCGTATTTATGATTGTCAGAGGTCTAGTGTGCGCCCTAGCCTCTGCGCGTCCTGGGCCCTCGGAACCAGCTCCTTGCCGAACACGGTATGCTGTGTTGTGCAATAGATCTGGTGTTCACCGATCTTACGACGCCCTGATTGGCGCCGCACCAGTACCTCGGTCGGGTGCCGCATCTTTTTCTCAGCTTCCCTTGCCTTCCTCTTGCTTTATCTTTCTCGCAGGTCCGGACTGGTCCTCGAAGCCGCTTCTGAGCTGCACGAGTCGTTGTGCTCTCGTGTTGTCCGCGTCATACGGGCAGTTCGGCGTTTCTGCGCCCAACGCCAATTCTGTCCACCAGCATGCCGATGTATGGGCCCACGACTGGTATCCCCCGCGCAAATCCGGCGATGGTTCCCAAGAAGTCGCCAAACAGGACGAAGATGCCGTACAGCTCGACGAAGAACCCGATGAACGTCCACCGTATGAGGATCAGCGCCAGTCCGACAAAGAACGCTGCTGTGCCCTTGGCTTTCTGCTTCCGCGCGAAGAAGAGGAGCGTCTTCTGCGGTCCGATCATGATTGTGAGGCCGATGAGGAAGAGAATCTGAGGAGCGCGCGTCGTCAGTTGGAGCGTCAACGTTGGGTGTTTGGGAGGAGGCCGCGTACGTTTCCCATCGCAAGCCTGCACGCATTAGCAACCAGATGTTCAGCTTGTGCAAGGGCAGAGAAGCACCTACATGGCGCGATCAAAGAACAGCATTACTCCTCCGATGAGGAATAGGCCTCCTGCGTAAGGGGCAAATCCATCAGTGTCCCGTGCCGGGATGCGCCGAAGCTCGAACAGGACGCATACCTACCGCCAGAGCAGAAGACTACCCCAATCTCTGTTGAGCACGTCAGCTTCCATCGCTGCAAAAGGAAATTCTGTCCCCTCGTTGCACTGCGGCGCGAGTTGCGCCAGGTCGTAGTCGCGTGAAGCAGGAGAGGAGCTACGTACTCTGGGTGTCCGAAAGCCACATCGACATCTTTGCGGCGTCTGTTCTCGACTATGCACTTGAAAGACTTCGAGGTGAAAGATGCGGCGATGACTTCAATACGAGGAAGCTCTGCGCCTCGAAGCTGTCGCGACGGTTGGAATTAGAAAGTCACTTTGTAGACAATACAGGTACGAGGACACTTTGGCATTCAGGGTCTTGAATCCACTGGTTGGGAATTCCCTTGGTGTGCGCGTTTTGGATCTAGCGCCAGCGCCGCTTTAGAGAGCTTGTGATCAGGTGACTGTCGGCTTGACTTGCACTCAACCATTATCATTTTTATTGACTGACTTGTATTTCATCTTGCTTTCAGACAAGGAGGCGGGTTAACTGATGATTCCGGTAAAAGTGCATTTCGCGGCGTCTCTACGCCTGTGCATCAGTGACGCAGGTGTTTTCGCGCTACGGCATTGGCAGTGTCCGACGTTACAAGAGGCGAAATGAGGTTCTTAAGAGGATCAAATGTTCAGCGTCCTGTAGAAATCAGATTCAATCGCTGTCTCTCACATTATTACCGTTGATACGGAAAGTCAGTCTGTGCTCGGAACGTCAGTCTGTGCTCGGGCTGTAATGTCTGGGTCTGTAACATCTTATAGGTCCTGCGACCATGCTGGAGATTGGTGCTTTCGCTTGTCCCCAGCACCCTAGTAAGAGTCAAGAACAGGGCCCCGAAACCGCTCCTCCTCTCATCCTTGGCAGCATATATCTGGCATGCTGAGAACTCGTTTTGGACAGCCTACGTGTACTCGAGGACAGGACTTTTAGCACATGCAATAACTTTGAGGCGGGTAAAAGCGGCATGAGCTCCGCGTGCTTTAGGGGATGAGTGGCAGGGGTCGGCGCACCCCACCACAGACTTGTGTGCCGGAAAGTTGGAAACAAATTTCACAGCTTCAACCTTCATCCCGCATCCTCAACGCTCCATTCCCGTCCATGTCACTCATCGCCATGCCTGTGCGCGGCTCTGAAGACGTGCCAAACGACACACACCGACAATGATTGACGCCTGCCCTGCGAAGCTTAGAATCATGAGCCAATGGGTCTCGATGTGCAAGTGCACGGCCTCCTGCTGTGATCGAGGACCAACCCAAGCGCGGCAGCCCGCTACGTTACATGGAAGTGCCGGTGCTCGCTGCGGGCCAAGGTCAAGTGTCTGATATGTCGACGAGAGCTCATGGTTCATTGAGGTGAGGGGGGGACTTGAGCGATATGAATCGTTCCGCTGGTATTGCAAGCTCATACAGCTACTTTACATGCCTCGACAGCCAAGCGCTTTGCTTTGGCAACTGAGACTCGTCTTCCATACGTTCTCGGTATATGTCGACCTGGCAGAGAAAAGACCACCTTGATCACGATTAAGCCGGAGCGTCGACTGACATCCCTCTGCCGAAAGGCTCAGGGTGCATAGTTGGGGCTTGACTTTGTTGGTCGGACATTCTTCCCTCCGCGACTTGCCTTTCCGTAGCAGCCACTGTGTCGGCATGAGAACTCGACACTTGTCTCGCGAATTGCCGTTGATGCTTCGTATTACCCAGTCCTGGACCGCTGCTGCGGCTGGTAGCGTTGCCCTCGTTCACTTCAGGACCGTGTGCGCGCTGCGTGCCTCGAGGAACAGCTCGGCAGACGTCTGCGGCAGCGTTCGTATCAATCCAAACACCTCCTTGTTGTGGTAGCGCATCCGGGTCTTGGGGTCCATGTAGGGCGCAGGGAGGCCAGTGACGTCGCAGTAGTGCTTCGAGTGCGCCAGGGAGGGCGCCGACTCGATGTTGGTATACGTCGCGTTGGGCGCGGTGACGGCGCTGCCGGGTGGCTTCAGGGTCTTCTCCAGCACGAGTTTAGATAGGCTGCGCGACGCCTGTGCTAGGTTCGGGGGGTTGATGTTATCGTTGGAGCTCGTGGCAGGCGTTGAAGTGCCGCTGGTCGAGAGGCCATCGTCGGCTGGCGTCGTGCCGCCGCTGACGTCCTGGGGAGTCGCCATGGCGGACGCTTCTCTTCTGGACGCATCGCCCATGATGGCCTTGAGGTTCTTGTTGCGGCGTTGGTTGGGCCGCCAGTTGGGATTTCGGAAGTTCTTGTGGATGGCGTGGATGTCAAGCTGCTCGATGAGTTGCTGGTGCGCAATCTGCGCCTCTGTCTGAGCGGCCATGCTGCCAAATGGTGCTGTGAAGTACACGAGCACGGTCGCTGCGTGCGTCAAAGTGCAAGATTGTGGTGTCGCGAAGTAGGGCGGACGAAGTTGCGGTCCTGTGATTGTGGGTGAAGGCCGAAGGGGAAGCGACGACGATCTTGGTTCGGCAGCGCCTCACGGTGCCTACAGTGGTATTGCCACTGTCCCGCGATTGTCGAGCCCAAGGCGGCGGCGCCCTAGGGGTCCGACGTTAAACCACCGACAATCAACTCTATCGCTGCTACGCACCCGCGCAAAGGAAGGCACAGAATGGTACGGCTGTGTCGGCCAAGATTTCTTGTCTTCCATCATATCTGACCAGCCGCTGAACAGGAGAGCCCCCACGAGCATCAGCAGAACCTCCTGCTATCCCGCATCATCACCAACGTGGTAGGGCGAGACCCGCGCTTGTTTACGAAAACACCACAGGCTCAGCTGATTGTGCGCAGGAAAAGCTGAATGAGGCTGTTGTGGTCATGAACAAGAGCCTTCAGGTAAGTTGTCTGCAGCATGACTATCGCGGTGCGCGTATGCGATCTGACGCCATACTAAAGGACATCAACATCCAAAACATGAACGTCGAGCTGGTTGCTCAAATGTTCAAGAACTACCAGTCCAACGTTCTATTCCACCTCGAAGGTGCTCTTTGGTCCCGTATGCTTGCACTACACACGCATTGACTCTGACATATTCCTAGCGACCGGCAATCTGAAGCCGCCATCATGAGGGTGCGTTGTTGTGGGCGTTCACTGGTGCAAGTAGATGAAGCGAGCATGGAGGGACGTGACGGAATACCTTGTATGTTGCGGCATGCTCGACGAAAAGTTCGGTTCTATAATGAAGTTACGAAGCAAAGAAATAAATCATCATCCTCACCCAGTTGTTCTCGTGTCCCATTTCCCAACCGCGCATCTTGGCCCATCGTCACCAAGCTCAGACGCGACCGCGTAGACGCAGCGCTTGCTGCTATTAGCGGCAATCCGTGCTCGAGGTGTGCAGTTACAGGGGGCCTAGCGCATCGGGAGCCCCACCCTCAGGGCCTCTCCCGTCATCAGCCTCGCAGCCTCGTACCGGCCGCGCTGTTCTGCGCCGTTTCGATGCTCGACGCCCGCCAACACGCCGCAGAAGTCGAGCTCTGGACCAAGTCATCTACTGCATCGCCCGCGCCACCGCTGAGCTCGACCTCAACATGAACGCCTGATCCCTCACGCGCACACTCCCACTCGCGACACCAGCCATGGCTCCCTCGGCCATCCACAATGGACCGCGCCCGCTTGCGACGGACAAGACGCACCCGCCAGCCAAGATCTTCCCCTTCAAGGAGACGCGGTTCGAGAGATACATTGTGCCCCAGGACGATGGGCGCAGAAAGGCTCTCGAGCAGCACGGCAACGCTGCCATTGTGATTGACAATGGTTCGTGATCACGGCGCAGCATGCCTCGCCTTCGGCTAACCTCGTGTTCCAGGATCATCTTCTGTCCGAGCAGGATGGTCGTTCGAGTCGTCGCCACGCTTCAGCATGCCTCCGATCATGTCCAAGTACCGCGACCGAAAGCTGGGCAAGACCTTTTCCTTTGCTGGCTACGATTGCTACGCCGATACAAACGCCAAAGGCCACATTCGAAACGCATTCGAAGCCGGCACTGGCATCGTCAGCAACTGGGACGTCACTGAGCATGTTCTGGACTACATCTTCCTCAAGCTCGGCATGAACGACGCCAACGGCGCCATTGATGCTCCCGTCGTCATGACAGAAGCCGTGGCCAACTTGCCCTATTCAAGGAAATGTCAGTATCACGGCAGCAAGTTGCCTTTCTCTGTCCCTCGACTGATCATCTGCCAATAGCCATGACGGAAATCATATTCGAATGCTATGGCGCACCGTCTCTAGCGTATGGCATCGATTCACTCTTCTCCTACAGACACAACCAGGGCAAGACTGGCTTGGTCGTCTCCTCATCCTATACGTCGACGCACGTAATACCCGTGTACAATTCGAAAGCGATGCTCGCTCAAGCGATACGATTGAACTGGGGAGGCTACCACGGCGCCGAGTACCTCCTGAAGCTGATTCGATTAAAGTACCCTGCTTTCGCAGGCAAGCTCAATGTCTCACAGGCGGAACACATGATCCGAGATCATTGCTACGTCTCCAAAAACTACGACAACGAAGTCCGGAGCTATCTCGATTGGACAGGGCTCGAGGACCGAGACGTTGTCATCCAGTACCCCTACACCGAGGAGGTCATCGTGCAGAAGACGGAAGAGGAGCTCGCGCGTGTAGCAGAGAGGAAAAAGGAAAGCGGCCGGAGACTGCAGGAACAGGCCGCCAAGATGCGCTTGGAGAAGCTCATCAAAAAGGAGCAAGACCTCGAGTACTACAAAATTCTGCAGAACCGGCTTGTAGACGAGACCAAGAAAGAGACGCGGCGCCAGCTCGACAGCCACGACATCAAGAACGAGGGCCAACTCGACAAGATCATCAAGGAGCTGGAGAAGTCGATCAAGAAGGCTCGCACAAAGGACGTGGGTGGAGACCCAGAGGAGGAACAAGAGCAGCCCGATTTTGGCCTCTTGGAGATCCCGGACGATCAATTGGACGAGACTCAGCTGAAGCAAAAACGACTGCAACGGCTAATGAAGTCTAATCATGAAGCCCGGGCTCGAGCCAAGGCGGAGAAAGAGGCGGAGAAGGCGCGCGTCGCCGAGGAGGAACGTCTGGACAATGAGCGCCGCGATAACGACCTTGAGAACTGGCTAGAGGACAAGCGACAGGCGCGCTTGCAGACGCTCCAGAAGATCAAGGAGCGCGACCGCCTCAAGGCGGACCTGGGCAACCGCAAGTCGCTCGCCTCACAGATTCGCATGAAGAGCATCGCCAACCTCGCCTCCGACACGCCGACCAAGAAACGCCGGAGGGGTGGCGACGACGACAACTTTGGCGCCAACGACGACGACTGGGGCGTCTACCGCCAGATTGCCGTCGGCGAGAACAGCGACGACGAGCAGGAGGAGGAAGACCTGGCGTCCAACCTCAAGCAGCTCGAGCAGGACCTCCTCAAGTACGACGCCGAGTTCGACTACGAACAGACTCAGGAGGCCCAGTCCGACTGGTCCAAGTCGCTCCTCCACGCCTTTACCCGCGGGCCGCGCCCCTTCAACCCGGCCTCGCAGGCCGAGCTCAACCAGGTGCACCTCAACGTCGAGCGCATCCGCGTGCCCGAGGTCGTCTTCCGGCCCTCCATCGCCGGCGTCGACCAGGCCGCCATCGTCGAGATCGCCGGCGACGTGCTCAGCCAGCGCCTCGCCGGCATGCCCAACCGCGACGACTTCCTGCGCGACGTCTTCCTCACCGGCGGCAACACCCTCTTCGCCGGCTTTGACGACCGCGTCCGCGACGGCCTGCGCGCGCTGCTGCCCGCCGACGCGCCCCTCGTCATCCGTCGCGCCGGCGACGCGTGCCTCGATGCGTGGAAGGGCGCCGCCGGGTGGGCCGGCTCGCCGGCGTGGAAGCAGGCGAGGATCTCCAGGGAGGAGTACCAGGAAAAGGGCCCGGATTATATCAAGGTAAGCGTCCACTCTTTCCACCTGACCCAGCCGGCTCGAGCGTTTCGATGCTGACTCGCTCTCTCTCTCTCTCCAGGAACATGACATGGGCAATTCATATGCTTGATTTAGCTGGGAACCAGGGGGGAGTCTGTGGACAATGTCCTTTTCATGTATGGGTTATCGGTAGTAATGCCTCGTCTGCGCTCTGCTGTCGTGCCAAATAGGACCATGTTTCAGGCATCTCTGGCGGTAGTCACGTCCGTCACGTACATCGAGGAGACAGGCCAATCAAGCTGGGGTACCAGGGCTCGAATAATTACCACTTGATATCTGATGACAGCACATCCCCTACATATATCACTCTCATCAGTTCGACCAAAACCCCCTTTCCCCCAGAATCTCGAGTCAATACATGCCGCCTTTCGTGCCATCATCCTCACTGCTGTCTTTGTCAAACCCCTCTCGCAGCCTGCCTTGGGAGTTCTCCCTGCGCAAAGATACAGCAAAACCGGAACGCCGCAGTAAGCCCCCGCTCGTCAGGCAGCCCTGCCAGATAATCAGAAGTACCTTCAACGCCGCTAAAATCAGAGCTCGAGGTTCGCAGTCCGGCCGTCCTACAACTGGGTGGACCCTGGCTCTATCTTGAGCTGTCTATTGATTTCCTCGGCCGACCGCGTGTCTTCCTCGCCGCCCTCAGCATAAGGCGACTGGTTCCCGGCCATTTGCTCCTGGGCGGCAAGTCCCGCCACAGCCTGGGCTACAGCTTCGAGAGGCGTCCCGGCGCCAGGGTTGCTGGCCGGTGGCTCTGGGCCGGCGGCTGGAGGCGGCTGCGGTGGCGGAGCCGTGGGCTGAGAGAGGTTGATGTTGGGCGGCGGCTGAGGAAATTCGCCATGGACGTCGAGCAGTCTTGACTGCAGATGAATGACATACTCTCTGAGCGCGTAATTCTCCGACTGCATGGCCTTGAACGTCTGTTCCATGTCGTTGTACTCGCGCACCTGCTGCTCGAGTTTCTTGATGTAGCCTTCTTTGCGCTGACGGAATGCTCTCTGCAATGGCGCTGGGTTAGCGTAGGCACGAAGGAGGGAGAAGCTCAATTGATGCTTGAAGAGGGTAAAGATGTCGCGAGCCCATCTTACCTGTGCAGCTCGGTTTTGCGCCGCGCGCTTGGACTGGGACAGCTCCCGCTTCGCTTTCCGGCCGTCGGGCGAGCCGTCCAGATCCATGTCCATGGGAGGTGAAGTCGGCGGCGCCGGGGCAAGGGAGGCGCTCGGCGCGGGAGCCGGGGCCGGGCCGGGGCTATGGCCGGAAGGGGGGGCCATGGGCATCATGTTGGGGGTCGGTGCGCCGCGGCTGGGAGGACCGCGGAGGTCAGGATGGATGTGCGCCTCAGCCTCCGTCTTGGTGGCTATGGCGCGAGCGGCGTCGTGTGAAGCGGCGGCCAGATGGTCGTATCCATTCGCAGGACGCGACGGCGGCGAATGCGACGAAACGGCCCTCGCGTCGCGCGAGCCCGGAGCGGACGATGGATCGGCGTCGGCGTCGTGGTTCTGCAAGAGCTCAAGCTGTGCGCGCAAGTGCTGCTCTGTTGAAGAGGTAGGTAGGTGTGTGTCAGTGACGGCGTACTCTCGGGGACGATAGCAACGGGACTCGTGGAGACGGGTTAATCAAGGAGCAATGGGCGCGGGAGGAGGCAATGGCATGGACGGCGGCGACAGGCGTACACGAATGCGCGCATCAAACAATGGAGGCCCGACGGGTGTCGCGCAGCGCCCAGATAGTAAGCGCGGTCGACGGGTGTAAATGAAGCCGCAGGCGATGGCGACGCAGCGGCAACGGCAGGTCGGGGCAGAGGCAGGGGAAGCTCAGAGGCCCAAGGCACAGCGACGCGAGGTGCGACTAGCAAGCTCGCATCGCATGCTCACTGCAGCTTCAGTGACGAAAGAAGACGCATCGTATCGACTGACCTTGGTTGCTGGCGCCCGTCGTCTGCTGCATTGCTCGGGATTTCTGACTCAGCATCGAGGATGCGGAACGAGGATGACTACGCAAGAAGCGAGGCTGCTGACGTGAAGAAATGGAGGGACAAGACGAACGCGGGACGCCCAGGGTCGACACTTGTTTGTGACTCGCTGGGCGGGCGCTGAACGGCGGCGTGGGGCGGGAGCGGGGGGGCGCGCGTCGGAGACCCGGAATGACGATTATGTAATGATCGAAGACGGCGACGACGACGCCCAACACAATCCCAGCCAGCACAGCCAACGCTCGCAAGGCACGTACCTGTACAGGTACGCGGGGAGGCGGCACGCCAATGCAATGGGCTTGCCTGCTGCCGGTTCGGGTAGCGTGGCTGGGGACGACGCCGAGGAGATGCTGCCCGTGGAGGGTCTCGAGCGTCGCTGGGTGTTGTTGCTGCGCTAGGTTCCGTGCCTTGCTCTCTCTCTCTTCCGACGAAGCTGCAGACGAGCTGTCCTGGTCACTGGCAGCTGCCTCTTTTTCCACTTCGTCCCAACACCCCCGCCGCTCGCGAGGAGACACACACACCGCCAGGAAACTAGCGACATCAGGCTCCGTCTCGACCGAAAGGACTTGTGCTTCTCCGACAGGGCAGAGACTGGGTTTGTCAGCAGCGCGAAGGCTCAAGAGGGAGGAGGCTGAATGGAGGCCAGCAGGGGGGCCTCGGTGGATAGAGCGGGGCCCCGGGCCCACGCCTGCTCCGGAGCTCGACTCGAGTGCCAGATGGGGAAAGCCCGATACTACACTTGTGCAGTCCTGCCAGCAAAGACGGCAATAGTCCGAGTTGTTGCATGTCCAGCTCTTTCTTCAACTCAAATCCCACCATATGCTACCTCCTTGTGAGCGCAGACAAGATACGCCCAGCTCACCTGCGCTTCCTTTTCCCTGTCCCATCTCTTGACGTATTCCCAGTCGGCCTCGGCTCATGCAGTGGTATGTGACAGGGTGTGATGCCACGCATATGCACGAAAGGTATGATGGCATCCCTCCTTTGCTGGTCAAAAACGCCTATCCGACAGCCAGGCACTGATAATAATACCCGACGGAGGAGTTCGTGTCCCGCGCAGGAAAGCGCCGTAAGCGCACGCCCCACTCGGAGTATCCAGAGGCCCGGAACCTTTGCAAACGATCCAGACATGCTTCACTCTCCGTGCATGCATATTCGTACGCCATGCTCCTCTTCATGCCCTCAGCTCTCATGAAGTAGCAAACTAGACTGCGGATCTTGTGGCTCGTGTGCTCAGAGCACGGATTGGGAAAAATATCAGGGTCTAGGGTAGCAAGCGATGGCGCAGCCCAAATGCGGCAGATTCAACCCATCACGTCCGAGGACCTGGTATTGGAAAGAAAGGTCAACTAGCAAAAATTAGGCGAGGCTCTGGCTGAAACCGACAAGTCCTAGTGATCTCTGCGAGAAGTGAGGCGTAGCAGGCATGATGAGATGCGCCGCGTTGGCAGCCTTCAAAGAACCGACAACAGCAATACGCTGCAAGTGGGGCAACGGGTTGATTGGGCATCCTCCATCAATGAGTTCCCATCTTGAGCCTCACATCTCCATGTCGTGTGATCCAACGACATCCCATCATGTCCCGCTTGCTCCCTCGGCCTCATCGCCTAGCTCAGCTCACAGCCTCGCGACCCATTCCATCATCGAGGCGCCACACCTCAGCCATGCGGCCGCGCTTCTCCCCCGGTACCGACGAGGCAACCGCCACGCCAGCTCTGACACCACTGCTCTCAGCATCCGGCGGCCGTTGGACGCTGGCATCCGAGGGCCAGGCCCTTGAGCGAAGCTTCAAGTTCAAGACTTTTGCAAAGACTTGGGTAATTAATGTCAACCCCTTGCTCCTCGCAGCGTCTCGGACTGGGACTCTTTCTCACGCGGTGCGCAGGATTTCATGACTGCCGTGTCTCTACAGTGCAAAGTCAAGAACCACCACCCGGAATGGTCAAACGTGCGCCGCCTACCCTACAACGCGCGCGCTTCCAAAGCTGACACTGAGCAGGTATACAACACGACCTTTATCCGTTGGACGACGCACAATCCGCAGGGCCTGTCCGACAGGGACATCAGCATGGCATCCGTCTGTGACACCATCGCCGCCGACTTTGGAGAGCTGCAACCCGAGCCAGCCAGCTGCACGACCAGGGATCTTGCCGACAAAGTGGCGACGAGTGCGGGAGACTCCTGTGCGCCGAAACGGTGAGCTTGGGGGAAATCGCCAATGAAACCTATACGTCCTATGATCAAGCGTTTGTGTAACGAGCGGGTTGAGTTGTATTATAAGGATTTGTCTAAGCCTCTCCCAGGCGTGTCACAGCATTTGTACAAAAAAGGTTGAATAGCATACTCAGTCCACACTTTCCAAACGCCATGCGAATATCACCCGCGGCCCTTTAGGCCGGCATGACTGTCATAGTTGACCATTAATCTATTTCTCTTTGGCGTTTCGGTCCCAATTCTTCACCCCCGTCCCACTTCATCGGAACCGCGCGAGTCCGTTGCGTCGCAACAGCACGCACCTCTTGTTGGCGCTTATTGCGCCTTCTTCGCCTCTCTGATGGCATCGAGCTTCCTGTCGCGTCTGCGCTTGTGCGCATCGGCACCGGCCTCGGTGTCCAGGCAGTAGTCCCACCAGCGGAAGCTAGAAGCGTAGTTGCCAATGAACTTCTCGTGGTGCAGGTCGTGATGCTCGGCACCGGCCCAGACGGGGAGGAAGTGGCGCAAGCTCCAGGGGAAGTCGTAGCCGCTGTGGGCATCGATGGCCTGGAAGAGACGGAGAATGATCCACGTGTACATGGTGATGAGGTGGAAGTCGCCCGTGAGCTTGAGCAGGACGATGGGAGCTCCCACGACGCCCAGGCCGAGCAGCATAGTCTCAATCGGCGACGCATACTCGGCGGCGAGGCCAAAAGGAGCCGAGTAGGTGTGGTGCATCTTGTGGATGGCCTTGTACAGGGGCCCGTAGTGCAGGGTGCGGTGGAACCAGTAGTGCCAGGCGTCCTCCATGATGAAGACAATGGAGATCTGAATGAACATCTTGAACAACGAAGGGAAGGGGACGCCGTACTCCATGCCGAAGTAGGTGGCGATGGGGTGGAAGAACCAGATCTGGGGCAGTTCGGCGGTGAAGTGGCTGACGAGGACGATGGCGGCGCAGTCCCATTGCTCCTTGAAGGTGGGAATCTTCTGGTTCTGGATCTTGTACCTGTGGAAGAAGGGAATCTTGTCCATGAGCATGTATGGGATGCAGCGGCCGAAGTAGACGGCTTCGTGCAGAACAAAGCTCAAGAGACCAGTCGCGAGGGCGTCGTTGCCCATGTAGAGGTACCAAGCCTACATCGTCTTGATTAGCATCTCGAGTTTTCCTGTTGGGCGCGTGCCATCGCGTGGAGGCGCGGGAGACGTACAGCCCAGAGGCGCTCGAGGTAGTTGAGGTTGACATTGTACTTGGTCACCTCGTCGAAGACGGTGAAGTAGTCATGAGTCTGGTTGCCCAGGTTCAGGGTGGTCGCGTTGCTGTGGTTCCTTGCGTTAGCGACTTCATCGCCACGATCAGGGGTCCCTCGGCGGTACTCACACCATGTCCATGGCGGCAGCACGTTGGATCTGCAACTGGGCGATAAATGGTAAAAGAACAGGACGCGCGGCGACGGCGACCACGAGACAAGGAAAGAGGAAGAGCAACAAGAGGCCAGGCGGCGGCGACTGGCAGCAGTTGTAAAGTCGGTGGAATGGGGATGATTAGGGCACTCGCGCGGTGGGGGAGAGGGAGATTTTATCGGGCTTCAATCGAGCCAAGCCATTGGACGCAGGTGGCCTTTTTCGAGCCTCTGCCGTGCAGCAAGATGCCGGCTCTGGTACCGAGTGCTTCAGTGGCAACCACGGCGGTGGAGCATGTACTGGCCAGTGGGGGCAGGCGGTCGGGGAATGAGCCCACTCATCGCAGCGGCTTCCCGGTCTTCCGGGCTCGACGCATCAGCCACTTGTTGGGCCCAAGATCGACTGATGGCAGCCCAAGTCGAGCAGAACGACAGCTGTGGCTCCGCGAGCTGTGGCGCACGTAAACTCCTCAGCCACACTGCCGCTGGCCGCGGTTCCTCAGTGACCTTTCCAGCGATCGCCCTGGCCCTATGAGCTCATGCGCTTTTGCGAGTCTGGCCCTGTCAGGGCAATCACAGCCTCGAGGCACAAGACTCTGCGCTGGCTTCTGATAATTGCCTACCTCCTTTATTGGTGGCACATGGCCCATTTCGTCCATTTTTGCTTCCCCCCTCCTATTGCTCTGCCGCGTGGTCATCGTCTCAGCACGCTCTGATATCGTCCTTAGCTTCGCATTTGGGCCATCCCTGTGCCCATCCCGATCCCGAACCCGAACACGAGTCCGTCAACGGGGACTGGCCCCGCCAAGCGTTGGATTATCTGCGACGCGCCTCGTTGGTTGCGCAGCTGGTCCACCATCAGGCTGTCCACCACAGCGGCTCCTCCAACATCCGACTCTCCACGCGCGTGGTGTGATGAGCCCAGCTTGCCCAGCTGCGCGCTCCCATCTCTTGGCCTTTACACCCCCACAAATACCGTCAGTCGCATAGATCGATGCCGATTGAGGCTCTGAACCCTCGGCGCTAGCCCGAGCTCGAGGACGAGGACGGCCGCATCCCGCTATTTTGCCTGAACTGTTATTAAACATCATACCATGTCTCTTGTATCCGAGTAAGCATTGCTTTCCTCTTTTGCCTATTGGCCTACTTGCTGCCGTGTCACTCGGCTCGGCTGCTGCCGCAACTGCTGACGCCGTGTTCCCGCAGCCAGGTGCGCCGCCTGGATGCATACCTCGACCGCTTGCCTGTCCTGTCCGAGGGCTCGTCCGATGATGGAGCCTCCGACGTCGACGAGCACGGCTTTGCCGTCGCCGGCGCCTTTGCTGCTCCGCGATTAGACCATCTTCTCCGCGTCGTGCAGTCTCTGAGCACGACGTCGTCGCAGCCACTGCTCTCGGCACAACACGTCCGCGCTCTCCTCGTCCAGTCTGGCATACCGACGGCGAGGTATCGTCTAGAAGGCGATGGAGCTGCAAGGGCCGCATATAACGACGTCAAGAGTGCCTATGAAAACGAGATCGAGTGGTTGTTGGTCACAAAGGCCACGATTCACGTCTACGGTGTCATCTTGAACACGCTCCTAGACCGGATTATCCCGCTGAGCGACGACATATGGTACTGGTCCGAGGTTCTGTACTCATACACCTACAGCAGTCTCTACACTGTGCAGACGTCCCCTGTGCGATTATGGGCGTGGACGCAGGACGTGTACGAGACGAGTAGGTCGCGAATGCGCTCCATCTCCATGCGGCAGGCCCCGGCGGAGCTTGTCGACTCTACAGCCACAAACGTGTCGCAGCAGTGGAGGCAGTTCTACGGAATCGTGCGCGACAGCATCCGGGAACGCTCGTTTGCCAACATCCAGCGCAAGGTGCTGTCTCCGGTGGCTCTTTGCAGGTCCGAGGCAAGACGGAAACAGGCGCAGCTCAAGAAACTGAGAGAGATCACCGCCAGCGGCCTCGGCGTATTGATGGACGAGGGCCTCCAGCTTGGCCATGATGACGATAAGGTCGAAGTGCATGACCACCAAGACCTGAAAGGCGTGGTCGAACGCAGTGTCGCCCTGATGGACGTGGTCCTCAAGGAGGTGTGCACCTTGGACGTGAACACTGACGACTTTGAAGATAAAGTCTTTGCCGGCGTCGAGGAGGACCCTGAGCTCTCTGTCCATCTGGAGGACAGCGTTGCTCCTGACCGTCCTGCCGTCTTGGCCCGCCGTCTTCTGCGCATCATCGACACGACGCTTCCAGATCACTATAGCACCATGCAATCCCTAGCACGAACCAACGGACGGCCGCGTCGTATCATTCGGTACTGGCTGCCCGCCGTAGTCGGCCTGCTCTCCTCCACCACGGTCTTACGAATCCTGGTCAACCGCAAAGCCGACATCATCAATTGGATCACCGACCTGGGTGCCACTGTACGGGACTTCTGGCTCAACTGGGTCGTAGAACCCATGCAAAAGGTGATAAAAACGATCCGCCACGACGAGACGAGTGAGATTGCAATCATGAGCAGAGACAGCCTGAAAGCCGACCGCGAGAGCCTGGAGCGGATGGTGGTTGAGTTTGCTGTCGACAAGCCGCACTTTGCTGTTGACGGCACTTCCATCTCGCAAGCTCAGCTCGCCGAGATACGGCGCAAAGTTGCCGAGGGGGACGTGACGCCGGTCCTACGCGCGTACGAAAAGGATCTGAAGAGCCCGTTTGTTGGTGCGATTCGTGGTGACCTCGTCCGATCTCTCCTCATCCAGGTGCAGAAGACAAAGGTCGACTTGGAGGTGGCCATGACTGGCATCGACTCACTCCTCAAGAGCCAAGAGTTGGTCTTTGGCTTCGTGGGGCTTACGCCTGGAGTCTTGGTCTCGATTGGCATCTTTCAGTACTTGCGCAGCACTTTTGGAGGCCGCAGCGGGCAGCGCCAGAGCAAGAAGGCCGGCCGAGCAATCCGCATCCTTCGCAACGTCGACCGCATACTGTCCGAGGCGAGACCTACGGAAAACAACGTCTTATCCTACAAAGACCACGGTCTGCTGCTCTGCGAGGTCCACGTGCTGCGGAGCCTCGCGGGCCAGCTAATGCCTCGAGACGTCAGGAAGGATTTTCTCGAGGACCTCGATGATCTAGCCAACATGAAGGGCATACAAGTCCAGGCGAGGGCTTTGGAACGAATTCGTTGGGCGTACGCGAGGTGGCTCAAGTGAGCCGGGGTCTCGTAACGACTTCATCATGTATGGCGAAGCTCGCGTGGTGTAAATTCGCCTCAGGCGCCTGTACAGCTCGAGACAGATTAAACAGTAAAATATGCATGGCCTAAGCCGCCGCTTTCTGGCAAGGTGTCTTTGGCTCTTCCATGGGATGTGAAGACTGAGGTGACACTTGGTTACCCATCAGGGTGACATCGCAGAAGCGGATCGATATGCCGCTCGACGGGCATCCTGCAAGCTTGACTGGACGATGGTCTCAGCCCGCTGGGACGCATGTCCCGGTACAAGAAGTGACCTGGGGCTACTTCCTCGACATGAACCAAAGAATCTTGGTGACATTTACCTACAAGTACCAAGGCACGGATGGGCACTTCACCGCTTTGCGGTGAACACAGCTCGCTACAGCCAGCCTCTACCCAAGCGCAGGCCTCGACAACATGTACGTTGGATTCGATTGAAAAAAGGACTGGAACAGCAAAGCATCGCTGAATTGTTGTCACTCGAGTAAAGTCGCGTCCTACACCTTCTTGTCGCAGCCCGCCGCCTCTTCCTTCTCGCGCAGGTCCTTTAGGCACGGTGCGAAGAACATCTCGCCGGTGTATACAAGATGCAGCGTCCGGGCGGCGACCATGAACCAGAGGAGGAGAACAGAGAGCGAGATGATCTGAAAAAGAGTCTCTGTTAGCAGCATTCGGGGGTGCAGAAGGGTGGTGGCTGTAAAGCAAAGGCGTACGTACCATGGTGGCAATCTTGAAGAAGTCGCTGTCGAGGTTGGAAGCCAGCATGCTCGTGCAAGTCGCCCACACGCCGAGCGGAAAGGTGAAGCCCCACCATCCCATGTTGAAGGGGAAGCTCTGCGTCGTGGCGAGGCTGATGAGGGCAAACGACACCCACACGAGCGCAAACCCCCACATGACGAGGCCGAGGAAGACGCCGAGCACGTACAGCACCTCGGCGCCGCGACTCGGGTCCAGCGCGGCGGCGCGGAACACGCTCGTCTCGGGCAGCACCTTCAAGGCGACCTTGCCGAGCTGCTGGATGGCGAAGCCGCCCTGGCCGAGCGGGCCGACGGGGAGGAAGACGGAGACGATGACCTCGCGCGGCGGCAGCGAGTGGACCGTCAGACGATGGAAGTAGAGGGCGAGGACGCAGCCCGACAGCGTCTCGCCGATGCCCCAGAGCGTGTACGAGGCGACGAGCGTGGTGAAGGCGTGCCCGTGGTCGGGCAGCGCCTCGGCGACGATGCCGCCCGAGGCCGCGGCGACAACGGTCGGCACAATGGGCAGCAGCAGCGCGGCCGTGGTGTTTTGCAGGCCGGGCTTGTGGCGGTGCATGACGATGAAGGGCATGCTGATGCACGTCGCCATGGACAGCAGCACGTCGATCCACCAAAAGGCCCAGGCGAGGTAGACGAGCCATTCGCCCCACTGCTTGCAGCTGAAGATCATCATGTTGATGATGGCTGTCGCCGTTTGTCAGCCTCAAGGACAAACAAGCGGGGGGTCGACCTACTTGCAAAGGCCATGGGGAAGCAGCCCAGGAACAGCGACTGGCCCGGGTGCGAGATCATGGCCCACCAGATGTCCGGGTACAGCGCGTACCGCAGCGCCGACAGCACGGTAAAGGTGGCGAAGAGGCCGACGTTGGCGGCGAAGAAGACGTACGAGACGTACTGCAGCCACTCGGCGTTGTAGGGCAGGTTGTGCAGCAGGATGGACACGATGCCCGTGCCCATGTTGACGGCGAACCACCTGGCATCGCCCCGGGGTCAGACGCGCAACAGAACAAAACAAACTCGGGAGTCGTGTCGCGGGCGCACGGGGGAAACTCACGAGGGCGTAAAGTTGCGCACGATGCGCCGCCAGCCGACCTCTTCCTTGCTCTTCTGTCGGCTGCACGGCGTCGTGTCGTTGCCCGCCTGCGTCGGCTCCGGGGCCGGTCTGTCGGACACGGCCCGGCCGCTACCCTCCCTCGCGTCCTGCGACGTTGTCGCGGCCGTCATCTTGCTGGGTGTCCGCTGCGAACACGCGCACAGGATAGGCCAAGACCGGTACTTTAATTGTTCGTATGCGCCGTCAAGGAACAAAAGAGGCCGACGTTGGGGGGGCAGTGCTGGTTGTTGCCGGGTGGAGTCTGGAGCAACGGCCGGACGTCGTTGTAGAGCAGTCAGAGGTGTGTACTCGGCGCAACGCGCACAAGGACATGGATGGTTCTTGGCCCCTCGGATGTGACCAGCATGAACCGGGTCAGGTAATGAAAACCTCAGACTCTTTGTGACTCTGTCCCCCCGCGGAGTCACTAACGTCTCTGCATCACGCGCCAAGTACAAGACCAGCGCCGGTCCGGGGCTCGACGGCACTCGGGGTTGAGCAGCCGGCGAGCCGGGCCTGCTCCAAATCCGGAGCCTGGTGCCGACTGCCGGCGCGCTCCAGCGCACTTTTCTCGGCGACTCCGGTGTCGCTGGCGCCCAGGCACGTCACACAAAGTCCACCCAATCAATGATTATCACGTCTCCCTCGGTCTGTGCATTGCGAGGCCATCGTCAGAAATGCCACGATTACCAGATATCATGCTACGATAGAGTTTGCTCGTAACGCATCCGTCACTGTACATTTCAGCACGCTGGCTGCACTGCACGCCTGGCCCCCTCGTGCTGCAGAGGGAGAACTCGCCTCAGCCGTAGCATTTCGGCTCACAGCCCCGCTTTTCTCCTGGCCCGCACCAACTACATCGCGAGAAACCTTCGCACTGGGGGTCCGCTCTGTCGACACGAACTCATCCGACGGAAGCCATTGGCAGCGCCGGCGAAAATGTCTGTGACAGCCCCACCGCCCCGAGTGCCGGCAATACTATCCACCGATACTTCCCTAGGCTGAGGTGACTGAGGCGACGCGGCAAAGGGGACATCGTCAATCCCCGCAGCAAGACGCAGTCGGTGTGCTGTCCATTTGTGTCTCGAGATCCCATCCATCAACCATCAGCCCTCCCATCCAAGCAAGCACCATCCAGCATAGCATCACCATACCCAGCAAGATTCATCATGGCCGTGGGTGTCGTCTCCAACACGGTCGCCTTTGGCGCCAAGAATGTCGTCGGCAGTGTGCCGTCCGACCAGTTCGAGGGCCTGGTCCTGGCGTTGAAAGAGGCCCTTGGTCCATCGTCGGGATTGACGTCTGATGATGTCGACGTTGGGTTCCTGACCCGCCTCATGGCCGAGTATGATAGCGACCCAACCGAGTGGTCCAAGTACGCCTTTGGCGACAGCAGCAGAGGTTACACTCGTAACCTCGTCGACGAGGGTAATGGCAAGAGCAACTTGGTAAGTCGTCGGCGCCCAGTGGCCATCGTCGTATGCGATGCACAGCTGACGGTGTATCATAGCTGGTGCTGGTATGGTCTCCCGGCAAGGGAAGCCCCATCCACGACCACGGCAACGCCCATTGCCTGATGAAGATCCTGCGCGGTACTGTGACTGAGACTCGCTACGCCTTTCCAGAAGGCGGCGAGCCTGAGGGACCCATGACGGTCATCTCGGAAAAGACATATACGGAAGACGCCGTGGCTTACATGGCCGACGAGCTCGGTCTGCACCGAGTGTCCAACAAAGGCAGCGACTTCGCCGTCTCTCTGCACCGTACGTGTCTTGCCTCTCTCCCACAGAGTCACTTGACTCCATGCTGACCCGCAACTCTGCAGTATACACGCCTCCCAACGTAGCCAAGGAGGGTTGTCACATCTTCGACGAGAAGACGGGGAGGAGCAGCCGCGTACCAGGCTGCAACTACTACTCAGCATATGGTCGTCTGCTGAAGCAATAGGCAGTTGGTGCGGTGCTAGCGTTGGAGAGCGATGTTTGCAGGGTCCATGTTTGACCAAACTGCTTTTCTCATGTAGCGTTTCTGTTTCTCTCCCCTCTCGAGCCGCTCGAGTCTGGCGATACCGGTGGCGGTCTGCCGTAGGAGCGGTGGAGCCAAGGCATGGCAGGTCGTCGACAAGATGAGCGGCAGCTTTCGGCAGTATTTGTATGACAATAAGGGTAGTGAATGAAAGCCCTGAGCTCAAGGAAAGCATCCAGGACCCCGAGATGAGTGTGGAGTGAAGTTGAAAGAGAAACGACGTCGGACGAGACGTTGTCGTGCCTTAAGCCCTCTCCTCTAGGAGGGCTCATCGATGGCGTGATTGACGCTAGTACCAAAGCGCAGCAGGGCCGACCCACTACAATTCGGCGAAGCTGGTCGGGTCACGTGACGGCGCGTTTGCACCGTGGCCCTTGCGTCTGCCCTTTGGCCGGCTCCCCACGAGGTGCATCGCAGGCTAGCCCAGACACGCTAAGCTTCACGCGTCCCACCAAGAAAACGATCGAGGGAGCGGCAGACGTCACTAGAGAGCCCGGATGACATTTAGACTCTCAGTGTCTTGCGGCTTGCAATCTTCGGCACCAGATTTGACATTGCGTGTACCGAGTGTGTTTGTTTGACGCAGGATTCGCGACGCGCGGAGCCGGCCACGATGCCACGCGCGGCCAAAAAACGCGGCCTTGACGTTATCGATCTCACAGCCGATGACCAGCGTGGGTCCCAGTCCAAGCGCCCCGCGCTTGCGGCAAGCCAACCATCGCGATTGAACTCGGCTGCAGCCGTGAACAACGTCCCGAGCTCCTCAACGGGCACTGGCGAATCTCGCGTCTACAGCCCCTCCTCGCAGTCGTCACAGTCCTTGCAGTCGTCGCAGACGTTGCAATCTTCGCAGCCCGGCACCCAGGAGCCAGAATATCTTGATCTCACCCAGGACGATGACGGACCACCGGCAGAGCTTTATGGGTACTTTGGTGCGTCCAATCCTCACAAATGTAGACTGTCAACACCTGAGCGAAGGCTAACCTCACCCAGACGGCAAAGTCGTCGGAGTCCGCTACTATTCGGGATATGCAAGCCCAGGAGAGGCTGTCCTGTGTCGCCGAGAGCCCCAGAACCAGGCAAGTCGCTGTAATGGGTAGCATTGAGAGCGACAGTCAGCTAATTGTGACTAGTACGACGCAAACGCGATCCGGGTCGACAATGTCATGTACCAGCAAATTGGCCATTTGCCTCGAAAGGTCGCCGAGAAAATTGCCCCTTACATGGCACGTATTCTGACATCGACAATTGGACCACCGCCCCGCACTAACAATCTCGCAGGATTCCGGCGACATAAAGCTGGAAGCCGAACTCACTGGGGAAAAAGGCACGTTTGACTGCCCTATTAGACTGCTCTTCTTTGGTCCAAGCGATCCGACGGAGCGTGAGCGAGTTGAAAAGGCCCTCAAAGCGGACAAGCTTGTAAAAGCCACCCAATTGAAGCAGACCAAGAAAGAGGCCGAAGCTCTGCGGATAGCTATGGGCCTGAAGGGTGGTGGGACAACGAACGGCGTCGGCGATGAGCCTGAGCTTCCAGAACGCGTGGAGTTGACGCTCGAGGATCTCATGAAGAATAGCGACGCTTCTCACTTTCGCAAAGGAGGTGATGCCATCAAAAGTCTCGCAGCCAGTGAGGACGACTTGTCGGGCATGCCCTTGGCTGATCAGCCTCCACAGCTGGCGGCCACTCTATTGCCCTATCAACTTCAAGTAAGTTCAATTTCCTCTCACGACATCCGCCTCGTGGACTCAGTTGACGGCTTTGTAGGGACTCGCGTGGATGACACTGAAGGAGAACCCCAAATTCCCACAGAAGAACGCAGAGGAGCTCGTCCAGCTGTGGAGGCACACTAAAGAGGGAATGTACTGGAACCTTGCATCTGGATTCGTCAGCAAAAGTCCGCCCGAACTCTGCTCTGGAGGCATTCTTGCGGATGACATGGGACTGGGAAAGACGCTCCAGGTCATCAGCTTGATTTTGACGGGCGGTCCTGGATCAACCCTGATCGTTGCGCCGGTCAGCGTCATGAGCAATTGGAAGCAGCAGATTGAAAGACATGTCAAAGCGGACCAAGCACCGAGCGTTTTCATCTACCATGGTGACAAGAAGATGGCAGCCGAGGACCTGATGAACTACGACGCCATCATCACAAGCTATGGAAGGCTCGCCAGAGAGCAGGACCCCAAGGTCCAGCGTGTCCTCTTGAGCAAATCCATTGAGTGGCGACGGGTGGTTCTCGACGAGGGCCACACGATACGAAATGCAAAGACCAAGGTTGCCCAGGCCGCTTGCGAACTCAACGCAAAGTCTCGATGGGTTCTCACGGGAACTCCCATGTATGTACTGCCTTTTGGTGGACACTTGAGCTGCAGACTGACGAATCTTCAGTGTCAACTCTATCAAGGACTTGCACTCTCTGGTCAAGTTCCTGCGACTGACGGGTGGTATCGAGCAGTCGGAGATTTTCCACACGAATGTCACGCGCAAGCTGGCCTCTGGAGATCGTACTGGCGAGGTAGTTGTTCAGGCCCTCGTGCAGGACATTTGCCTTCGGCGTAAGAAGGACATGAAGTTTGTGGATCTCAAGCTGCCCGAAAAGAAGGAGTTTCTGCATCGTATTGCCTTTCATCCGACGGAGAAACGGAAATACGACGCGCTGCTGTAAGTCACCCAACGGCATGGTCGGAAGACGTTGATGAGATACTTACTTTGCCAGGTCCGAGGCGCGTGGAGCATTGGAGGAGTTTCAGTCCAAATCTACCGCCGGCCAAAAGGGCCGGTTTCAGAATGTTCTGGAACGCTTGCTTCGACTCAGACAGACGTATGTATCTAGACCAGGGTTCCAGTTCCAGTTGCTGACTTGATACAGCTGCAATCACTGGACGCTGTGCAGGGAACGCATCGACGCCTTGATGAAGCTTCTCGAAGATGAGAACGTCGTGCCATTCACCGACAAGAATCGTGCTCTGTTGCAAGAGGCTCTCAGACTCTACACGGAAAGCCAGGAAGACTGTGCCATTTGCTTCGAGGTTCCGACCGCGCCAGTTATCACGAACTGCAAGCATGTGTTCTGCCGAGCCTGCATCACCAAGGCCATCCAGATTCAGCATAAATGTCCCATGTGTCGCAACGCCCTCACAGAAGACTCTCTCCTCGAGCCAGCACCTGAAGGTGCCTTTGACGATAATTTTGACACGGACACGCAGAGCTCGAAGACAGAGGCAATGCTTCAAATTGTCAACGCCGCCATCAAGAAGCCCGACTCAAAGGTCATCATATTCTCTCAGTGGACATCCTTCTTGAACATCGTCCAGAACCAGTTGAAAGGCGCAGACATCAAGTTTTGCAGAGTCGACGGCAGCATGACTGCGGACAAACGAGACCGTGCGATCGGTGCGCTGGACAATGACCCAAATACGCGCGTCATGTTGGCCAGTCTGGCTGTCTGCAGCGTCGGTCTCAACCTTGTGTCTGCCGATACGGTGATACTCTCGGATAGCTGTAAGTTCTGCCCTCTCCGTGCCCGTGCCGTACATTGGCTGACCTGAACAGGGTGGGCACCTGCAATCGAGGATCAGGCCATTGATCGAGTTCATCGTCTGGGCCAAACGCGCGAGACGAGCATCTGGCGCCTCGTCATGGAGAACAGCGTAGAGGAGCGCGTGCTTGACGTCCAGTCAGAGAAGCGCGAGCTGGTCGGCAAGGCGTTCCAGGAAAAGGAAAAGAAGGGAAAGAAAGTCAAGACTACGAGGATGGCAGATATCACCAAGCTGCTTTCTTGAGCCAGGGACGAAGATTTGGCGTCATCATGAGCAACATGCTCTTTTCAAAGCAGGGCGTTATGGCTGGTGCAGACCATATATAGAGCTGCTGCTGAGGCACGGTACCTACTACCATCGTCTACACAATAAGGCATTTTCTGTGTGTATAAAACGATGCTCCTCGGTCGCGACCCTCCTCGTACTGGAAGTTGCACAGTCAATAACTGTGCAAGGATAGGCTGCTAGATGGCGGCAATGGACGGGTGGACAAATGGGGTCGCTCGGATTGACAACTAAATCTCGGGGCGTGGCGGCTCGGCAACCCCACGCTAAAATGTGTGGAGGGATCTTGAAAATCGACTTTGCTACCCTGCGCAATCATCAACTCCCGTGCAGGCTCCCCTCGCGCGCGCCGTCCTGTCGAGGAACATCGCCGCCTGTGCAAAGCAGTCAATATGGAAGCATCCGGGTGGCTGTCTGGCCTTGTGCCTGGCGCTGCCGTGGCAGGTATGCTTCATCCCGCCTCACAATGTCGCAAAATCTAACCATGCCAGACTTGCTCGAACTCTGGCACGCCCATCGCACGCCGCTAATCCTCTGCGCATTCTTCATCCTCGTCTCGATCCGAATATACTTGTATCGATACAAAGAGACAGAAAATCTGGTTGTCCTGCCAAAGATCTACAAGGAAAATGCGCCAACCACCTCGTCGGCGCCGTCGTCGCAGAGGCCGCCGGTCGAGAAGACACCCTTGAAGTCGAACGGGCCGCGACGGATCAAGGGAGGCATTGTGAGGAAGCCCTCGCGGGAAGAAAAAGAAGAGGTTGATTTGACGAGGCCAGTCAAGGTCTTGGTCTTCTTCTCTTCCGTTACAACCAAGACGGACACGTTCGCCCGCGCCTACATGAACAAGTTGGAAAAGGCGACGGAACAACTCGCTCAACACACGAAACGCGCATTCCTCGAGCCAGAGCTGCACGACTTGTCGGAGATTGATTTTGAAGACTTCTTCGTCTCGCCGCCAAAGTCGAGCGATGACGCGGTTTTCTTCTACCTCTTCCTCCTGCCGAGCTACAATATCGACACGATCAACGATACACTCCTGCAACACATGGAGGAGACGCATCACGATTTCAGAGTCGACACCGAATCTCTTGCCCCGCTTCTAGGATACTCTGTTTTCGGCTTCGGCGACAGGGAGGGCTGGCCGAATGAGTCAGAGGGCTTCTGTTTCCAGGCCAAGGAACTTGACAGGTGGATGTCGAAGCTGACGGGCCGCAAACGAGCTTATCCTATCGGAATGGGCGACCTGAAGAGTGACCACCTCGAAAGGTTTGAGGAGTGGGCGACTGGCGTCCACGAAATAATTGGCCATGCCGCACTCACCGGGAGCCTAGGTGAAGGTGTTCGCGGCAGTGGCGAGGCTTTTGAGAGCGACCAAGAGGATGTTGCTGATGAAGACGATGGGGAAGTCCTGTTTGACGATGAAGAAACCGACGGGACCGAGGCACCGAGGGCGTTGGAAGACCTCGAAGACTTGGGCAAAATGATCCGCACGTCTGGCAACGAGGACAACAGCAAAAGACGAAAGGCATCACTAGCTGTCGACTACACGACATACGGCTCTCCGACGAAGAAGAAGGCTCAGCCTCAGGCGCCGGTCGTGAAAGAAATGGTGGCCAAAAACTCGCCCACCTACGCCGCTCTTACAAAGCAAGGCTACGCCATTGTCGGATCCCACTCTGGCGTCAAGATTTGTCGTTGGACCAAGTCTGCGCTCCGCGGACGAGGTAGCTGCTACAAGTACTCGCTGTATGGAATCAACTCACACCAGTGCATGGAAACGACACCATCGCTGTCCTGCTCCAACAAGTGCGTGTTTTGCTGGAGGCATGGCACCAACCCAGTCGGCACCACTTGGCGATGGGTTGTCGACCCCCCTGAGATGATTTTTGAGGGCGTCAAGGAGGGCCACTACAAGAAGATCAAGATGTTGCGGGGAGTGCCGGGCGTTCGAGCAGAGAGATATGCCGAGGCACTGCGAATTCGCCACTGCGCGCTGTCGCTGGTGGGAGAGCCCATATTCTACCCTCACATCAACGAGTTCCTGGCCATGCTGCACGCGGAACGAATCTCGTCGTTCCTCGTCTGCAACGCGCAGCACCCTGACCAGCTCGCTGCGCTGAAAGCCGTGACGCAGCTGTACGTGTCGATTGACGCGTCGAACAGGGAGTCGCTGCGCAAGATCGACAGACCTCTACACCGAGACTTCTGGGAAAGGTTCCAGCGATGCCTGGATATTCTGCGCGAGAAGCGCTTCCGCCATCGCACCGTGTTCCGCCTGACGCTGGTCAAGGGCTTCAACGTCGAGGACGAGGCCGAGGGATATGCCCAGCTGGTGGAGCGAGGCTTGCCCTGCTTCGTCGAGGTCAAGGGTGTGACGTACTGTGGTACATCCACCTCGTCCAACGCCGGCCTGACCATGTCCAACGTCCCCTTTTACTGGGAGGTGTGCGACTTTGTCAAGGCTCTGGAAAGGCGGCTGCACGCCAAGGGGCTCAAGTACGGCATCGCTGCCGAACACGCCCACAGCTGCTGCATCCTGCTGGCGAGCGAACGGTTCAAGGTCGACGGGAAGTGGCACACGCACATTGACTACAAGAGGTTCTTCGAGCTGCTCGAGGAGAGGGGCCCTGAAGGTGACTGGAGGCCAGAGGACTACATGGGAGAGCCGACGCCCGAGTGGGCACTCTGGGGCAATGGCGGCTTCGACCCTCGGGACGACAGAGTGGACAGAAAAGGCCGCAAGATTGAGAATGTTGTTGTTCGTGAGCAGCCACCGGGCGAGGTCTGGTAGACTGGATGAGTAGTTCATTCGTTCAAAGCAAAGAATGACAAGAGCGAGATCTGACAAAACTGTGAAAGACGAAATGCAGGTATCGAGCGTGAAGGTTGATGTTATTTTGGAAACGCTACTGTCATTGCCTTTCCCAAGCCCACACCCCAGCGGTATGATTCTACCGCATAACTGTTTACACAAAGCTCTATACGAAGCTTGAAGAGCGACAATATGGTACATAAGAAGGGCTTATCCGGTCCACCTGCAAATGTCGAAGCCCGGTAGGGTAGTCAAGTTGATTCTCGTCGAGTTGAGTGTCCGGGTCCTCCCTTTTTCTTTTCAAATCCCCAGAGCCTCAAAGTAGAGGGGGACGCGTCTGGGTTCCCTGATGCTGGTTGCTAGTTTAGTCGAGGCCGACGTTGGGGATGTCGCCCAGGTTGATGCCAGGGGAGCGGGTGCGGATGTCTAGGGAGGAGTCGTATGCGATCATTTCGGCCAGAATGTCTAATATGGGCTGGCAAGGGGGTCAGCAATGCGTCGGAACGGACTCAAGTCAGGGATGCTCACCTTGGGCACGGTGCTGTCGTAGATCTTGATGAGATCGCCGGGGGCGGGATACACCTTGAGGCCCTTGTAAAAGGCAAGCGCAGACTCTACGGATTTTGTGGCTATTGAGAGAGTCAGTAATCATCGCAACGTCGGAGCTGTGGAAAGGGAATTGCATACGATCAGAGCTCAGCATCTCGCCAGACATGACCTGCTCGTTGAAGTAGGCCTCGCGCTCCTCCACGCCGGCAGGGAAGCCCTCCTCCTTGGCCTCGTCGACCCTGGTCTTGACGGCGTCCCGTTGGCGCCGCGTCGACTCCTCGACCTCCTCCTTCTCGGCGCGGGCCTGGCGGCGCTCGTTTCTCCTCAGCGTACGGCGGAAGTCGGCCTGCGAGCGTCGGCGGAAGTCGAAGAAGACGGCGTATCCTGCGCGGCGCGGAAGAGGAGATGCATTAGCAGTGCGGCACGGGAGGCATGTGGTTCGCAGGGGCGATGCGGGAGGATGGATCCTAGAGAGGGCGGCCCTCGTACGTACCAACCACGGCGGCCGCGACGGTTGCGACTGAGGCCGTCACGACGGTCGATGTCTGCACCATTATGACGGGTCTTGGGGCGAGCCAGAAAGTCGCAAGATGTGTTCGCAGGAAGCACAGGGTCGCAGGGTGGAATGGAGCTGTGTGGGGATCGCGGAAGGACGTCGTTGTCCGGGGCGGCGTTGGCAATGGGCGATGGCGTTGAGAGAGCTGCAAGCTTGCTCGTGGCTGTCGACCAGGCCGACCGATTTTTTTGACGACATCAGGCTGGACCAGCAGCATGTGGCGCACGGAACATCGATTCCGCGACTGGCGGCAGAATGTCGGGTGAACCGCGAGCTTCGACTGCTCCCTGGGGCCCGGGCGCGCCAGCTCCCTGTGACTGAAACACCACAGTTATTACTCCGGAGTACTCCGTACAAGCCACCTTCAACACGGTTGGGGTGCAGCGCGACGCAATCGACTCCATGCCGTGAGGGAGACGGCATAGCATTGCCAGCAGTACAGGCTCGATTAGCCCCGGCAACATGTCTGAAGAGCGCAGCAAGATATCGCTGCGGAGCGGTCCCAAGCGAAAGGGCCGCCCGACGATTAGTGCGCCGAGGCAGATCTCGAGTCCCATCCCGCAAGGCGACTCCCTCAAGGGCGGTGCAGCTGCCGCGCCGATTGAACCGGTTCCCAGACCTCGTCTCCGGGCGGCACCGGCGCCAGGTGGCAAGGTGACGATCCTCTCTCGCGCCCTCTACGGGATGCTGCGTCACCCCCGCGACTGACACTCCATAGACCTCGGATCTCGTCAAGCAACGGTACTCGACGCGCTTCAACAATCTGCCCGCCGACTTTGAGACTTTCGCACCTCCCGTTCCGGCGCTACCAACTGGCCAGTATGAGAAAAAGGACCGTCGGCCGCCACCGTCCCGCGCAGGTGCTGCCCCCGTTGTCGACATCCAGGCTCTCCGGGATCCCAACCTCGTCCCTGACCATTTCGTCTCGGCTGTGCTGGGCGATGCCACGGAAGACCAGATTCACGAGTTCGAAGAGGCTCTGCGGAAGCTCAAGGGCCGTGCCGCCACGGACCTGCAGCAGAACGTTCTGCAGAACCGGACGCAGTTCATCAAAATCAGCAAGGAGGCCGAGAAGCTCAAGGGCGAGATGAGGGCGCTTCGCAACCTGATGACGGAGCTGAAGACAAACACCACGGCTCTGCGAGCGGCGTCGATGAAGAGTGACGAGCCAGCCGCCATGCCCGGACGTACCCACGCAGGCTTGAGCAAGCGAGATAAACGGAGCTCAGTCGCAGATAGGAGCGCACTCTGGAACTCGCAGATGCAAGCCTTGTACAAGAATGTCGAGGGCTCGCAAAAGTTCCTACCCAACGCGGTCGGGCGACATGTCGTGCAGAACGCTGGACCCTGGGTGGAGCTGGACAACGCGACGTACAAGTCCCGGCGGGCGATGCAGATCTTCCTGCTCAACGACCACCTCCTCATTGCCTCTCGCAAGAAGCGAAAGGCCGATGCACCAAATGCGGATGCGCAGGGGCCCATGATCAAGCTCGTGGCAGACCGTTGCTGGTCTCTGTTGGACATTGAAGTTGTCGACATGCCGGGCACCGGCGACTCGTCGGGCGGCAGGAACAAGCTCGCTGACGCAATCATGGTACGCGGAGGAGGCCAGGAGTCCTTCATCTACCGTACGGAGAAGCCCGAGGCTTCCGAGAAGAAGACGCTGCTGCTCAATGTCCGAAAGGCCGTGGAAGAGCTACGAAAGGGTCTCCAATCCGAGATGGAGGCCAACAACAAGGCCCGAGAGACCATCAACTACTTTGCGTCGCGGGACCCAGGGCTACTGCAGAAGACGGAGCTGCTGGAGACACTCTCGGACATCAAAGATATGCACATTGAGGTGGATGGCAAACAGCAGAATCTACGATGGGTCGAGAGTCAGATGGATGAGCTGGACATTGACGTTGCCCTGCAGCGAGTCGAGACCTCGGTGGCACGAGTGGAGAAGCTCAAAGGCCTCGCCAGGGGCCTGAAGAGCAACGTGGTTGCGCAAGACTTTATCAACTTCAAGGTCGAAGAGAGGTCGGCCAGGCTGGCGGGCATCATCGTCCGGGACCTGGAGTCGACACACAGCCAGCAGATGAAGACGAAGCGAAACGTCAGCTGGCTCGCTCGGCTTGGCTTCGAGGACCGAGCTAGGGAGGCGTACCTCACGGCCAGGAGCGAAATCATCCGCAAGAGAGCAAGGTGCGTACACCCAACTCGTCCGTCTCGACGATTGATGCTAACCACGAACAGGCAATGCATATTCCAAGGCGACCTCCACCTGTACATTTGGCAGCTCTCGTTTGTGTACTTTACCATCATCCACAACACGGTGCAGTGCTTTCAAAGCTGCTTCCCGACGCCCATGATGAGCGCGTGCGTCAAGTGGGCCAAGGAAGCCGTCGATGCCTTCAACGTGATCCTGGCGAGGCAGCTGAGCAGTACCGAGCGCGGCGGGCAGGTCTGGACGCAATGCATGGAGAGGGCAAAGGACCATGCGCAGAGGCTGTCCGAGGTCGGGCTGGACTTCAAGAACCTGGTAGGACGAGGGCTGGAGGAACAGACGACTGTAGCCGCTGGCGGTGGTGCAGGGGACGAATCGGTGTCGCCGGTGGGACTGGGTTTGGCTCAATCATGATGACGATGACGATGACGCAGCGCGAGAGACGGCAACGAGATGAACGGGAAGCAATTTTGGCAAACGAGAATGAATGCAATATTTGAAGCGCCCATTTCGCACGATGAATGTGCTGTGTCTTGAGAGCTAGCGGTGACGAGAGGCTTGAGAGGTGAGCGAGCACGCGCCACACGGGCGAGGGGGCTGTGGTTTGGAGCGTCATTGAGCCGCGGGGGGGGGAGGCTTCCATTGCAATCACGACTTGAAACCTGGAGCAGACGAGGAGCAGTCTCTGTGAAGACACCGACATGCATCGTAGTCTGTAGATGATGCAATGCATCAATGCAGAATAGCAACGTACTCGTACAGGTTCGCATCGCCGCCTGGAATGCCCAGACTTGTCCACTATTGTCTGGATTGGATTGGATTGTTTTGGTGAGGTGTCGGGTGTCTCTCCTGGCGCCACCAGCCAGGCGCCTGCCTGCCGCTGCAGCTGGAGATTAAGCGAGGCTACCAGCAATCTCAGCCAGGAGCCGCCAGCCAGCCAGCAGACAGAAGCTGCATCCGCAGCCCCCCCCCGTCAACGGCGGCACCTCAGCAGCAGCATCATCAGCACCAGCAAAGCAACCGCCACGACAACAGACGCCGCCGCCCACCGCCTGTCGCCCGACAACACCACGAGCAACCAGCGAATCCCCCCTCCCCGCGGGCGACAGCAATTAACCTCGAGCCTGTGCCCATCATTCACGCCACGGCCGCGCTGAAGCCAGATCTTGAGCCTCCCTGTTCCGCTGCCCCACCGATCGCGAACCTGGGCGTGACCGCAACGTCATTTTTCTCTCCCCTTAATCCCTCGACGCAGCGCCCCGACATCCGCACCGCATCGTCATGGATACCAACATGGAGGACGTCGGACGGGCGCCCGCCGATGTGTCGCCCGTGCAGAACGAGCCGGCCACCATCCCCACGCTCGACGGCTGGATTGAGAGCTTGATGACCTGCAAGCAGCTGGCCGAGGCCGATGTCCAGCGGCTCTGCGACAAGGTGAGCTCGACTCCAAGGCAATGGCTCGGCGACCGGTGCTGCCTGAGCGCAGCTAGAGGACGCCGTCGATGAATTCGTCGTCGGTCGACGTGGCTGCGCTCTGGCGAACGCGCTCAATCCCCAACGACCCTCGCGTGAGCGACGAGGGGCTGGCCATTCGTGCTGATGCGCTATTGTATAGGCGCGCGAAGTTCTCCAGGAGGAGTCAAATGTGCAGCCAGTGGTACGTGACGGATCCTCGACGACGCCGACGCCCTTGACAAGCTGACCCTGCCGCGATAGAAATGTCCCGTCACCGTCTGCGGTGACATCCACGGCCAGTTCCACGACCTGATGGAGCTGTTCAAGATTGGCGGGCCAAACCCCGACACCAACTACCTCTTCATGGGTGCGACTCACCCTGGCCGACGCGTTGGCGACCACGCGTTCTGATGCTGACAACCCCTCGCAGGAGACTACGTCGACAGAGGCTACTACTCAGTCGAGACTGTCACTCTCCTCGTTGCCCTCAAGATCCGATACCCCCAACGCATCACCATTCTGCGAGGAAATCACGAGTCCCGGCAGATCACTCAGGTCTACGGCTTCTACGACGAGTGTCTGCGCAAGTACGGAAACGCCAACGTGTGGAAATACTTCACTGACCTCTTCGACTACCTGCCCCTCACCGCCCTGATTGACAACCAGATCTTCTGCCTCCACGGCGGCCTGTCGCCCAGCATCGACACCCTGGACAACATCAGGGCTCTGGACCGCATCCAGGAGGTCCCCCACGAGGGTCCCATGTGCGATCTCCTGTGGTCGGATCCCGACGACCGGTGCGGCTGGGGCATATCGCCCCGCGGTGCGGGGTACACCTTCGGCCAGGACATCTCGGAGGCCTTCAACCACAACAACGGCCTGACGTTGATTGCGAGAGCGCATCAGTTGGTGATGGAAGGGTACAACTGGTCCCAGGATCGGAACGTCGTGACCATCTTCTCGGGTACACTTACTCTACGCCCACTGGATTGCGCGAAGCTTTGATGCTGACAGACGCTCGCAGCCCCCAACTACTGCTACCGGTGCGGTAACCAAGCTGCCATCATGGAGATTGATGAGCACCTGAAATATACCTTGTAAGGATGCCATGGCCATTCGCCGAGTGCCATTGAGCGCGAGAGCTGACCACAGTGACAGCTTGCAATTTGACCCATGCCCGAGAGCAGGCGAACCCATGGTCTCCAGACGTACGTCGATGATTAATCCTGCACACCAAGTATGAAGCTAACCTGACCCAGGGACACCCGACTACTTCCTCTAAGCTTGCACGACCTTGATCATGTTGAACAAGAGCTCGAGGCACCCACCCCAAACGGCCATGACGCAAAGAATAGACGGGCTGGAGCGATTGGAATGGAGTCTCCGTAACTGTGTACTATAAACATGATGCAAATACACGGGACACAGCCATCAACCATGACGAGTCTGCATGATTGTGGGAGAGGGCTGCGCAGGCATGGCCGGCGAGGGTCTGGATTGCAGGGCCCTTTTATCTTTATCTTGGAAGATTCCCAGACGCGTAACATAGAAGGGGGCCAGCAAAGAGGAAGAAGCGCAAAAAAAAGATGCGAGTATACGTCGACGTCCATGTCGGAGCTTGTGCTTCCATCTGGAGTGATTTTGTCGGAGGGACTGAACCGAGTCTTCACTTCTTTGACAACCTCCCCACCCGTAGGATTCTTCCCGCCCGTAGGATGAGATGGGGCACCTAGTGCATTCATATCCCGCAGACTTGGCGGTTGACGGGCACCTCATGGCTATGTTTTCCCGTATGTTTGGTCATGTGCTTTTCGACAATTTGGCCAATATTCAGTATTGCATCAGAAAACAAACGTCTATACCCAAAACACCTGCCTATTGTACACGCCTAAAAGCCAAAGTCTATGTGTCCCGCATTCCAAATGTGTGACCAGGGGTATTCAATTGACATGTTCGTCAACGACGCTACAGTTTCAAACGACTCCACGCTCTTGGCGCTCGTCCTGCAGTCTCGACTCCCAGGCCCTCTCGTCCTGCTGCTCTTCCGCAACCGTCGGTGGCTTCTCGTCGTCGCCAATGACGGCCGTGTCCTTGACAGCACGGGCACGGCGCGAGAAGTCACCCGGACGGGAGCTGCCGTTGGGAACCCAGAAGCGGCGGTCGAAGCGACCTAGCGCGTAGGTGTAGATGACGATGATCTCGATGGTGAAGTTGATGCAGTAATAGACGGGCTTTTGGTGGAACCAGGCCGGGTCGGCGACGGGCCGCTTGAAGTAGGCGATGCCGGCGCGGAAGGCGGCGCCAAAACAGAGCAGGATGGTGGTGAACACCAGGAGAAGAATCTTGGTTCGCATGGTGCCCGTGCCAAAGTTGTCGAAAGGCTCGCGCCGCGGCAAGAGGACGGCAAGGGCGATGATGGGCAGCGGGAGGAAGGCCAGGATGGCGAGAAAGGTGACTGCGGTGAGCTGGACATTGCGCAGCCTCTGCAGCGTGGGGGCGTCGAGCGTGTAGAAGGTGTAGACGCCGGCGATGATGACCATGATGAGGCAGGCCACGACGCAGGCGTAGAGGATGCGGAAGGCGATGCGCACGGGCTGAGCCCACCCCAGGCGCGGCTGGTGGGCGCGGAGGATGCGCTGCGCGAGGATGAGGTTGACGATGAAGAGCAGCAGGACGCCGGCGTTGGTGAGGATGTTGGCGGCGATGGCGATGCTGGTGTTGTGCGGGTAGCAAGCCCAGACGATGCGCATCACGTTGGCGCTGATGCGGGCCATGGAGAAGCCGAACAGCACCGCCGACAGGACAAACTTGTGGCCCCGGCGCCGGTTGACCTGGAAGATGGTCATGTTGAGGGCGGCCGACGCAATGAAGAGAGCGAGGAAGACGGCCGAGACGGGCACGTCGACGGTGGTGGTGGGTGCGCCGCCGAGGAGGGCGGCCTGCGGAGGGTAGGGTGCGCCCTGCGATGGTCAGTACACATTGGAACCATGATGGTGTTGACGATGGAGATGAGAATCATGAGGACGAGGGCGATCGATGACGGTGGAAGACGGGGGTGGTGTTGAAGTGTCGGTGCTGGTGTATGCGTCCATGTTGGCCAGCACGAGGGCAACGAACCTGCTTCATGAGCTGCTCCAGCGGGCTGGCTTGTCCCGACTGCCCGCCGGCTGGGGGCGCATTCGTGGACATGGTCGCGAAGACGATGGTTGCGTCGCCGTGTTCGTGGCGAAGAGACCCGACGATGGAGTCGTCACCAAGCGCGGTGTAAGCGGTGCAGCAGCGACAAAGCTCAGCTCCTGCGGTGCTATCATGGGCCACGGAGATCGACAGGGCGGGTTGAGACTTTGCGCAACATGGAAAATGTCGTGAGACAACTCGGGCAACGGGCCTTGTTATATTTCTACCGATGCTATATATTTCTAGGCCTGCGGCTGCAACGACGACGCGCTTGTTTCGCCCCTTGGTCGCTGCGCAGCTCGAGCAGACGGCGTCGGTGGCATCGGTGCTCGCGCATCGCCAGAGCCCGGGGGGTGGGCGCGCTGTGGGCCCGGCTCGATTGCGCTAGGAGGGATCAACGCTCCAGCGACAGCAGGACCTGGTTTGTCATGGATGGTTGCTGGGGGGGGACTCGTAGGGCTATTCGTTGAGCTTCGCATCGTAGTGCAAGACCTGCGTTTCTGATGTGTGTGGTATAATAATAACCCGAGGTGAGACACGCTCTACCGCGTAGGTTACTATGATTGTTTGAAACCTGCGTTGTCCTGGGAAAATCCCATGGCCGAGTTCCAAAATCACCCGACGCTTCAGTATCCCCAGTCCGCTAGATGACCGAGCAACGAGTACGACAAGCACACCAGGCAGACGGTTGGGGAGTGGATGAGCTGGACCGAACCATGCGTGGAGCAGCTGAGATGAGCATCAGAAGGTCGGAGGTCGGAGGTCGGAGCTTTCGAGGCGCGAGGGCCGACCAAGCCCCCCAGCAGTGCTCGCCATGTGGGTCCAGGGGCCGATCAACTGGTATTATCGCGCGGTGGACTGCTGGTCAGCACAACGCCCATACGACGTGGGCAGCACGCGCGTGCATCGTGATATATACGGTGAGCGGCGCCTCGGACTCTCGGACACGGCAAGACTTTGCAACAAGCTGCAGAGACGGCCCGTTTACGTCACTCTAGGTCGGCGGGCAAGAGCAGTATTCTCGGCTGTCGAGATGACAGGGGCGGGTGCGGCTCGGCCACCCTTGAGCCTTCTCCCGTGCCTCGACTTGTGCCGTTGACTTGACAACGTTCCCTCTTTGTGTTTGTCCAGAAGCAAAGCCTTCCTCTGCTAGCATCACAGGGCAACATGCTCCTCGTTCCCGAACGAATGGTCTTTACGAGTTGCTCAGGAGTCAAGACAGACCATGCACGTCTCTCCGTCGCGGCGTCACGCACCCAAATGCTGTATGTCTACAAGGCACCTTTTTTCCTAGCATTGCCAAACAAAGGAAGACATGCAACTCTGCGTTTGCGTTTGGAGGGAGCATTCAGAGCACATTTGAATCCTACAGCCTTTCGCGTACTCGCCTCATTCATCCCGGCCAGGGCCTCGTGCCAAGGCCATGGCCGTTTCAAACCACTGTACCCGTCCGTCTGCTTTCTCTCATCCGAGCGTTGCTTGCCCACAGCGGGTCCTTTAGGGGGTAAAGACGCCGTGAGCGAGATTCCATAGACGTCTGCAGGAACATGTTGGTCGTCGACACATTAGCAGCTGAGGGAAGCGGCGACGTACCTGGTGTGCGATTGCCGACGACTGGATGCGACGCAAGGCAACGCTTCAGCCATCGGGCTGTGCCATCCGCTCGATGGGCCCTTCGGGGATCGTTGGCGTACTCCTCGACATTGTTCCGGCGATCCTGCTGCTCTCTGTCCTGCCCCGGGGCACCCAGTGGAGCTCCTGACGGACACCAAGGTCCTTAAGCATCTCTGAGCAGTGCAGAATTCCCTGGATGGTCTCGGCAACATCCGGGTGAGCCAGCATGATGTCACCGGTCGCGGGGTGACGGGCTCGATGGATCTTACGGAGAGCCGTCTGGGAGTCGGAGAAGACCCTCACGAGAATCGGAGGCGCGAGCGTTGGCTGCCGGCGCTCGAGCGTCTCCTCGACTGCCATCTGGAGTGCCGTCCTGATGGCCATCATCTCCGAGTGCTCGCTGCCCTGCGAAACATTTCGATCAACCATCCCGTGCCAGCCGCCGCCGCCGCTCTCGATGGCAACACACGAGGATGCCTGCCCATCGGTGCAAGAGACGTCGGTCCAGTAGACGAGCTGCTGCGCATCGCTCGCGCATGTGTTGCAGATCATTTGCGCAAAGGGCAGCGCGTCCTCTACGCTCTGGATGGTTGCGGTCCCATGAAAGTCCGACTCGGCAAGCAGCGTGGCGTCTCGCATGACCGCCTTTGCGGCACTGTTGTTGTCGCTTGTCTTGGGCTTCCGCATGGCGTTGCGTCTTGTGAGGGGCCGGCGAGGTAGGTCAGCTCGTCGCCTGGTGCCCGTGGCTATCCATGCAGCGAGGGACTCTGCGGGAGTCATGGCTGGCCCTGCGTCGATGGTCGTTGCCTCGACGGCGAGGTCGCAAGCCGCCTGAGCCACGAGGTAGAGCTCCATGAGCTCCTCATCAAAGTCCCTCATGGTAGATGAGCTGGCCATGCTGATGGCATGTGTCGTGTTTTGAGGGGGATAGGGGTGTGGACGGCGTTTGCCCCAGTTGAGGCGAGACAAAGGACGAGAACGGGATCACCTCAACCAAGGAGGCAAAGCGGTGGCCATGTGGCTCTTATAAAGGTCCTATCGAGAAGCGAATAGCTTTAAAGTTCCAGCCGGACGACTATTAGGAGGCGTCTCGCGATAGTAGACTTTGCCTTGCAAAGATATACATTACTAAAGAGCGCCGCAGACGCCACCACGATGTTGAAAACGAAACGGATTCGAGGTTTAGCCTGCATTTCGAAGAGCGAGTTGCTTCTGTGCATCGTCGAGCATACCCGGTGCTGCTTCCATGCCAGCACCAACAACTCTGCGTTTGCTTGCCGACTCAGTAGCACAACGATACTTGCGCTGAAGTGCGAAGGAGTATCTCGATGGGACGAACACTCTTGCGGGATGCCTTCAGAGACGACTGATCCTTGTGGACTGCAAAACCGGCATCGAGTCGACGAGACGCTAACAGCGGGTAGCGACGAAGCCGTCGATCGAGTTTGATTATAGTTCAGGGCTGAACATGTGCCACTGAAAATCTAAAGAAAGATTTTACTATCGAGGCTGCTCCTCCTTGAGAGCAGCGGGAGGGACATTGGTCTGTCGACGACCGTGCAATGGAGGTGTGAGTTGATATAGAGCCATGTGACACTCGAGTTGTTGTCGACGGAATCTCGGCGCAGGCAATCATCAACCTCATCGACGTCTCGAAATACATGAGCACCGTACCTGAGTAAGAACTCAGAGCAGCGCCTGTTTGATTACTTCAATGAAGCAACTCAAAGCTGTAGTCGGCCGTAATAACTGGCCATGGCCTTGTGATGTACACACACAGGGCGATCACCTTGTCGCTGCAGACCTCGGGAAAAGGAACCCAGGAGTATTGAAGTCATGTCGACGCCACTACGTCACAGGAAAAAGAAAAGCGAAAAGCAGTGAAGCCGCGGCGCGAGCTGGTGGTGTCGTTGCGGCACAGTCGTCTGCTCGCTCGCATCCGTTGTCTGCAAAAGCAAGGGCAGCCCAGGCCAGCGAGGAGCAAGTCGCGGTCATGATGACATTGGTGATGTGACGGAAATCAGAGGCAGTCTCAGCCGGCGAGCGATGATGGCAAAAGGCTTCACCGTACATGTACTTGTTGGGCAGGCAGGGCAGCCGTCAGCCGAAATGTCAGTCAAGTGTCTGAGATGCCCATGGCGGCCGTCCGATGGTGTCGAACATGAGGCTCGAGCTCCACACCCCGCGTGGCGCGTCGAACCAAGAAAGCAAACAAGAGACGGCGTCCTCGGTACCCGTACAAGTACGAGGTCCCGCAGTCTACCTGTACGTCCAAGCAGGAGCTCAACTCGTCGTCTCGACATCGGTCAAGGTGGCACGATCATGAGGGAGAAGAGGCTTGGGCGACGCATCACTGCCTTGCCGTGACTGGTTCACGTCCCAAGGAAATGTCCAGAGCTCAGACTTGGCTGCGATGCGGCGTCGTCGCACCACGTGGGATCATGGCCGAGAAACACCCCAAGCCCGCGAAACATGAAACAGTGGAGGCTCCGCACTTTGAGGGAAGCACCCGACTGCTTGAAGGACTTGGCACCCACAGCCCTCCCTGTTGGGGCGGGCGCTTGTTCCACGCGGTGCGTCGGCCGGTGCGCGCCCCTGAAGCGCAGCACCAACATGCACACTTGTTAATCGTTTGGCTGCCACTACGAATTGTGTCGAGGAAAAGCCGTCGCGAGGTCAACAAGAACTCGCTCGTCCTGCTGCGCAATCTGCGCAACCTGATGCGCTGGCTCCCAGAGAGACCCTCGGTCCCCTTGCAGCGCGTCTGCAACCCTGCACCCCATGCAAGGGCCCCCCGGCTCCTCAAGATTGCGCTGGTCCAGGGGTCGCTGCGCTGCCGCCGCTAGCGCCGTGTTAGTGGGCCCAGGTACCCGCGTCCCCTGCCGCTGGTGCGAAAGGTACGGTGCTGTGGCGCGCCTCTCTTAGCAGGTCGACGTCCCAGACCGTGAGCCTTTGCCAGGCAGGCCCCCGGCCCGCGGTCGCGCAGACAGGCGCCGTGGTTGGAGCTGGACCCGTTTGCTTCGCCATTCTGCTCACTCCAAGGGGCCGGCTAATATTAAACAAGTTGCCGACAAGAATTGAGTGGGAAACGACGATGGGCCCAGCGCGCAAACCAACGTGGCCCTTGTAGACTGGCGCACGACCAGAGCGGACCGGCCCAAGAACACCAAGCGCTAGCCAAGGTCCGCCTCCGCCCACTCACACGCCCACCTTCCCACCGCCCTCTCCTGTGTCTCTCTCGACTGCCTTTTTGTCTGTCTGTTGGCCGCCTGTCCCTTTTTCTGCGCGACTGACTGACCGACCGACGGATTTGGGCCCTCGCATTCACTCACTTGGTACCGACTAATTACACTCACACTCGTTTCTCCTCTGGTTTCTTCCTGCACTCCCCCTCCCGCCCAGTCTCGCTGCTGGTCCTCGTCTGGACGAGCTTGGCCTCCTTGCCTCGCATCCTCACCGCATCGGCTGGACTGCGCACAAGTCGGCTCACTCCCTAATAATCCTTCGACCTTGTTTGCGTCTGGGCGTCTCTGTTGTGTCTCGGTTCCCTCTTTACGGTGCAACCCGCGGGTCCAACGTCTGGTCGGCAACTGCGTTAATTCGGCTGCGCAAAGCACGACTATTCCTCCTCCTCAGTCACCCCCCCATCTTCGAACGCGACGCTCCTCCCGCGACGACGAAAGTGCGCACTCAGGACTTGCCGCGTCGGCCCGTCGCGACTTCCTCGCCTTCAACCTCTATTCGAGTTGAAGCTCTGGTCGTCATCGAGCTGCTGTCGCCGAATCAACGCACAGTCATTTCGTACCTCTGATCCCACTTCTCGCAAAGACTCTGCTGCCTCATCAACTACGCACCATCGACGCCCCATTCAGGTTCAATCGTTTGCCTAGAACAGTCCATTGTTCCGATTACGGCCTTACTTCGGCTCAGCATCACTCTGGCCAGCACCAGTTTCAGAGCTGTTCACGTCCCAGCAGCACGTCCGCGTGGCGCATATAGCCCGTCGACAATACTACCGACCGCGCAACAGGACCCGAGCCCCACGCCCGCAGCTGCCCCAGCTTTGCGTCGGTAGTTGGCTCCTGCGCGTAGCGAGGCCAAGATGCGGTCGTCAACTGCCTGCAGGGCGACTGCAGAGCAGCCTTGTAGAGTTGCCAGGAAACGACGTGGCGAAGCCCCAACTTGCCGATGGACAAACCGAGGCACTGTCTTGGCTGCACTCGCAGCTCTTCCACATGTCGCATCTGCGCAGGCCAAGGCTGGATGCGTGCCGCTCACGGGCTCCACGGCTTGCCCGGCCTTTCAATCCGCCTTCATCTCCACCAACGCTGCCATGGCTAAACCCTAGTGAGTGCTATTCGCTGCTATCGTTGTTGTGTTGCAATCACTGAATGTTTCTTGGCAGTTCCTTTTTACAATTCGTCTCCGATACCGCCTCGTTCGATCATGAAATGAAAACCTACGTCAAGACCTCATATGTCAAGGAGAAGTAAGCGTGGCACCTCTAAGCACCCACCATGTAACGGCCCGTTAATGCTGCGCTAGATACCAGGATGTCTTTGGTTGCGGCGGCGTCAACCTGACAGATTCTAGCAACATGTATGCGCGATTCACGACGACAGTTCTGTGCAACACCCTCGTTCAGCAATCTTTGAGCGATTGCAAGGGGCCCAACGACACCCCGCCGCGGCCTGTGTGCGCCGACACTTGCGCCGAGTTCGCTCAAAGCGAGGCCTTTGTCACGGCGGACAAGGATCTCTGTTCCAGTCCGGGCCTCGATCTGACCAAACTGATTAGAGCGGACTTTACTACCTGCTCCTTGCCAGAAGGTGCCCTGCAAGGCCGCTGCATATCCGGCGTCGACAACGAGCCCCTGAACTGTGGCTTCGGCAATAGCACGCTCGGCCTGTGCTCATACTGCAAGGCCGGTAGTGCCAATTCTACTGATACGTGTTGCTACAATGCAGATGCTGAGAAGCGCTGCGATGGCGTCAAGCTGCCCAACATCACTCGAACCATGACATTCAGCACCCCGACTGCAACGTCGACCACGACACCGACCAGCACCACACCGGCGGATGCAGACAAGCACGATGGCGGCCACAACGGGCTGAGCGGCGGCGCGATTGCTGGCATTGTGATGGGGGCGCTTGCGGGGGTTGCCCTTCTCGCCATTGTCTTGTTTTGTTGCCTCAGAAGGACGAGGCGGAGAGGTGGGAGCCAGACGGGCAGCATTTTCAACCAGCCGTCGCCGGCCAGAAGGGGACCGAACATGTCGCAGGCGAAGCATGCCCCACCAGAAGGCTATGAGGTGCTCCCTGGAGGACGCGTCGCACGCATGTCAGCTTTGGAAGGTCATTCTGGCGGCTCGCCCACTGGCCACGGTGGGGGTGGAGCTGGACCGGCAGTTGTCGCCGGAGCTGCTGGTTACATGGCTGGGCGGAGCAAGAGCAGCGCCGCAGACACGCAGTCTTCATCGGATGAATTTGGCGACAGCCCCGAGTCCGAGCCTCGTGGTGTGCTTCGACCGCCGCCTGCCAATAGAAGGCATGGGTCTCTTTCCAGCAACTCCCTTCTCGCCAGCGACGGGCCGCAGTCGCCGACCAGCGCAGGCGACTACTCGTCACCCATTGGAATGGCCAGCCAGAATTCGGAGCAGCTGCCGTTCTTCAAGGACTACTACTCTCAGGACGACATCCACCCCGCCGACAAAGTCGCTGTTCTCTGGGCATACCAGCCGCGTGCTGCCGACGAGTTTTCTCTGGAGCGCGGGGACATGCTCAAAGTCGTAGGCATTTGGGATGACGGCTGGGCCACCGGCGTCATGGTAGACGAGCGAGCCGAGGAGTGGGAAGCGCGACGACAAGCGCAACGCGACAGTGGTGTCTCCAACACGTCGGGCCCTCGAGACGACTCCCCAGTCGCGCCGCATCGTGAGATGAAGGCCTTCCCACTGGTCTGCGTCTGCCTACCCGAGCATTGGAGGAAAACCATCGAGGGAGATGGCTCGACAGATTCAGCGTCCACCAGCAACCCGTATGCCTCTCCGACTATACAATAATTCTAGCTTCCTAATCACGACATGGACTTCTCTTGGATACGGTTCCGCCCCGGTGACTTGCTCTCGCGCATTGGCTATGGCTTTTCGATCTGCAGACTTTGTGTGTTTTGAGCTGCGGGGCAACGTGTTTCTGTTGAGGCAATACACATATCACATCACATCCTCTCCTGTGTACCTGGTTGCCTGAAGACGGAGGGCAAGCCCGTGGCAGAGGGACATTGAGACGTTTGGCCACATGGATCGAACATGCCTCCTTTTTGTTCTGAGACGAGGGCCCCCAGTGGTCTACGTTTCTCGGACGACGTACATGATTTGATTCGACCAGCATCGGGCGGCGACCGAGGGAGCGTACGCTGATCACGCATCATGAACCTTGATCAACATCAGGACCGAGCCTACGCGAGGGATTTGGACGAGCCGAACAAGGCGCGATTAATTGTTTTCACTATACCCGGCCGTTGGGGCGGTATTGACCCTTTTTATTTTCGATTCCGTAGCGTGTTTTCAAAATACCCATTGTGAGCAGCAAAAGGAGGTTCGCAGACGCGGATGAGAGGGATGAGAGGAGAGTGGACGGCTCAGTAATCGTGCGAATCGAGGATGATTGGGTCACCTGGTTCTCAAGTCTGGTCTTCAGGCTTTGGGGAGAGGAACTTTGTGGCATTGTAAGAGGCGGCAGGGAAGTAGAGCCGTCGTCAGATTCGATAACATCTTCATTGCCCTTGCAGGGCACAACCTAAACATGGACATTCGTGGAGAGGGACGTCCTCTCAATTTACTTACCTAGTTTAGATTTCACCGCTTGTGGCCCTAGAGAGATAATGTGCGGTGCCATATCAAGATGAAAAAAAGGTGAAACGATATGTCGCACGCCATGCGGCTTTCTCGCAAAATGGCGGTCCGGCCAAGACACGGCTGGTGGACTACCGCGGGGTGGAGGGCGGTCTGGCCTAGCCTAGCTAGCTAGCTCCCGCGGTCTTCAACCTTTGTTTCAACAACACAAAGGTTCACACCTCATGACAGGCATCGAGCATCTTCAACGATATCGACGCCGTCTCTTTGGGCTAAATCACCTTGTTATCGTACAGTGACATCGGCGAACTCGACGTTATGGCCGACCAAAAAGCCAGGGCCGAGGCGCTGGTGCCCAAGTTCCAGCTCGACCGCGTCCTCAACCAAGGTGCGCTCTCTTCTCTCCCTTGGCATGCTTGCGCCGACCATTGCTTGGCCTGCTTCTTGTTGTGCCAAGAGTCGGCGATTGTGAGCTGATGGTGGACAATGCAGACCAGGCTGGCCGAAGGACGACCATGTATGGCACCATCGACGGCCTCCCCGCCGTGCTTGTCGTGGAGCGCGCCCCGTTTCCAGACTCGGCAGCGTACCTCGGCCGCTTGCCAGCCAGCCTCGCGCGCGTGCGGAACCTCGGCGCCAACGACATCTACAGCTGGAGCATGGCGCGAACGGGCGGCGACGACGTCCTGCCGCCGAGGGAGACGGGGAACGTCGGCAGCGAAGGGAGTGGGGATGACTTTTACGCGGACCTCAAACTGAACCTGATATACCCGTGCACAGAGGCACACGTCAAAAAGTACAGCAAACAGGGCGTGCGCTTCGTCACGGAGACGCCCGCCATCTACAGGAACGCCATACGGCCGTACATGCAGAGCAAGAGGGAGCAGGGCCGGCTCAACTGGGTCTTCAACATTATCGAGGGCAAAAAGGAGGTCGAGGACGTCATATACAGGACGGAGCTGGGCAAGGCGGGCGACGAGGGCTTCCTGCTGCTGCCAGACCTCAACTGGGACCGAAGCACGCTCGACGCGCTGCACCTGCTCGCTCTGGTGGAGAGACGGGACATATGGTCGCTCCGCGACCTGAAGAAGAAGCACATTCCCTGGCTGGAGCATATGAAGACCAAGCTCGTGTCGGCGACGGTGTCGACGTACCCGTCAATCGAGCCGGACCAGCTCAAGCTGTACGTGCACTACCAGCCGACCTACTACCACTTCCACATCCACATTGTGCACGTTGCGCTCGAGGCTGGGGCGACGCAGGCCACGGGCAAGGCCGTGGGCCTCGACGGCATCATTGAGACACTCAAGGTTATGCACGGGGACGATGAGGCGGGCATGGACGGGGTATCGATGAGCTACACGCTAGGAGAGGCGAGCGAGCTATGGACTGATGTGTTTGAGCCGCTCAAGAAGAGTGGTAAAGCTTCTCAATAGCGACGACGAGGTCATTGACGCCGGAGCCGTGGGGGCAGTCAATCCACTCTCCCCCGTCACGGATGCAGTAGGTTTCGTTGTCGAGTCGGATGGTGCAGCTCACGGTGACGTCGGCCTGCAATTAGTTAGCTCCGTACCCACAATGCCATGTGTCTGGGAAATGCAAAACGCACGTCAGCCGTGCGTTGGACGCTGGTTCGGAGAAGATCGAGGCCATGCGCGCCATCGTCGCGCGTGGCGCACTCGTTGAGAGCCTTGAAGTCGATGGCATGCTCCAGCGCGCAGTCCTCGATCAGGGCGCGCTCGGGAATGTGCTTGTAGTCCTTGGTCAGGCACATGATGAAGCCGAGATTGATTTTGGGGTCGGGGTAGAGTTCGCGGGCGCAGAGCTCGATGATGTTGCCCAGACACTCCTCGGGCCCATGTTTGCACTCGACGCCGTCGTCGGCCGTTGGGCTGCGAAACGTTAGCGGGGGAGACGTTGGAGAGTTAAGGGAAAGCAGCTTTCTGACGAACGTTCCGATGTAGTTGAGCTTGAAGTCGACCTTGTCGTGGACGCGCTGCATGACGGGGAGGATGAGCTGGCGCAGGGCATCCTACAGTCTTTGGTCAGCATCGCCGCGGGGGGGGGGGGGGGGGGGGG
>JALHBZ010000100.1:72594-82817 GCA_024340015.1 Tolypocladium ovalisporum
GATTACCGCGTCGCCGCCGGTCGCAAGGTCCTTGGCGTGGCGTCGAACGCCGTAGAAGGACGATGCGATGTTGTAGTATGCTAGGGCGCCGAGAAACAGGCCGAAGACGACGTAGTGTAGTAGCCGGCGAGGGGGAGAGCGCATCTTGTCCTGGCTTTGGCCCTGGCTCTGGCTCTGGCTCCGGCTGCTGCTGCTGCTGCTGCGAGACCTCTTTTCTTCCATGGTGGGAGCTGCGAGCCCGTGGTATGCCTTGTCGCGTGCTCGATTACTCGGTCGGCCGGTCGATCAAAGCTCGACGCCGAGGCAGATGCTGCCTCCCCAAGGAGAGGGCGGGAGGCCGTGTCGGTGTCGACTGGATGTCGATACAAGCACGGCGCTCTCCAGTGACGAATATCACTTTAGCGTCGAGAGGTAGACGGGAAAAGAGCTGCAAATAAGACGTAGTTTGGCCAGAGCAGCGATGAGTTGTATGGATCGGGAATGGGCGAGGTGGAACAAGTGTCGCAGAAGCGAGACAATGCCAACGGTCCGGGAGCAGCCAACGGGGTCAATGCGGAGGTGGAGGCCGCCCATTCTTCCGGGAGCGGTGCCTAAAGCTACCCGCCCAAGTCTTCGTAACGTCGACCTCAGCTCGCTCTTCCACAGTATCCAATGCGACAAAGCCGCCTCAGCTTCAGATCTCTGGCGCCATATGATTACTTGCCCCCGCGTCTTTGTCTTGGCATCCACGGTACATACAGTATCACGCGTGGAAAGTCCCGAGGCTCAGCGCGACTTCGACCGACAGTCCGAGACCCGGCTGTCGTAGACTGGGCCACGCACGTGTTCTGCAGGACGCCGAGGAGATCAGCGTGCTGAAGAGTGTCCAGCTCTGGTTCTGATTTCCATTCTATAGCTTCCAATGGAAATCTAGAGTGTTTGCCTACAATATCATGGACGTACTGCTGGTCGGCTGACCACGTCGATGCTGCAACACCGCAACCGCCCTTTGCGACGATGAAAGGCACGGTAGTCCGCGCGCCGGTCCGAATCATCTACTGCTTTGGATGTGAATGTTGCATCAGCCAGTGTAGGTGCTTTCCCCGGCTGGTAGCTTGTCTGGCGTTTCATCCTCGGCTTATGGGCCGACAGAACAGCTGCGCCGCGCACAAGGGCACACGGTGTGAACAAACAGCGCCGTAATCGATATCATGCATGTACTCGTACAAGTAGACAGTCCAAACTCCAAAGGTCGTGCACATGCTGAAGCTCATCAGCATAGCAGGCCTGGACAACAAGCCTCCCGGGGAGCCTGGCAGAGTTATAGAACATAGCCACACTGCGAAAGCAAGCAAGCCAGCCCAGCGTCAGGCTCCCGCTTTCGCTCTCGCTCCCACGTTGCATCGGCCCTGTAGCTCCGCTTCCGGGGCGGATCTGCTCCAGGGGCCTTGGGGGTCGCTGCGGGTGTTGGAGGTGGCGCAGGCCCTCCACTCCTCCACTGCAACCTACGCATATGCTCATCGTCCCAAGCTTCTTCAAGCCGCCCGCATTCTGCATCTCCAGATTGCCCAGACATTGGACCGATGCCTCGCGGCCGCATACTCGTATAAGGCAAGCGCAGCCTCCTTTGCATCCGCCTGCAGGCAAGCATGACTGCAACTGATCTGGCGCTCCGACGGATGCTTCCGTGAGCAGCTGCTATGAGCGCTTCATCGACAAGCCGGCGAGGGTCTCTCGACGACTTGCTGCGACCCTTTCAGATCGACGTTGAAAGGTGCCACGTGCTCTCGCAGCGCTTCCTCGTCAACTTTGCGCAGCTCGCCGCAGAATCGCAAGACCAATTCCTGCCCACACCCATATCCGAATCGATCCTGCGCCCCATCGCTGGCCACGGTCATGGACGGTATGCCGCCGCTCTTGCGGCCACGAGGCTGAATACGAGGCTGACATCTGCACAGACACCTCGCTATAGACATGTAAGCCGTCCTCATCTTGCAGCAGATTTCGATTTCTCGCCACTCATCGTCGCGGGGTACGATGACGCCTTGGGTGCCAAGGTGCTAACCTATCACAGCGGCGGGACCAACCTCAGAGTCGGCTTCGTCGAGTTACTCGCCGAGGAGGCGCAAACATCGTCGGAAGTAGATGGGGCGGTACCCAACGGGCACATCAACAGCCACGCTCCGCTAGTCTCCCAAAGCCCCAGCCGCATACAGCGCCATTTAGAAAAGTCATGGCCTATTTCGAACCACTTGAAAAACGACAACGCCGACAGCCTCTTTCTGTGGATTGGCAAGTGCATAGCCGGATGTTGTTGACGAAGGATGCCGGACGCTGCACATCCAATGCGACCGTCAACTGCCACTTGGTGTTACATTCAGTTTCCCGACCGACCAGCGCTCTCTACGAGAGGCCACCATAACGTCCATGGGCAAAGGCTTCGCCGTCCGGCCAGACGTTGAATTAGGAGCACGTCTTCAACATGGATACAACAAGTCCAGGGCAGCTCATCTACCACCGATACGGGTCGCCGCCATAGCCAACGACTCCGTTTCCACGCTGGTGTCCTTTATATACAACTATGACGGCGCGGCGCATCGCCGCGCAACCATGGGACTCATCCTCGGCACGGGCTGCAACGCCACAGTTCCTTTGAGGTTAAGCCAACTGCACCCTAGCAAGCGAAAGCAAAAAGTGAGCGTCTTACCGGGAGAAACGGCCCGCGACGTGAAGATCGCGGTCAACACGGAGTGGGGCATCAACGGGACAGAAACCCCAATGCGGGAGCTGGGGCTGATCACACCTTGGGACGATGAACTGAGCGCTCAAAACGAAAGGCCCGGGTTCCAGCCGCTGGAGTACATGACGGCGGGAAGGTACCTCGGGGAACTGGGACGCATCATGCTGCTCAGCTATATGACCAAGACCCTCGGCCTGTCGGCAGAGACACTGCCGCCGGCGTTGCTCCAAGGGCATAGCCTAACGACAACGTTTCTCAGCCACTTCAAAGCCCTAGAGCCAGCGGATCTGGTGTCGAGATTGAGGGCCGAGTTTCCAGAACCAACAGACCAGTCACAGTTTGCGTGGTCGGAGCCTTTGGCTGAAGCTTTGTACAGCATTGCAAAGGCCATTGAGATCCGCGCCGCTGGCCTCATGGCCGCAGCCATCCTGGCCTTGCTCACTTTGGCCGAGGAGATTCCCGCCGAGGGTCCGACACCGAACTCGGACGTGGCCGAATTGGGAGTCGGATATACAGGCGGCTGCATTGTTCACTTCCAGAACTATCTGGTGGATTGTCAGAACTTTGTAGACGAGCTGATGGCCAAAAGATTTGGTAAGGGTTCGCCACTCAGGGTTACGCTGAGCCCTTGCCACGACGGAGGCATCACCGGAGCTGGCATCCTGGTCGCCGCAGCTCAGTCTAGCCGAGACTTGGAGACGTGATAGGGCCGCCGCTGCAGAGGGCTGGACGGCGGTGCAGAACCAATGCTGTCCCACTCGACGTGCATCCTGCAGTCGGCGCTGGGCCGCCGTGGTCCCGCTGGTGAGGTAGGCTTCGCCGGCCCGCGAATGCAACCGTAGGTAATCATTAGAGCAGCTGATACCCTCAGGATGGATGGCGGCCTCAGCCGTCGCAATGCGAGATGGTGACATACGCGGGAGCCAATTACGACAAGTGGATAAAGGCATGGCTCGCATGTCGTGAGCCGCTAGGATGAGCGCGTACCGGGCGGGGATGTGATCCAATGCCCCTCCGGCCACTTGCAGTCGTCGTTCAAAACCACGCAGCACAAGGCCGACGACGGGCCCGCTGCGGGGCCTCATCCTCTGGCCCGATAGCGGCATGCCGCGCCGCGTGGTCAGAGGATACCGTATCGACTCATATTCATAAGCCGCAGAGGCTTCCGCCGACCATGCCCGACAGCCGTGAACTTTCAGCGGTCAACTCCGTTGTTTGAAACAGTCTTATGCGGCTTTTGGGAGTGATTCCCTCTGGAGGAGAACTGAACTGCAAGAGACCCGGCATCCAGTCATTGCTCCCGAGCCTTTGCACGCAGGACCGGACATGTCCAAGCCGGGCCGTGGATCAGGGGCAACGGGCCCCGCGCCGGCCGCTCCGTCGACGGCGCCGCGACCGGTAGCCGTGCCGGCAAGAGGCAGCGCCCACGACGAGGTCGACTTTGACCGGTTTGACCTGCTATCGCGGTCGCTGCCCACGACCGGGCCGTTGCTGGAGCCGGAGCCGAGCGACTTGGCCATGCTGCGGCCCGTCGTGTCGAACCAATCCGCGTGCAGTTCCGCGTCCGGGGCGAAGGTCGACGACGACGACGACGACGACGGCGATGACACCGACGAGCCTCCAACAGAAACGTCATCACTGCTGCGGCCACGGAAGGTGTCCCAACCCGCCACTCCCAACGATGGCGACGATGGGGACGACGACGAGAACAGCGACGACGAGAACAGCGACGACGAGTACCCCCCTTTTCTCAACAACACCTCGCCCGGCCGCTTCTGGTTCATCTTCTCGCAGCTGCTCGCGGCGCAGTTCATCGGCTGCTTCGACGGCACCATCATGGCGAGCTCGCACCCCGTCATCACGTCGTACTTTGGCGCCGCCAACTCGGCGTCGTGGCTGTCGACGGCCTTTCTGCTCACCTCGACGGCCTTTCAGCCGCTGCTGGGCCGCCTGTCCGACGCCGTGGGCCGCAAGCCGCTCTTCCTCGGCTGCCTCGTCGTCTTTGCCCTCGCGACGGCCTGGTGCGCGAGCGCGCGCTCCATCGAGAGCTTCATTGCCGCGCGGGCCTTTTGCGGCCTCGGCGCCGGCGGGTCCATGACGTTGGGGAGCATCATCACGAGCGACCTCGTGCCCATCGAGTATGTATTCCTCCCGTCACTTTTCTCACTGTTGCCCTTTTTCTCGCCCTCCGTCTCCTCTTTTCAGTCTCGACTCTCCGTCCGTGTCCTCCAGAGCAAGCTGACAGAGTCTCTTCCCACCCCCCTCCCGCAGACGTCGCGGCGCGTATCAGTCGTACATCAACGTCACCTACGGCATCGGCTCCGCGCTCGGGGCTGCCCTCGGCGGCGCCATGGCCGAGGCGCTGGGCTGGCGCTGGGAGTTTGGCGTGCAGGTCCCCCCGCTGCTGCTGTGCATCGGCATCGCCAGCGTCGCCATCCCGCGGGACCTGGGCATCGTTGGGGAGCGCAAAGGCGTGTGGCAGGCGTTGCGCGAGTTTGACGCCAAGGGGTCGCTGCTGCTGACGGCGGCCATATGCTTCCTCATTCTCGGGCTGGTACGTTGTTTTCGTCTTCCTAGGTGGCCTAACCAACGCTTGGAGTATACAGGTGAAAGCTAACTCTCTCGCCGTCAGAGTCTCGGCGGCAACGTCTTGCCGTGTAAGTGCCGTCTTCCCCATCTTGCCACTTCATGCACTACGTCAGTCTAGAACACAGACTAACGATATCTCGCAGGGTCCGATCCCTTCGTCATCGTCTGCCTGGCTGCCTTTGCCGTCTGCTTCCCGGCCTTTCTCGTCGTCGAGTCGCGCGTCGCGAAGCCCATCATGCCCCTAGGCCTCATCAGGCGCTCGCCGCGTGCGAATCTCATCATGTCCAACTTCCTGGGCGCTTTCCTTTCCAATTCCATCTTCTTCAACATGTGAGCTCTCCTCCCCCTTCTCTCACTCCTCACTCATCATTCCGTCATGCATGCCTGCTGAGACTCGGCTTCAGCCCCCTCTACTTCCAGGCCGTGCTCCTCACCAGCGCCACCTCGTCTGGCTTGCGTCTCGTCCTGCCCTCGCTCATCTCGTCCGTGGCTGGCGCCAGCACCAGCTTCGCCATCACCTGGAGCCGGCGCCTAAAGTGGCCGCTGCTCGCCGGCACGCTGTTCTACCTCGCTGGCTCTGTGTGCCTCTGCCTCTTGCGTCGCGACCTCGCCCCCGCCGCCTACCTGCTCGTCCTCGTCCCCTCGTCTCTCGGCCAAGGCTTCCAGTTCCCGGGCACCTTCATGGCCATCCTTGCATGCTCCGCGCAGACGGAGCAGGCCGTCGTCACCAGCACTCTGATCCTCTGGCGCTCGCTGGGCATGGTCCTCGGCGTCGCCGCCAGCAGCCTCGTAGTCCAGAATGCTCTCGTGCACTACCTGGGCCTGTACGTTCATGGTGACGATAGGGATGGCGTCATCGCCCGCGTCAGGGCCTCCGTCGAGGCCATCGCCAAGCTGGATCAACCATACCGAGAGCAGGTCATACGGAGTTACGAAGCCTCGCTGCGTCTTACATTTTTGTGCTGCATCGTGATAGCGGCCGTTTCAGTGTTGCTGATCGTGCCCGTCAAGCTGCCGCGGCTGGCATTGAGGAAACGACGTTAGAGTGCCCAAGTGTGTGCCGCGTTTCATTGAGAGACCCATGCATAGCATAGCTTCGAAAGAGACTGTCATCTCAATCATTGTACCGAATAGAAATACATTGGCGGGAGATGCTTCTGACATCTTACAAAGACCGGTCTTCTACACGCCATCCTATGCACCGAATCGTTGACTGCCCGTCCCTAGAGGTGCCCATTCACACTGCCAGCCCGCAGAGCGTCCAGCTCGTCCCTGGCCTTCCGAAACTCCTCCTGCGCCTCTCTCTCGCGGCGGCTCACAAATCCGACCTCTTCCCTCAGAGCCGCCAGCCGCCTGTCGATCGCCACGTCCTCGGAGATCGCCAGCGTCTTGAAACCGCTCAGCGCATTTCTCGCCTTCTCAAGCGCGTCCGAAGCTTCGCCGACCTTGTCCTTGAGCATCTTCTGTCGCTTCTGGTAGCCACCGAGATGAAGACCCAACTTCGACTCGAGCTTGGTTCCTTGCTCGGCGGAGGCCGTGATAGATTCCTGCACAGACTATAACGAGGCGTCAGCATTCAAATTCAAGAGAGGGGCCAATCCTACTGGGAGCATGTGAGGAAAAGCTTACGTCAAACGCGGCGCGCATGGCTGCCTCCTGCTCGCCTTCGTCGTCGTTGTAGCAGCCAAGACCAAGAAGCGTCGAATCCTTCGCCCTACTCTCAAACATGATCTGGATGTCTTCGAGGCTGGGGCGTGGTTTGGCTTCCGACAAAATGAGGAGACGAGCATCGGCAAGGGCATCGTCATTGATGCGGTCGATCGCTTGCGGAGTTCCCATGACTCGAGACCCGGGCAAGGGATATCTCGAGGCGTCGTTAGCCATTAGTGCTGCTGCTTCCTTGGCGATCAAAGCTTCGGCTGCGTTTGTGATAGTGTTGGCCTTTTTCAGCAAAGCTGTCAAGTCAACGACTTGCGGCCGTGGAAGACCTCGTTGCAAGACCTGGGTCCTGCGTCGCAGCTCGAGCCCTTCTTCAGCGGCTCGCCTCTCTTGCTCCCGTCTGTCGCGCTCAGCTGCATCTTCTTGCCGGGCTTCCTCGGTGGCTGTTGATTCCTTCTCCTCGTCGGGGACTTCGAATTCCCACTCCGTGTCTTTGGGCTTGGGAAGCGAGGCGAGGCCTGACCGCAGCTGGCTTCGCAATGCCACGTCCCTCATCCGCACATCCCGAGGAGTTGCTGAGGCCACGGACATTCCGTCATCCCGGTTCAGTGCAAACGTGTCCCGTGGCGTCCTCATGGGCGTTTGCCCCGGCCGTCCAGGCGTGGCATCCACACCATTGGCTCTCAGAGGCGTGGCCATTGGATTCGGCGTGGCCACAGTCTGTCTACGAGGCGTAATGCCCTCAAAGCCTGTCGACCCTGCTCCCTCATGGAGAGGGGTGTTCTCGCCGCCCAACAGCGCAGACTTGGTCTCATTTAGCGCTCGTATGTTTCGGATTTCGTTGGCAATGTGGTCTTCCTGCTCAGGAGCCTTGGGCGTCCGGATGGGGGCGTTGGTGTTGAGGGTAGAGTACGAGTTGACGAAGCCTCTTGTCGCATCGTTGTCGCTCTCCCTGGCCATGGTATTGGCCGCTTCTCCCATCTTGCCCATCTTGATAATGTCTTCTAGTTCGCCATCGCTCACTTGTGGCGCTGGCAGGTTCAGGGCGCGTCGCTTGCTGTTCTGCTCTGCTTCCCTCAGTTTCTGCATCTGACCAGCCTTGATGGCGGCCTTTTGGGATTCCGATGCACCGTCTTTCTCGTTCTTTCGCCTCTTGCGGTCGTTGTCGTCATCGCCATCACCCTTCCGCTTCGTGGCCAGTTGTTGCTTTCGTGGGTCGAATGCCGCGCGCTGAACCTCGTTTTGCGCTTGCTCCACGGAGGTGTCGTAAAAACCAGGGGCCGCCTTTTTCTCAAACGGAATATCGGCATTGTAGTCCATCTCGCCCTGCTTGCGGGTCGTGACCTTGACGTTGATGCCGGCCGTCTTGAGCTCTCGTCGCTTCTGCAGCGATGCCAAGCGGCGAGACTCTTCCTGTTGACGCTCTCGCGCTTTTCTCTTGGCCTTTTTTCCCTGGGTATTGGCCAAGCGAGCGCGAGCCTCGCTCAGCATTTCCTTTTCGTCCTCGTCGAGATCGACCGTGTCGGGGCGGGCGGGCTTCGTTTCTGGATCCGGGTCCAGCTCGCCGGGACGCAGTCTCCTGACGTCGTCTGCGCTCGGGGCCTGCGTCTCGCCGCCGTCAGGGCCAGTGAGGCCAAAGGCGGACGACTCGCGCGCCTCGGCCTCGTCGAGCAGCTTCTGATACCTTTCGAGGCATTGGTTGGCGGTGCGACCGACGATGGGGGCGATGGTGCGCCATTGCGTGGGCATAATCTTGGCCAGGTGCAGCAGCTTCTCGTCCTCGTCCTTGCTCCATTCGATCTTCTTGATGCTGGGGTCCAGCCACTCGTTCCAGCGGGCCTTGCACTGCTTGGGCGTCTTGCGCGCCAGCAGCGAGGACACGCGTGCCCACTGGTTGAGGCCATACTTGGAGACGGAGGCCTTGAGGATCTCATCCTCGATGTTGGTCCAAACGCCTCCCTTGACGACGGGCATGTTGGCGGCTGGGCGGATGAGGCGCGAGGTGGGTGCCGATGCGGTGGCCTGGCGTCTGACGGAAGCACGTCGCGAGAACAGAAAATGTGCAAGGCTCGAGGCAGGCGGCATTGATGCTGCTGAGTCATCTTCTGGGAATGCTTGATTGGCGGCCCGTGCTGTGCCGCAGAGGCTACTGGGGTCTCACCGGGAGCTTCACCTTGGCGCCAATGAGCTTTCGCTGGGCTTCCCTTTGGGGCAGAGCACTGAGAGGAGCGCTCTTCCGGCCATTGAGTGAGCTGCTGCCCCTGCATCAACGAACACGAACCACTTGACGCATGCCTTCATCATGTCCGGAACATGTCAGGCTGGTCCAAGGGGTGCCTCGTTGCCGAACAGCATCTCGCGACAACCAAGCTTCGTGCAAATCCATTGGACAGATTAGCGGTCCCGCGTGCTGCGGGCGCTGCTCGACCTCGGCAGCCAACAGAAGACGCGGACAAGCCACTACACACATGTCTACAAATACACTATCCGAAGGCCTCGCGTCCCTTAGCCTGGGGGGCCTATCTCGATGCTCGGGTCCTCCCCGCATTGGCTGCCAACCTCGAGCCGGGGTAGCGTACCCGGAGCAGCCGTGGCAGGGCGTGGCAGGAAATCACCGTTGGGTCGGCAGAGTCAATTACATCAAAAGCCACCTCCCAGAAAGCTGGCAAACTCCGCGCGAGAGGCGACCCGAAGCGGAGGGGGCGGACCTTGGCTGGCTCTCGCGCCGCGCGACGCGTAGCTTAGAAATCACCATCAGCTCCCAACGCCCGCGTCATCGATTCGTCGTCAGCGTCCATCACATTGGCTGGAGGCACCCAAGGTTTCGTCGGCGCGCAGGTACGGACACCGGGATTCGGTCTTGGGACAGGGGTCCGCGATCCCCGTCCGCTGCCAGCAGCCACGTCTTGGGGTTGCCCAGCAGCTCCTACGTGTAGAGCGTAGTGTAGACTGCACTTTGTGAAGCACCAACGAAGACTCAAGACGCTGTCTCCCCGATCGCTACTTGACGTGTCAGTGTCTGTTTTGTCTTGCAAGTGGCGTTGCCCGATCCCCCTTGTCTTGTGCTCTGCTCGAATGCCAGGCATCGTTTGGAACCACCCATGCTGGCTTATCGACTGAGACTGCAACAAATGCTCGTGGCGCCGGCGGACGTGGCCCCCACAGTGGCACACGCTTCATTCTTAGCTTCTACCTGTACTGTCCTAGTGGTCGCCCCCCCCCCCCCCCCCCCCCCCCCCCCCCCCCCCCCCCCCCC
>JALHBZ010000100.1:83045-200210 GCA_024340015.1 Tolypocladium ovalisporum
CCCACCCAGCTTCTCGATCCTTGAAATGCGTGCCTTGCCTCGACGTCCCAACTTTTGTGCACCAACAGCCAGACCCTTCGCGCGACACGACATGGGACCGGGAAAGAGCCTTCTTCGTTGTAACGCAGTCCCGAGGCTCCCGCCGACCTGACCATCGCATCGTGCAGGCGCAGTCCTCCAAGCTGATCGCCTTGGCCGCAGCACATTCCGGCGCGCTTCGCAATCAGCCATAAAACTCCGCCTCTGTTCGGCGCAGCGAATAGGTGCTCTGCAGGATGGCGCGATCCAAAGGAGGCGACAGCGGTTTCAGGCCTCGCTCGCCCGTTACCAGCGAGCCCGACAGTGTCGAGCCCGGTGCGACAGAAACGACCCGCCTGCTCGGCGCAGACATCCAGCAAGATGGCAACGGCGCTGGCGCCAACGGTCGCAAGAACAGTTGGAACGGTTCTGAAGACTTTGAGGGTCTATCGTGGTGGCGCACGCCTTCTGTACGCCTGCTCCAACGTCTAAACTCAATTGTCAGGTTCCCAAGTCTGACCCCAAACTCTAGGCCTTCTGGCTCCTTGCCCCATTTGCCATATTCACGCTGGCCTTTGGCGGTGTCATCGTCCCCAAGCTCAACCTGTAAGCTGGCTTGCCATGCCAATTTTTGGCGCTCGCAGACTAATTGCTCGCGCCGCTTTGCAGAATCCTTGATCTCGTCTGCCAGCAGTACTTTGCGGACAAGACCCTCATCGACCCCGAGCACCCCATTGTCCTGGGAAGCGACAACCCCCAGTGCAGGATACCAGCTGTGCAGAAAGACGTCGCGACCTTCATACTCGTCCTCAACTTCGTCACCGGCGGGCTGAGCGCCATCATCGCCCCCAAGTTCGGCCACATGTCGGATAGATTTGGGAGAACGAAGCTACTTGCCCTGGCGTCTTGCGGTGGGATCCTGGCGGAGCTGATTACGATTTTTGCGGCCAAGTTTCCTCAGACCATCAACTATCGCTGGCTGATCCTCGGTGCTGTGTTTGACGGCCTGACCGGGTCGTTCACCGCCGGCAGCATTCTGTGCCAGTCGTACACGAGCGACTGTACGCCGCCGTCCAAGCGAGCCGTCTCCATCGGCTACATCCACGCCTGTCTCTTTACTGGCCTAGCTTTCGGTCCCCTGCTCGCTGCGTATTTCGTCAAGTGGACGGGCAGTCTTCTGTCCATCTTTTACGTCGTCCTCGGCTGCCACGTATTCTTCGTCCTGTTCGTCGGCTTCGTCGTACCCGAGTCTGTTTCCAAGAGGAAGCAGCTTGTGGCCCGGGAGAAGTGGCAGAAGGAGAAGGAAGCTCGCGCTATGCACGTGGGATCCTGGGCATCCACTGCCCACTACTCGAACCCCTTCGCACCTCTCCAGATCCTCTGGCCCACCGGCCCGGGAACGACGCCAAGGCTGCGAATGAATCTGGTAGCCCTGGCTATCTGCGACGCCATCATCTTGGGGAGTGGCTTTGCCGCTGGTCCCGTCATCATCTTGTACGCGGGGTACATGTTCAATTGGGGCAATTTTGAGACTTCGCGCTTCGTCTCTGTTCTGTCCATGGTTCGGGTGGCCGTCCTCATGGGCATATTCCCGATAGTCAACTACTTTGGGCGCATACGTCCTGCCGCTCGGCGGCGCAGACTTTCGGGGGTCGAACTCGAAGACACGAACAACGGGGCAGATCGCCTCGACACGTGGGTCCTGCGCATTGCTCTCATCTCAGATATCGTGGGCTGCCTAGGCTACGTCTTTGCGCGGTCGGAGGCGCTCTTCTTCGGTAGCGGCATGATGACTGCTCTGGGGGGGCTCGGCAGCGCCACTACCCAAGCCACGGTCACGAAGCATGTCCCTCCAGAGCGCGTTGGCCAGATCCTTGGCGCCATCGGAATGCTGCACGCCCTCGCCAGGATCGTCGGTCCTGTCATTTTCAACGGCATCTACGCCGCAACAGTAGAGACGTTTCCGCAGGCCGTGTTTGTTGCGCTCAACAGCCTGTTCGTCATTGCTTTTTTGAGCAGTTTGGTGATCAAGTCACACAGTAAGTTCGAATTGGATTTCTGAAACTTGCTCGGATTTGCTGACGATAAACCAGTTCACTGGGCAGAAAATTCCCATGAAGAACAAGAGCCGTTGAACGGGACGCAGCGAGCGCTCGCTACATCTGTGGATGCTCTGCCCATTGATGAAGAGGATCAACTGCGCCTCCCGTGATGGAGGCACTTACATCATCTCGCCCTCTCGCGTCGTCTGCAGCTCGTAGCGACTTTTTTAGATACCTGGTTGTGGGGCGTACACGGAGTTTGGGAGCTGAGCTACCTTATGTATCTTGAGACACCAGGATGGCCCTACACGTATGGCAGGCTGGCGTATAAGAGACTGGCTTGAGATAGAGCCGGCTGTGCTAGAATTTAGACCATGTCCAAACATACGTTTGACACGCTTGTCTTATTGGCGTTTTACGAGCTAGATTGTATCACAGTGAGAGCATGGCGTGCATTTTCCCTTGAGGTGCTTCGGCAGTTAGGAGACCTACCTTACCTTACAAGTCTCTCGTAACAGGTACGGTAATTGCCGATGAGGTCATCAGCCCCACTGGGGAATGGCCGAAGGCGTGACCTAGAGAGTTGGGAGACGCTGAGAGGCCCGAAGCGCCATCACAGCCAACTCAACACACATGAGTGAAAACAGTGTTGTGCTCTACTTCAAGCTCTGACACAGAGTCTATCAGTGCAAGGTTCCCGTTGCTCGCTGTTTGTGGATGGCTTCCCAGTAGTATGCTTGCCGCTCGACTGGGTCGTGCTACCATGTCATTCGCAACGCCACCCACCTTCGGTGGCATCATGACCTCGACAAGCACGGAGGGCAAGACCATCAAATTCGGGCCCTTTGAGGTCACGAGGCAGGTCAGTATCTCCGTCTCACTCCGGCTTGCCTCGCCTCTCAAGGATGAAGCGGTGTAGCTGGGGTCTCTGCTTGACCCGTCGCTCACAGCCTCGGCCTCATTCGCAACATCATTGAGACCTCAGTCCTTGCAAAACGGACACTGTGTTAATGCAAAAGCCCCCAGGTCTTCCTCACAACACCGCATTCATTTGCTCTGGTGAATCTCAAGCCCATTGTTCCGGGCCACGTCCTCGTCTGCCCGCTCATCCCGCACCGCCGCCTGACGGACCTCTCCGCCGCCGAGACGGCCGACCTCTTCGGCACCGTGCAGCTCACGCAGCGGCTGCTCGCGCGGGCGTACTTTTCACCCGAGGGCCAGCTCGATGCGGGCAGCTTCAACGTCGCGGTGCAGGACGGCGCCGAGGCGGGGCAGACGGTGCCGCACGTCCACGTGCACGTCATCCCGCGCACCCGGGGCGATTTGGGCGACGACAGCGCCATGGACGAAATTTACAGCAAGATGGCGGCCGAGGAGGGCAACGTCGGTGGCGCGCTGTGGGACCGAGAGAGGCGGCCGATGTCCGGAGGTGGGATGCCGCGCATCGAGGACGAGGACCGAAAAGTGAGGACTGTGGAGCAGATGAACGAGGAGACGGATCGGTACAAGACCATGTTGGGAGAGATGGGCGTCTAGTGACGACAGAAGTGGAGGTCGTTTTGCGATGCATCTTGAGCCAGTATGTGCCTCGCGAAGATGCATGTACCGCGCGTACTTGTAGAAGCCATAGATACGAATATTTTCATGAACAATTACCGTCTCCAGTAGGTCAAGCAAAGACGGACTTTTTTTGGTCTTGGGTTTCATGATTATGGCACGACACACGGCTACCTTGGCAGGACGGTGCGGTGCACAAATGCCACTCAGTCCTGCTAAAGCAGGTGAAGGAGCAGCCACATCCAGCCTCCACTCTGGCATTGTGGCCAGAAGCCTGCCACAAAGTGTTCTTAGCAATTTAGCGCTACCACAGCTTATTGTGCAAATCAAAGGACTTGGTCTTTTGTGGCGAGGACGCGAACCAAAGACCGAAGGCCCAGTAGCACATCACTTGGCGCTTGACAAACTAGTCAAGGATCAATGCAATGCAATGCAAATGTAGCTAGGTCGTCAGGAAGAAAACTCTGCGGCTTAATACTCGTCTTGGATCCTATGCTTGAGAAGTATCAGGGATGGGTGGTTGAAGAGTGCGCTCTTTGGTCGCTAAACTAACTTTTTGCCTGCACCAACTTTTGAACCCTTCTAGAGTGGCTGAAAATCATTTCCGCCGCGAACCATACTTGATGCCAAAGTCGGTCAAACCTATATTGAAACCAATTGTAGAAGCGTAGTTTGTGCCAAAAGTCTCATGCATGGTGGCCCAGAAAATGTCAGACAGATAAAAATCTACCGCCGGCTACTTGACGGACGCCTTATCGGTCAGGAGGACAATCTGAAGAAGCGGCGATTCGACATCGTCGACCTACTTGTAGAGTCTCTTGCAATGTCACGTATGCTTGCATACCTGACCTCTTCCCCTCTCTCATAGATCCTTGCCATGTACGGACACCGTGTGTGTGATGGCCCGGCCTAGGCTGGCTGCCTCATCCAGATCGACATGACTAGGTTCAAACCGAGTGTAGTTGAAAGCGGGCCCACCCAGTGCGATTTAATCCCAGCAGGGGGAGGCGGGAACTAGCGCGTGCCCCGGTTGATGGCCTTCGGTAGATGCATGCATGTGGGGCTTGCCATGGACGATGTGGGGCCTTGGAGCGCCGTCGACATCGGAGGCAGCGGGATGCCCACGCGATCATGGCGGAGGGGGCAAGCCGGTCCCTTTTCGGCCGTAGGGGGCTTGTGCCAGCAGCCACACCCACCCTCGGGTGCCTGGACCATGGAGCAGCAGGCTTGAGGGTGGGGGGCACGGCCATTGGTTGCTGGCAGCAGCATGCCGCCGCCATCTCGGTACGGAGCGACGAGCCGGTGTCTCATTGCATATGTAGAGTCAAAGCAGCATCGCCGGACTCTTACAAGTCTAGCGACAACATCTATGCGCCGAACAGCGACACGTACTCGCAAGATGCACGAACAGTTCGCGAGGTGTTGTGGAGGGAAGGAGGGGAGTCTGCCTGGGCCGTCGCATGTTGTCGCCGACGACGCTAGTCGCCCAGGCCGAGGGGTCGCACAATCCGCACTTGGACCTTGGGCGATAAGCAGCAGAGCATCCATCCGCATGATGCACGCCACTGATCGACGAGGTGAGCGCAGCACGGATCTCATGAGCACATGTCGCTTGGGTCACACAGCGCGCCGTGCAAAGACGCCGCATTCCTTGCCAGCGACGGCTTGTATCAGACATTCACAATCATACACTGAAGGACCCTCACGCGCCGATAGCTGCCGCGTTTGGCGGTCGGCAAAGCCAGACGGAGGCTCCCGTCTCGACTCTGATGGACAATTGAAGAATTCTTGCGAGCAGGATGGCAAGGAGGTGCCAAGGTGAAGGAGGGGGAAACTGGTCATGTGCGCAGACAAGTCCGAGACCGAGACGAGACCAGGACGAGACCGCGGCGGCTATTCCATCAATGGCAAGCCCTGGCAACATATTGAGAGCGAGCGAACAACAAGGATCACGCTGCCGATCCTGGCGGTGGAGCCGCGTGGAGTCGTTGGACGGACGGATGGTCGCTCCCTCATTCTCACTCTTCGTACTGTATGCATCTATCCGGTGTAGTGAATTGTCAGCCCACCCTTGTCAGGATTCTGCGCAGATTTCGAGTACAGATGGCCAGTCCGACACCGGTCCAAGGGATACCAGAGATTCTTGGTGGGGGTTAGCGGCCAATCGGGGCTGGCACCTCGGGCAACTGCCATCGAGGGCCACTGCAACAACGAAACCTCAAGGGAGGAGTCGCTCCACCAGGCCGTCCTCCCCCCCATCGCGACCGTCGGCGCTTCCCGGTCCTGCCACATCTCCTTGTCTGGTCCTGGCCAGGAACGCTTCCGCGAAACGGTCGATCGGCGGCTGGCATTGTTAGTTGAATGCGATTGTTCTGCCCCGCGGGCGACGAAAGCGACACTCGTTCGTCCAAAGTGTCTCAGACACTAGCGGTCACTCCTGCAATCTTTGAGACACGGGCGAGCGATTGATGGTGTTGAAGGCGGTGCAGGCGGCGGTCAGGTCCGCCGCACCGAGTCGCACTGTCTCGCCCCACCTGCCACATGCCTCTAAGTTTTTAGTTGCATGTTTCGCTTTATCGATGCTTTCAGGCTCTTTAGCCCCACCATGGTCCGCATCCCGCACTGTACGGCGCCGAGGGCCCGGCTAGAAATACGACGTCTCCCACTTCAACTCCCACCCTCCGCCCTCCTTGACTCGAATCTTCTCCCTTCCACGAATAAATCTCTTGCTTTTCAGGTTCAAGGACTCTCTTTTCTTTGCCTTGCCAGTTCAGCATCCCTCTCGCTCCTCTGTAGCCCGGTGCAACGATAGCAAAGCCAGTCTCGAGACTTCGGTCATCGGTTGCTTGAAGAGACGCCGCCGACCACCGCCCATCCACGCACGCAAACACTCGCGCCGTCCCGTGTCTGTTGTCGTAAGCGCTCGCTTCGCTGAGAAGCCATGACCCTAACGAAGCAGGTCCGTCTTCGCAACCCGGACGACTTTCCAACGCTTCAGCTCTTTCTGCTAGGTAAGCCAGCCCCCTCGCCGCTGTGACCGAACGCCCGTCGGCTGACTGCCTGTTGCAGCAATTGTGCGCCTTGCCGAGCCAATCGCCCTCACTTCCATCTTTCCCTATGCGTGGCCCTTGGTCAAGAAGTTCAAGATCGGCGATGAGCAAGATGCATCCTTCTACGCCGGCCTCCTCATCTCGTCCTTCTCCCTCGCCGAGGCCCTGATGGGCATGTACTGGGGCGGTCTGTCGGATCGAATCGGTCGCAAGCCCATTCTGATGCTGGGATGTGTGGGAACCATGCTCAGCATGGTCGTCGTGGGCTTTGCCTCCAACATGTGGATTGCTCTGATCGGAAGAGCCTTCGGTGGACTTCTCAACGGCAACATTGGCGTCATTCAGACAATGGTCGGCGAACTGGTGACCAAGCCTGAACATGAACGTGAGTGACCTCGACTTGGCTCGTCATTTGCACTTGCGCTAACAATGTACAGCTCGCGCTTTTGCCGTCATGCCTTTTGTGTGGAGCATTGGAACCATCATCGGACCTTGCATCGGCGGAACTTTCGCTGATCCTCACGAGTCCTGGCCCAATGCTTTCCCCAAAGGTGGCTTGTTCGAACGCTACCCCTACCTTCTCCCCAACCTCCTCTGCGCCGCTCTCTTGCTCGTCAGCATCGTCCTCGGATTCTTTCTCCTCGATGAGACCCACCCTGACATGCAACCTCGAGTGCTGCTGCCCGCGGACACCTACGTCTCAGAAGAGACCCCGCTGATAGAAACGTCCGATGCCATGAAGCGGCCTGCGGTGGACCTGCGGGCTGAGACTTATGGCACCATGCGAAGCGCCAACGGTGCCCTCAACGAAGACGAGTGCGTTGAGGCGTCCATGGGGGAGAAGACCGGGCCCGTCATCAGCATCTGGAACAAGCGAGTTGTCGGCTTCATTGTCGCCTTGTCCATCTTCACCTACCACTCAATGACATACGACCACCTCATGCCAATCTTCTTCGAGGATGAGCGTTCGTCAGCCATCACACTTGCCTCCGCCGGCTTTCCATCCTTTATCAAGTCTTCTGGTGGTCTGGGGCTCTCCCTCCGCGACGTGGGCATGATCATGGCTGTCAACGGAGTCATCGCTCTGTTTGTTCAAGCCGTCATCTTCCCGTTGGCGGCAGAGAGGGTCGGTGTGTACAAACTCTTTCTCATTGTCACGGTGTTGCACCCCATCGTCTACGCAATTGTCCCTCTGTTACTCCTTGTTCCAGATTCTCTGATTTTCCCTGCCATCTACTCTTGCCTCGCTGTTCGCAACATCCTCTCCATCACCCTCTACCCTCTCCTCCTGATCCTCATCAAGGAGTCTACTCCTTCCTCTTGCGCGTTGGGCAGAGTCAATGGCCTGGCTGCCAGCGCTGGCGCTGCGTGCCGCATGGTGGCCCCTCCCGTCGCAGGATTTCTCTATACCTTTGGGAGCAAGATGAACTGCACTGCTCTGGCCTGGTACGGTAGCGCCATAGTTGCCGTATTCGGCGCGGTGCAGTGCTTTTCCGTGCCACGCGAACGATGCGACGACAAGTCGGAAGAATCTGCGGCTCTCCAGCATGAGCAGAGCCTACTCGCCATCGGTACTGAAGTTTCAGACGATGAGCAATGACTGCACCTTGCGTTACGAGCAGCTCGATTCAGTCTTACAGCTCAGGCTGTTCATTGGATCACCCCACTCGATGATGCTGTCCGCCCTCACTATGCACTCTCACCTCGGAGTGTCGAGGAAACAGTTGACCATGTAGCAGTTTCACGAATCACGAATTCGGAGGGAAGCATTTGAGCTCGTTTTTGGTCAGCATGGCGTCATGTATGTGTTCGCCAAACCGGAGAAGAAATTGTCATTTAGCGCGTTTGGCTTTTGTTGAGGATATACCATGTTAGATGTTGTTTGATGCATGGGAAAGCGGCATGGTTGGCGTTTGGAGCTCTGGGATAAAAGTGTACTTACCGCGCTTCTTTTCACCTCATAATAAACTGAGGCAGAACAGCTACATAGCAAGATGGTATGAATTAATATTTCAACTAAAAATTCGCATTCTTTGCCCGTGGTGTTGAAGAATCTCTCAAAGGTGAGGGCTGCATCATGAAGAGGCATGCGGCGTGACAGGGCAATACCTGATTGGGAGAACATTAAATAGGTACCATCGTATATTTAAGGTACTGAACGATTCGTCCTAATGATTGACAGCGGCGTGCAAATGCAGAACTGTGCATTACTTGGTCCTAGTCGTGGTGTTGCTCCTGCTAGGCGATACCCAATAGAAATTTGGGTCGCCTGTGGAAAGTTGGAGAACATTGGTGGAAATTTTACGAACGCCAGCAAATGACATTTCACAAAACGCTCAAGAACAGCAACAGAAGATTGAAGCCGCTTATTGCATCCAGCTTGCGATAAACATTTGAAGAAAAATACTAAGAGAATCTCAGCTTGAACGGCAGGGAGAGGACAACGGATCGGCAGGCTTCGGCAGGCTTCGGCCTCGACACATTGGCACCATGGACATTGAGAAGCTGCTCACGGAGCAGATGGAAAGGGCCATGAGCCTCCCTCAGCAAGCAGGCGAGGGCGGTTCAGAGACTGCCGCCGATGCGACGAAGCCGTCGCTGTCGCCGGCGCGGAACATCACGGCGGGCAAGACGGTGGACGAGGTGTGGGCAGAGCTGAACAAGTCGCCCCTGTTCATGACGGAGCTCGAGGAGAACGACGACACGGCAGCGCTGCAGGCGCTCAGCTACGAGGGTTCGGCGCGGGAGAACGCCGCCGACTTCAAGGAGCGCGGCAACGAGTGCTTCAAGGTCCGGGGCTACGTCGACGCCAAGGAATTCTACAGCAAGGGCATCCTCGTGCTCGCGGCAGAGGAGCGCAAGCGGGCCAGGGGAGAGACGACGACGAACCCCGAGGGCGAGGTCGACTCGGACGAGGAGATTGCGAAGCAGCGCGAGATGCTCGAGGCACTGTACGTCAACCGCGCGGCGTGCCACCTCAGCCTCGACAACTTCCGGAGCTGCTGGCTCGACGGCGCCGGGGCGCTGCGGCTCAACCCGCGGAACGTCAAGGCGTGCTACCGCAGCGCGCGGGCGCTCCTCGCCGTGGACCGCATCGCCGAGGCCGACGACGTGTGCGCGCGGGGGCTGGCCCTCGACGCGGACAACAAGGCCCTGCACGAGGTCGCCGACGACATCGTCAAGCGCGCGACGCAGCTCGACGCCAAGCGCAAAAAGGACGCCGAGCGGGAGGCGACGGAGAAGCGCCGCGCGTACCTCCTCAAGGCGGCGCTGGCGGCGCGCAACATCCCGACGCGCACCACGGCCCAGCCGCCCGACATGGAGGGCACCAAGCTGGAGCTGGTGCCGGACCCGGACGACCCGCGGAGCACGCTCGCCTTCCCGACGGTGCTGCTGTACCCGCTGCACCTCGAGAGCGACTTCATCCGCGCCTTCAACGAGACGCAGACGCTCGAGGACCACCTCTCGTACGTGCTGCCGCTGCCGTGGGACGCGCAGCACGCCTACACGGTGGCCGGCGTGTCGTGCTACGTCGAGACGCGCGAGGGCGGCGTGCTCAAGATGGGCAAGCGCGTGCCGCTGCTCAAGGTGCTGGGCACGGGCAAGGTCGAGGTCGTCGACGAGGTGGTGCGCATCTTTGTGGTGCCCACGGGCCAGGCGGACGAGTGGGTGGCCAAGTTCAAGATGCAAAAGGCGGCCGAGAAGGGGGCGGCGAGGTGACGATGGTGAGCTGATGAATGTCGACGATGACGCTTTGAATGAGGAACTTTGGTGCAAAAGGATAGGGACAATCAACAATGCTGAATCATATTGCCTACCCCAAATCTATTGCAAGCATCTATTCCCGAATCCCAATCAAAGAGCCAAAGACGGGCCCCCTGATGTACAAAGCAGTGGCGGGAGTGGCCGAGTCTTTCTTGCGAACAATGTTCAACTCTGCCAAACACTCGGTGGCTGCATGTCTGCCTCGAATACGCTCATGAGTTGTCCAATTTGCTCCATCGCTGCGCCCTGTCCCCCGTAATTCGCCTTGGGAGGTCAAACCCTCGTGTGCAAAGAGGCATCAGAAGGATGTTTTGCTTCTGCGGCGTACGCTCCGTTGAGCCGACGCTGAAGACCATCATCGGCGGCCGTTCTACCTGACGCTGCTAGCAGCTCCGCTTCTTCATTTTGCAGCCTGACGAGGACTTTGGCAGCCGCGTATTCTGCACCTCGGCCCGGCGGCGTCCTCCACTGCTCTCCGATTTCTTGCTCCCCACCTTGCCGCTCCGGCTCCTCATGTAGTGTGGCTCTCACGTTGATTCTAGCCCCCTTTGGCCTGGCACCAGCAGGTGCATCTTCGCGGTATTCATGGTCCACTCGCCGTCTCTTGAGACCCGAAGGGTCTGTGGTGGCGCTTGGGGCTGTCCAGCCATGCGACTGCTGGATGCTGTCAGAGGCATGAGGTGTCAGGTACCAAGAGCTGTGCCCACGACTCGTGAGGTTGACCGGCCGCAGGAAATTGAAAGCATCGTCATGTAGCGAAGCTCTCTGCATCTCAAAATTATTGTGCGGCGTGGACCCAAGACGGGATGCAGGTTGGTAGACGTGGGTGACGCCGTCCACCGACGTCGAAACAGGTCTGGGTTGCGGAAGTGGTGAAACATACGAATGCTGCATCCAGTCTTCGTTGCGTATCGATTTGTAACTGCTAGATCGCGACGAACCCGATGGGCCATTCAATGCCGCGACGTTTCTTGTCCTGTGAGAGTCGCGCGATGTTCTGGCTTCCGTCGTCGCCTCTTGCACCAGTTCTTGGCTGATGGTCATGTCCGCAAAGCCCAAGAAATGAGGGGGTATGCACTGCGAGGGGAAGTCGGGGCCAAAAAGGGGGATCAAGGCTCCGGCAATGTCGTAGCAGAAAGTTGCACAGACGACCCTGGCACATCGGTATGGCATCCAGTATCCTAGAATTCCAGTTGAGCACTTCCAGCAACGCATCGTCAGATTGTGAGCTCGAGTTACCTTGAGCCCTCACGGATCCTCCAGTTATGCTAGGGCATATCTCTCTCAGCCCAGGATTCTTGTCCAGCATCTGGGACGGTTTCGTCTGTCTCTTCTCAGCCCAGGGCTCCCAAAGACTCTGTCTCGTCCATTACTCACCTTTCCATACCCCAGGCATTTGAAGAACGGCGTCATTCTGACAAGGCCAGTGTTGTAGTCCCACATGACCGTATAAGCCGTTGACTGGCCTGGGAGTCGAAACTCGTATTGGAACGCTATGTTATACACTTAGTCGAGAGCCAAAAGAGTCAAACACGTCGCAGTACCTTCGATGCTCTCTCTTCCAGTCTTTTCGTAGAAATCCTTCTTCGTGCTGTTGTATGGAATGTGTTCACGATACTTTTGTATCTGCCCGAACGAATTGATCCGAAACATTGCAATGTTCTGCTTGGCAGCGTCGTCGACGACCTCAAATGGTGGAAACTCGACGAGCCCTTGAGTCTGCGACTTGGGAAGCGGCGTTATGCTTCGCGAAGATCTTCCTATTCTGGGTGCGATGTGGGCATTCATCGCGCCTCTCCGAGTTGTCGTTGGGACAGGCGCTGCTTTTGGCACGGCGTCGGACGCTCGGTGCAGACAAACAGCTCCATCCTTGCCAGGAGGTGAATTGAGAAGCGCGTGCAGTGGCAACATGGCTCCGATAGCGCATGCGGTCAGAAAGTCCGGGTGAATGGGGGCTCCAATCGGCTGGCCGACAAGAGGGACAGAACGAGGATGAGCAGATGATGATGGTGAAGCAAAGAATGAAGAGAAACGGCAAATGCAGTACGGCAGAAATGTGCCTTCTCGGTAGAGGGCAGATCGGAGCCGCATGTTACTCCATCCACACTCATTCATGCACACTGGGCAAACAAGTGAGAGAAAGAGAAAGGAGCCTTGTCGGCACCGTCTCGATTTCAATAGTCAATCTTGGCAGAGCTGCCCGATTCCCTCGTGCTTTCAGACCCAGAAATGGCTCGCGACTTAGGCCGTAGAGACAAGCAATATTTCGGCCTGAAAGTCAGAAACCCCTAGTCGCTTCGAAGCTTCGATCGGTTCCGGTTCCTGATGTCGTTCCTAGCATCTCTCAGTCCGTTTGTATGTCTCCACTGGCTCTATCCGCGGATCTTGGGGCATCCACTCTGTGCCAGGCATCAGTGACCGCTCGCATCAATACCACTATGAAGGAAAGAACTGGGTCTTTGAAGCTGTCCTTGGCTAGGTGGGCTTGTACGTGACGACTGGACTGTTCAGACTGACGCATGTGAATGAGCCAGCTGTTGAAATATAGCAAGTGAATCGCGCGTGCCATGGCGTCACAAACCGAAGCAACAGACGAGATCAAGCACTGCCAGCCCACGCCATTATCCCTTCCCGTTGTGACATTGCATCAACGGAGGTGAGGTTGCATGGTAGCCCCGATGGCAGACAGGGTACTCCCACACCAGCGGCGGTCGCACATACTAAGCCTTCTCTTTCTCAAAGACGCGGGTAAGTAAGTGAAACACGACATGCAGAAAGACTGTCAGCTTGAGCGCCACGACCATCCGTGACGGGCTCGTTCCAGGTCGCTTCGAAAAGCCAAGGGTGAGGGGAGCGTTCTCGAATGCTGCAGTTCCAGAGAGAGAATAGGCTGTTTGAAGGCAGATTTTGACAGTGGGTGCCAGGGGTGCGGGTGTGTGCATCGCTTGCGGCACCATCCACCTACTTCTGCCCGGTCTTCTGTGTCAGAACGTGGAACAAAGCGACGAGACAGTCGAACGCTGCAACACGGTCTCATCTTTTGCCCTACACGGATCCGTTCTCTCATTCCTGATTTGGATGCAGTTGACGATGAGACAAGGGCTCTGGTGTGTCTTCCTCCTCCACGTGGACTCGATTGCATCTGCGGGGAGGCGGGTGATGCCTCTGCTCGATCAGCCTCTTCTACGGCGTCAGAGGCTCCTCTCTGGCGTCAAGACCGACTGTGCTGTGTTGTATTACATTTTGCGACATCCTGAGTGGAAGACGCCTCGGAGTTCAAACACACCTGAAAGCTCTGCTTGCGAACACTCCAGCTAATTGCCACGTTTCATGGTCGGGATGCACAAAGGCGAGTGAAAACCTCCGACGGGGAAAACAGATCGAAGCTTGCTATGCACGATAGGTCGTGGCGATAGGTATGCTTTGGTGTAGCCAAGAGTGACACGCTCGGCCTGGCTCAGAAGCCCGTAGTCGTCAAGCCGTGGGTCACGTAGCTGTCACTTGACGGGCCTAGCCTCCGATACCATGAGAGCCGTGTGTATACCACGTTGTCGTACAAACGAGAGGCTTGTGCCGGAAGCAGGTGCCACTTGTTACGAAATGTCTCGTTACAGGATGCCGAATCAGCGGATCTGGACGAGGTAATGCTCGAGTCTGGGCAGCTTTGAATCGCTGCCAGCGAATGTGACGCGCAGCCACCCCTGCCTGAAGCAGTCCGACGAATCGGCATCGAACATTCTGTGAAGCTAGTGTGTCTTTCTTACTGAAAGTCGACCGGCTCAATGTTGCGTCGGGGGGGTCCAAGTACTCTGGACAGGTCTGTTTGCTTGCAAAGGCATCGGAACGATTGCATCAGCATGATTCAGTGCCAAAAGGCGCCAGTAGTTCCTGGCCAGCTTTTCGTTCATAAAGGGTCACAGATCCCCATACCCAGAGCCAGGAGTGCTTCGACATCGCATGTCTGTATTTGCTGCAGGGGGGCCACATGGCAGAGCATGAAGCTTAAATTCGAGAGCGTTCTCAATATCATGCACGACAGCCGCGAAGTGGAACATGCGTCTGGACTGACCACAAAGTGATAACAGCACTCTCCACGGGATTGCCCATCTTGGACATGGTGGGACCATGGCGTATGCCATAATATGCATCCGCAATGGCTGGGAAGCGGAGAACAAGGGGTTTGCTGCAGATCGAGCCTGTGCCCCCAAGACTCGGTTCATGAGAGAAGTCAACGAGAGACCCTACTTCCCGTTCCATGGCCAGTCCGAGCTTTAGACGCACGGCAAAGCAGATGGAGTTTGGAAGAGCGTCTTATTTGGTCTCTGAGCCACTTCTAAGCCTTCAAGGCAGATGAAGTATGCTTGTGGCCTTTGCGAGCACAAACTAAAGTGGCCGAGCTAGCGTGGTATGTGGCGCTGGCATACAAGCCCATCTACAATAAGCGTCGGGAATGGATGACCCATTGCTGGATCGTGCGGGATGCAAACGGTGTACGAGTAATTACGCAGCAGGGCTGGAAACATTGATGCTGTTGGGTGCAGTGCGTGGTGTCAGTTGGGGAGGCACGTGACCAAAGCTGAAGCACTGGCTCAACTACCCTAGGTAGAAAACTGGGTTGCATACCAGGCACCACTACGCCTGAGGCAGCAAGACGGGGTGCCCTCCGCCAACTGGGCCGAAATCTTGGGCCGGCGCGTCTCCGGTATTGTTTACGCGCTGGGACGCCTGCAAACACAACAACAACGCCCCCTCCGACCGCCCTCCTTAAGGGTCGTGTGCACAGCGCCCAGCCTGGCACGTTCTGTATCCTGTTTCGCGGTTGCCTCGCGACTCTTCTTGCGAGCATTTCCCGCTGTTCGGGCGAATCCCTCTTTGGCACTATCGCCATTTCGACGTCCAACTGCGCGCCCTGTTTTGTCTTCGTCGACACCTTTGCGTTTCGCTACGCTGACAACGCCATCGACCAAACGCTCTTTACCTCCGCCCGCCGAGATGGACTCCGATCTACTCGACGACTCTGTCTTCAGCTTGGACGATGAGTCTGACGGCTTCGTTCCAGAGACGGTGAGTGCCTTGCATGACGTGAACACTGCCTGTCAGCTGTCAGCTTTCAGCTGCCACTCCATTTCACACGAGACTCGACTTTGCCCCAGCGCACTCTTCGTCATCTCGCAACACCCTGTCGCATCCCCTCTTCGCGGCTTTCCGGCTCCAGGTGACCGAGCGATCAAGGGCCAACGCCTTACAACGCCCGGACGCATCTGGCACCACGGCCGGAGAGGAAGGCAGCGCTTCCAGAACCCTAACTGACATCCAATGCGCAGAAAGCCAAACCCGCTGCCAGTCGGCCTGCAGTAAAAAAGATGGCACCGACAACCACAAAGTCAAAGCCTGCGGCCAAGAAACGCCCGAAGCCCGAAAGCGATGGCGAAGACTCGATGGGAGAGTCTTCGGGCTTTTCTCACACACCTCCCAGCTCCAAGAAGCAGAAGAAGGCCCCCCCGCCCAAGAAGTCCGCTGGAAAGCCGCTGGCCGAGCTAGAGAATGACAGTATGGTCATCGACGCGCCCGTCACCTCGAAAAAGGCCAAGACCGCAACCGAGACATATCAGAAGCTCACGCAGCTTGAGCACATCATCAAGCGCCCGGACACGTACATCGGATCGGTTGAAAAGACGGACCAGCAGATGTGGGTTTTCAACAAAGAAACTACTCTAATGGAGTACCGCAACATCACCTTTGTTCCCGGCTTCTACAAGATTTTCGACGAAATCCTGGTCAACGCCGCGGACAACAAGCAGAAGGACAGTTCGATGACACAGATGAAAATCAACATTGACCGCGAGACCGGGGAAATTTCCGTGGAAAACAATGGCAAGGGAATCCCGATTGTCATGCACGAAAAGGAGAAGATCTACATTCCTGAGCTCATCTTTGGCCATCTGTTGGCTGGCTCCAACTTCGATGACAACGAAATGAAAACCGTCGGTGGCCGCAATGGATACGGAGCCAAGCTCTGCAACGTTTTCAGCACAGAATTCACTCTTGAATGCCAGGATAGCGAGCATGGCAAAAGATACAAGCAAACGTGGACCGAGAACATGCAGAAGATGCACAAGGCTAAGATCACTTCGAGCAAAACTGCAGACTTTGTCCGCGTCACGTTTAAGCCGGACTACGACCGTTTTGGAATGCCGGAAGGTATCAGCGACGATGTGGAGGCACTTCTATACCGGAGAGTGTACGACATGGCTGGTACTGTCCGGGGCGTCAAGGTTCATCTCAACGGGAACCAGATCAAGCTCAAAGACTTCAAGTCGTACTGCGATTTGTATGCCAAATCAATCGCCTCCGAAAGGAGCATGGAGGAAGGCGGTACCCCGACGTGTACAGTCGAGATCGACAAGGACAAGGGCCATCCCCGCTGGGAGGTCGGCTTCACAGTCTCTGACGGCACGTTCCAGCAAGTCTCCTTTGTCAACTCAATTGCGACGACTTCAGGCGGCACGCACGTCAACTACATCTCTGATCAGATCACGGCATCGCTGCTGAACACTCTCAACAAAAGGCAAAAGGGCCATACTTTGAAGCAGAGCCACCTTCGGAACCACATCTTCATCTTTGTCAACTGCCTCGTGAATAATCCTGCCTTCACATCGCAAACAAAGGAGCAGATGACAACCAAGACTAGCCAATTCGGTAGCAAATGCGTCCTTGGCGAAGACTTCCTCAAGAAGATTGCCAAGTCGGAAGCAATCGAGAATATCCTCGACTTTGCACAGAAGAAGGCCGACAAGATGATGTCAAAGAGCGATGGCAACAAGCGGTCCAGAGTCAGCAACGCTAAGCTTGTCGAAGCCAACTTGGCGGGAACGCGGCGCGGCCATGAATGCACGCTGATCCTGACGGAAGGTGACTCAGCCAAGGGCCTTGCAGTCTCCGGCCGGGCTATCCTGGATCCTGATCGTATTGGCGTCTTTCCTCTTCGAGGAAAGTTGCTAAATGTGCGAGATGCTTCGGTTGATCAGATTACCAAGAACCAAGAGATCCAGAACATCAAGCAGTTCTTAGGTCTGAAGCACAAGCAAGTGTATACGGACACGAAAAGCCTTCGCTACGGCCACCTGATGATTATGGCCGATCAGGACCACGACGGCAGTCATATCAAGGGCCTCCTCATCAACTTCCTCCAGGTCCAGTTCCCCTCGCTCCTCCAGATCCCTGAGTTCTTCCGTGAATTCATCACCCCCATTGTCAAGGTCTGGCAGGGGCCAAACCCCAAGAAGCCGCTCAAGTTGAAGTCTTTCTTCACGCAGCCACAGTACGAGGAATGGAAAGAGGCCCACAAGGCTGAACAGACCCGATGGCAGAGCAAGTACTTCAAGGGTCTCGGAACCAGCACCAACGAAGATGCACAGGTATACTTCACCAACCTGGATGAGCACTTGAAAGAGTTTCAGGTGATGAAGACGGAAGAAGCAGAGCTTTTCGACTTGGCATTTTCCAAGAAAAAGGCCGATGCCAGAAAGGAGTGGCTCGGCAACTTTGTTCCAGGCACCTTCCTAGACCACTCGACCAAGGATATTACCTACGACGACTTCGTAAACAAGGAGCTCATCCTTTTCAGCATGGCCGACAATATGCGGTCCATCCCATCCGTCATTGACGGATTCAAGCCTGGTCAACGAAAGGTCATCTACGCGTGCCTCAAGCGAAATCTGGTCAAGGACAAGAAGGTGGTAGAGCTGGCAGGCTATGTCTCCGAACAGACTGCCTACCATCACGGCGAGCAGTCGCTTCAGCAGACCATAATTGGCCTGGCCCAGACCTTTGTCGGATCGAACAACATCAACTGCCTGGAGCCAAGTGGAAACTTCGGTTCTCGACTCGCCGGAGGCTCTGATGCTGCCAGCCCTCGTTACACGTTCACGCGTCTATCACCGTTTGCGCGAAAGATTTTCTCTCCGCTCGACGAGCCATGCCTCAAGTACAACGTCGACGATGGAAAATCCATCGAGCCGATGACGTACGCGCCTATCCTCCCTATGGTGCTTGTGAACGGCGCCGATGGCATTGGGACGGGTTGGAGTACGTCCATTCCCAATTATCACCCCATGGACATTGTCAAGAACCTGAGACGTCGCATGGGTCGGCTGGATCTGGATGATCCCGAAGAGAGGCCCTTTGAGACCATGATGCCGTGGTTCCGAGGTTGGAAAGGAACCCCGGAGGCTGCCGGGCCGGACCGTTACAAGTTCAACGGCATTGCGTATCCGAACGACCAGAATACCAACGAGATTCTCATCACGGAGCTGCCCATTCGCATGTGGACTGATGACTTCAAGGGGAAACTCGAGAAGATCATCAGCGGCGTTGACGGCCCTTCCTGGATCAAGGACTACAAGGAATTCAATGACCATAAAACGGTGCACTTCGAGATCATGGTAGATGAGAAGCATATCGGCAAGGTCATGGAAGAGGGCCTACTGGAGCGTTTCAAGCTCAGCAAGCAGGTGGCGACATCGAACCTGGTGGCCTTCGATGCCAACGGTCAAATTCGCAAGTACGAAAAGGTGGAGGACATCATGGAGGAGTACTTCCACCATCGTCTGGCCATGTACTTGGATCGAAAGGTAAACGCGCTCAACCCCAGTCTAGTGAAGCTCGACACTAACGCACGGCAGCAACACTGGCTTGGCGTTTATCACGCTGATTACCGAAAGCTGAAAAACCAAGCACGGTTCATCCAGGAGATCATTGATGGCGACTTGGTCGTGAGCAAGAAGAAAAAGGACATTCTTGTCCGGGAGCTTCGCGATCGCAAGTACGAGGCCATCCCTCGAGGGCCAGATGCGAAGAAAAAGGTTTCAGAGGACGGAGCCGACGAATCGGGAGGTGAAGCAGAAGACGACGTTGCTGAGGGCGGCGCGCGCGACTACGATTACCTCCTTTCGGTAGGATCACCTCGGCTTGTGGCTTCTTCCGGGACCTTTTGCTGACTTGAACGATAGATGCCCATCTGGGCTTTGACTCTTGAGCGTCTCGAAAAGCTCAACGACGCTATTGCCAAGAAGAAGGCTGAGCATGATACGCTCCTGGCGAAGAGCGAAAAGGATCTGTGGTGCGCAGATCTTGGAGAATTCGCCGCCGAATGGGAGAATCAACTCGCCCTCGACGCAGAGATCCAGACCAGCATTCGCCGTATGGGGCGCCGCGTGTCTAAGAAGATCGGCGCGGGCCGCGGACGCAAGGCCAAGGATGATGACGACTACGCACCCGACAAAAAGGGCAAGGGCAAGGCAAAGGCGACGGCAAAGGCCCCAGCAAAGATAGAAACAAAGAGCTCGCAAAGATTCGCGGAGATGTTCAGTGCCAAGCCCAAGCCGAAGAAGGAGCCCAAGGTGGAGGCCGAGGCCGTCGACTTGTCTGACAACTTTTCCGACGACGACTTTGCGGCTCTCAGCAGGAGCAAGCCTGTGACGACCAAGAGCTCTCAGCTTCGATCCGTGTCGCAGTCTCAGTCTCAATCGCAGTCGCAATCGCGATCTCAGTCGCAGTCTGAAGAACCAGAGGTTGGACGCACCAAGCGTGCTGCCGCATCAAAGGCAAAAACGTTCTTTGACGTCTCTTCAGACAGCGACGCCGACGATGATGATAAAATGCTGGGCGACATTGGGGCCATGGTCAAGGGCATCGGCAACCGAGAGGGAGAATCCAGCGGACGGCTGAGTCTCTATGCCATGAATCGACCCGAGTCTAGCCACGGCACCGCTGGCGCTGGCGGGCTGCCTAAGCTGAAGACAAAGGCGTCCAAGGCGTCGTTTGACGTGGATAGTCACGATGACACCAACTACGAAATGTTGGCCCGGTCGTCGCCACACAAGACGGCGACGAAGGATGAGGTAGTGGATAGCTTCCTGTCGGACGACTTCCCCGCCGTACCAACCAGAGCGGCACCAGCCAAGGCGGCACCAGCCAAAGCGGCACCAGCCAAGGCGTCGTCTAGCGCTGCGGCGTCAACAGCCGAGGCCATTCTGGCAACAGTCAAGAAACCACGTGGGCGTCCGGCCGGGGCAAAGAACAAAACCAAGGCTGAACCCACGGCCAAGGCCAAGGCAGCGCCCAAGCCCACGACACTGTCTCCCGCAGCCAAGGCATACGCGGCCAGGAAGAAGAAGACTGTGGTTGAGGACGATTCAGAGGACGAGATGGCCGGGTCTCCGTCGCCCGTCTCCAAGCCCGCGGCGCGAGGCCGACCAGGACGGGCCGCAGCAGCGAGACGGCATGTCGTGGTTGATGATTCGTCCATGAACCAGGATGAGAGTGATGATCCATTTGAGGTTGACGATGATGATGACTAGTCATGTGACGATAAAGTTGGGGGTCGGGCGGCTTTGATGCAGCATTTTTGTAGCTTTGCTTTGGGGCGAGTCGAGTACACGGCGATGGAGGAACCGGATGGACGACGGCCTTGCTTTGCTCTGTGGCGTTGGGGAGAGGGAATGATACCTTCATATCTCCTTTAATTGTCACGTCTCTGCTTGATTGAAGATCTCTTTTGAGCACTATTCTTCCTCTTGCTGCTTGTGAAGATTAATCGACGAGTCCCGAGTCTGGGCAGAAGCAGGCGCGTGATGTTGAAGATGTCATGTATGGAGGCTTTACGGCGTGTCGTCCGCAAAGCATTAGCTCAGCTTCTACGCCAGGCACTAAAGAGGGCCTCAACACAACAGCAAACGTTATGCAACAGTCGAGCTCGGCAAGCTCAGAGAGCATGCTTCCCGTCTGCAGCCAGTGCGTACAAGTACAAGTAGGTGTACTTGGGAGTTGCCATGTCTCTCGTCCTGGGGTGTGCCTAACTAAAGGTCAGTGGCACCCAAGATCTTATCGATAACGCCGTCTGCCAGAGCTTGGAGGGGTTGAACTGAGGTTCTTCAACCTCGCCGTGGGAATTGAGACGACATCATAACCACGCTACTCAACCACGAGGCAACCTTCCGAGCGTTGAGCGACGTACCCTTGCCCCGAAACCGGCCCGCAATGGCCTCTTCCGACGAGCCGCAGTCTCTGCGCGCCGTGTTCGAGGATGCCGAGGAGAAGCGGCGGGCGCTCGAGAGCAGCCGGGACACGACCTCGCCCTCGTACGCAGCCGCCGTCGACGCCGCGCTCGCCCTCTACGGCCGCGTCGTCGAGCAGACCTCGGCCGTCGGCCTCTTCTCCCCCAACGAGGGCGTCGAGGACCTCGCCACCAGCTCGCTGCCGTACCTGCTGGCCAACCACCACGCCGCCGAGCTGGTGCAGCGCACGCCGTTTGGCGGCCCCGCGCAGCGCGTCGGCACCCTGCGCCGCGCGCGCGCCGCCTACGAGCGCTTCCTCAACCTCGTCGACGCCTACGGCCTCGTGGCGCCGCCCCACGACGGCCTGCTCGAGCGCTACCGCGACGACGCCGACGCCTTTGCCGTGGTGCCGGCCGGCAGCGGCGCGGCGGCCCAGCGCGACGGCAAGATCGCCGGCTTCCGGGCCGACAAGGCGCTCAGGGACAGGATCGCCTACCTCAAGGCGAACCCGGGCTATGCCGAGCGCGGCGACGAGGAGCTGGTGCGCGAGGTGCACCTCCTGAGCGTCACGTACGGCGTACACGCCGCCCTGCAGGCCCTCGACTCGATCAACCGCGAGCTGCCCCTCCTCGCGCAAGCACCCTCGTCCAACGAGCACCCCTCCGCTCACTCCCAGACGGCACCCAGCGGCACCGACGCCGCCGACGCGCGCCTCGACCAGCCACTCGGCGCCGACACGTCGCGCGGCGGCCCGCTGCTGTCGCAAAAGGGCAAGCCCCTGCAGCCCTTTACGCTCGTCGGCTCGCGCGCCGACCTCGCCCGCGGCGTCTTCCGCCCGGGCCACAACCTGCCCACCATGTCCATCGACGAGTACCTGGAGGAGGAGCGCCGCCGCGGCGGCATCCTCGAGGGCGGCACCGACCCGGCCAAGCCCATCGTCGACGATCAAGACATGGAGGCCGTCGACCGCGAGACGTACAAGGCGCGCGAGTGGGACGACTTCAAGGATGACAACCCGAGGGGGGCGGGCAACACGCTCAACATGGGGTAAAACTGCGGCGCATGGGCTGCAAGACGGTGCGGTATGGAACGCGCACGCTTGATTACATACAATGGGCATCTTCGACGGCGTTTGGGAAGCGTGGACGACTTGAATCGCATTTACAGGGACGGCTAGGAAGCTCAATGACATCTGATAGACAGTCGAGTCTTTCACAAAAAAAAAGGGAACCATATCGTATCTCATTGGAGTACATGCATCATCATCCATAAAGCCATCACTTCCGAAGCTGTCGGGCTTTTCACGTCCTTCGCGGCCCGCCCTTTTGTGTTTTCCCATACATGCCATCTGCAAACCGTCAAGCCAAAAGCAAAGTCATCCACATCCACGCGCTTCCTTCCAAGACCGTCATACGCTTCATCAAGCATCCCGTCATAGCATCACCACACTATCCTCGCTGTCGCTCACGTCGCTAAAGGGTCTCCCCACGTCGTCATATCCATCTCCAGTCACAGACTCAAAGTCCGTTTCCGACTCGACCATTGCGTCGACGGCCTGGCCAACCTCCTGGTGCTCCGCCGGAACCGCAAATTGGGCCTCCTGAAACTCCATTGAATTGGTCGTGAACGTATCCGACACGATGGACACGCTCTCGGCTATGACTCTGCTCGGTCGGTATACCGTGGAGATGCTGTCGTGGACGTCAATCGACGCGTCCGTTATGCTTCCCTTGAACTTCAGGGTAGACATGTCGTCGATCATCGACTCCGATATGCTTGGGGGTCCAGAGGGTAGCGTTCGGCCGGTATGGTAGGCTGGGCCGGGTCCATCTGGGCCCATGTCTGTCGGAGGAACGAAGCTCTCAAAGACGCCGCCCGTGCCGTCGTCGAAACCGCCGGCCCAAAGCGGCAGAAACTTCATTTCGTTGATGGCCATCGTGAGCAGCATATGACGCGTAATGTTCAAGGGCGGCTCAATGTCGTGTCGGATCCAGGAAAGGGTCAGGGGTCGAAGCGCGTCCTTGGCCTCCCAGTCCAACAGGTCAAGGTCAAGCAAGGGCACTTCCGAAATATGGTACTTGATGGGTCCTCCGAATCCTTTGGTCGTGTCCACAAATTCTGCCCAGCCGTCCGCGGCCATCACGGCTGGCGTCTCGGAGGCGACATCTTCTAGCGCCTCGACAACCTGTTTCAGCAATTGAGAGTACCGTGGTCTTCCCGAAAATTTCCTCGACAGAGGTGGTGGCTGGAACAGAGGCCAGCTACATCGCTCGCCCAAGTCGTTGTATATAAAGGGGCACAGAAGCTTCTGGACCAGGCTCGCACCACACAGAATGTTACTGAGCTTCTCAAAGTCTTGGGGTAGAACGTAGGTCGCTCGATCCAGATCCATGCTCCAGAGCATCGGATGAGCGTCGTTGATGTGCTCGCTAGCGGCTTCGTTGAAGTTGGAAGTGACGGCGTCTTGGAGTGCTCTCATCAGTCGACGCAGCTTATCGCACGCGTTGCGACAGATGAGCTCGTCACCTTGGGCGAGCAGCTGCTGCAACCTCCGTAGCTTACTCCACTCTTGCATGTTCCAATAGTCGAATACATCCGGGCTCTGAAGCTGGGCTTTCGTCAACGACACGCGCTCAACGAGAGCTCGGGCAGCGTGCTGTATGAGGTTATTCAGCTCGTCTCCGCACTCTCCCAGCCTCCGTCCAAAGAACGTCGTTCGTGAGAGATTCCGCTCGGTTCGGTCTGTAGCAGCTTCGCTAAGCGCCATTTCGTTGACCAGAATTCGAAAGGCGCACCGCGTCACTTGAGGGATCTCCAAAGCAAAACCAATCCGGAGCGCCTCCTCGGGCAGGATTTCCATGAATCTCGTATTCATACCGTGCATGAACCACTGGACGACTCGATCCCGCACAACGGAAGGGCAGTCGTAGATCTTGGCCAAGGCCACGAGGGTCCAGACTCGGCTCGCAGAGTCCATGAGGACGTCCCGTCCTTCGATTAGAACGAGCAGGCGGATGATGGCGTTGCGGTGGCGGACGCGGCAGTAGTCTGGGATCTGGCGAAAGGCCGGCGTCTTGTACATACTGTCATCGCCGTCGGCCTTCATTTTGATGAGCTGATCGGGTGTGGGCCGAACGAGCTTGCTCGTCCCCTTATCTGCTCCCGGTTCCACCATGTCGTCGGCAAGCCTATCGGCAGACGTCTTGTTTGGTTCTCTCTGTGAGCCATTGGGCTCTTCGTCGTTGCCAGTCTCGAGGGTTGCATCTGGCTGCCCCGCACAAATGCAGACATCGTCATGGCCACACACCAAGCTGGGGTCGACGCCGTGAAACTTGCAAGAGGTCCACCACTTCATGACGCCGGGCGTGAGGGACAACTCCGTCATTTCAAAGACGAGCTCGTCACCTTCGGACGGCGGCGTCAGGTCGAGTAGGTACTTGACGCCCTCGGGCAGCTTGTTGACCATCTTGCGACGTCTCTGTATCCGAAACTGATACGAAGGGCGGAGCATCTCGGAAAACCTGGAGGAGCCCGTGGCCAGCAGCTTTTCAGAATGGACACGAAACTTTTGGGATCTGTAGGCGATGCCATCGCAGTCGGCCTGCTTCCTCGGGTCCTTGGGCGCGGTGGGCAAATCTACAAAGACCATTGTATCGCCGGTTCTCAGCTCAAAGCTGGTGGAATGAACCATGTACAGATCCATGTTTCGCGCAGACCTGATCTCGGTTTCATCTCTGAGGAATGCAGGGATACGTTTAGGACCGTGGGGTCTGTTGAAGTTTGCGCCGGCGGCTTGTCCGAGCCTCTCGCCGGTCTGTGGACCGTCGTTGGATGCGGCAAGGGGGGTTGCTTGGATCGGGTCGTTGTCGTGTCGACCGCCACCAAAGGTGAGGTTCTCTGGAAGAGTTGGCCATGGCTCAAGGCCACCCCAGGGAGTGAGGCCTTGTTCGGGACGGTCTTCGGATACGTTCCAGCCGGTATATTGGCGCGACATTGCTGCTTGGGGTGGACCTCGCCGGCGAGCCGGTGAACAGAGGCGGAGGATTGAGCAGCCGCCGCTTGCTTGATTGCTGGTTCGGACAAGCACGTCAGCTCAGGTAGTCGTCAGTCTGAGGGACGACGAAGGATGCGACCGCCGCCGTTGACTAACACGCCCGATGTTGCGGCAAAGCGACGAGGTCGGTTTGCTGCCGGATGTCAAGGTATCAAGCTGCGAGGGATGTGAAGCATGGATGAGTGCAGGTCAAGATGAGACTCGCGACGGATGGGCGACGAGAGAAAGCATGAAGACGAGAAGAGAAGCTGCTGAGTGACGGCAGCCTGTGGGTCGTTTGCGTTGGGCGACTGCAGCATTGCATGTCATGTGCCCGCAACACACGTGCGTCGAGGCGAACAAAGACGCCCTTGGGCTGCACAAGTAGCCGCAGCCAGGCGCACCTGTCGGCGTACTTTGCAGGATGCCAACACGCTCAACGTCCTGCGGCATTGCGTCGCGGCAGAAATGCACAAAGCCACGCCGTTGTGCCTTTAGTTGCGTCGCGCTGGGCCAATCATGGCACCACTGCGTGCGCTGCGCCGCAGATGCAACCCAACATTCCGCTCCGACCAGCGAGGACCCAAGCGGCTACTGCTTTGCTGCCTGCCCGAGCCATGGCTGAGCCTCACTTGTGGATGCAGTTCACCACCGGCTTCCAGGACATGCACAATGCCAATTGGGCGCTTTTGCGTTGCCTTTCGAGAGGTGTCGGTGCCTACCTTACTCACTCTCAATCCAAAGCAGGCAGCCAAGTTACAGTTGCATCACTTTCACCCTGTCAGTCATCAGTCAACCATGTCCGGTGGAAGCCTGGGCCAGTCACTCGAGGCCATCCTATGAGAGCCGCAGCCGATCCCCTGTCACGACAACGTCTCTTTACCTTCAACGCACTCAGCACTTCGCCAAGTCTTCTGAAAGATGCAACGCTCCATCAGCCCCGTCGCGATATCGCCATATGTCATCGCTTCAGCGGGCCGCTCGGCTCCAGTCTATCCCCGTACCCACCAGATCCCCGCCGCCATCTTCATCTCCCGCCCCCAGCACAGCGCTCGACCCCACGGCCCCTCCCAAACGTGGACTGCCAGCCAGCCAGCCAGTAACCGTTTCCAATCCAAAGCCCATCCCAAGAACCCCCATTTCGAGATCAAATCGTCATGCCCAGGGACCACGGCTTAGCCTAAATCCATCCACTGCCACTCCAAAAACAGCAGTTCGGATCGACCTCTACTGTATACTGAATCCAACAACACTCCCTCCTACCGACATCTTGCCTCGTCGTGACAACAAGCGTCCGCGCCGCGACAAATCTACACCTTCTGTCGATCGGCGCACACTGCGTCGCGCATCCGCCATCATGGCGGGACTTGATCTCTTGTCAGCCCACATCTCCGACATAGCTCGGGTGTCCGTGGACACAGGATTAGCTAACTCTGATGGCTTTAGGCGCAACCGTCGAGTCGTCATCATCGCTTCCGCCGCCACTGCCGCCGCAGTCACCTTCAAGTACAAGTCTCGTGCGATGCGAAACAACGAGGCCGCGCAGGCCATCCACAAGGCTCCCAATGGCTATGTCCCCGTCGATCGCAGTGGTGGAGGCGTCTAGTCACTCCATGTGCCTGCGCAGGGCGCCGCCAATGCCGTCAACACGAAAAATTGGAATCGGAAAGGTCCAACAGAGAAAGGAAGCCTTCATGTTACATCTCAATAATCGAGAAACGCCAGCCGATATTGCAGGAGGCCTGACGGACGTCAGCTTTGCTATGAAAGGCTCTATGAAAGACAGCATCCGTCAAGCTACCCCTTGACGCGAAATATATGCATTACTCTTCAGCTTATCCGCGCCGCATTATGAACATGCCCGAACAGTGCCGCAGGCGACTACTCCTCCAATCGCCCAATAATCGCAGCCCTCAATTGAATAATTGTACAATGCCGTGTCGTGGTTCCAAAACAACGCCTGTATATGCAGTTCCTTGGCCCTGCCTCTTCACATCGAGCTTCCCCGCAGCTGCAAGTCATCGTCTGCCTCGCCTGCCTCCTCCTCAGTCGATGCGTATGCCGTCTCCTTTCCCTTGCCCTTCGGATCCCGCTTCGGTGCCATGCCGACTTTGCCTTCCTTCAGGCTCCGTCGACTCGCGGGTCGCAGGCCGTATCCCCTCTTAGGCGTCGCTTCCCCTTTAGCTCTCTTGGTTCGGTCTTGTCCGCCACTGTCGATTCCAGCACCCTTGGCGTCCTCTGCCGACGAAGTGCGTCGTGAATGTGGCCCTGTCGAGCTGTTCTTGAGGTCTCGCATCTCCCTGATGACCTCGGCAAAGCTCTCCTCCAACGTCTTCATCCGTGCCAAAACCAATCGCCCCATCCTATCTCGGTCACCACCTTCCATTCCTCCTGCAACACGTAGACGATGGTCCTTCATCATGGCCATGGCCATCTGCGTCTGGAAGCTCCCGGGCATGCCCACGTTCGGGTCTTCAGGTCCGAAGTGGTCCGAAAGCATGCTCAGGTCCACAGAAGAGAGCCGTCTTGCCTCTCGTAGCCGGTCCCGGGGGTCCAGGCTGAGCATAGCAGTTCTGCTGACGCCCCCCGTTTCCGTCATGCCACGTGGCTGCAATATGGGGCGAGGGTACGAGCTGGGCGCAAATGCAGTTCGTCGGGGTGAGCTCCTTCGCACCACCTGGCCAGGTGTATTCGCGCCTGTGCTGCGGCCACTTGGCCCCGGCTTTCTACCATGGCTCGCTTTGGGGGGTGACTTCGATGAAGAGTCGTGGGCCTGCGGGAGGTCCTCCGGGTTGTAGAGTATTGTGTTTGTCGATAGAGTGCGACTATGCATACCACGTCTCTGATTGCCCTGACGAGGGTTGGGAGCTAATGCTTTGACCGACGAAGCCCGCGAGGAAGCCAGCTTCGCGGAGCGTGCAGCCATCGGAGTGGCGAAGTAGTCCTCCTGCTCGACACCATACTTGGCAAACTGCTGGCTGCGATCGGCATTCGTTCCAGTATCGTCCTCGTCTTCGTCGTTGGTGACCAGCTCATCGTCGCCGTCTGCATCGGTGTGGTCTTTATACTCTGGCGTCACGACGTCGAGGCGGGACCTTTGTCCGCGTGAAAGGGGTGCCCCGTGGTTGGACATGAAATCGGCCGGGTCGCTGGCCGTCGACCTGACATCAGAAACCTGCCTCTGCAAGTGCGTCGACCGCTCCCACCCGACACTCAGTCGTCTCTGCCAGTCAGGCAGCGCTCGATGGTCCACGCTTGGCCAATTTGACGGCGGCATTCCTACATCATCGTTTTGGTCCATCCAATTTCGAATTGCCGTCTGCGTCTTATGTCTTTCGCTCCTCCTTTGAGTGCGCAACGTGGCAGACTCTGGCCCGCGCCGAAAAACTTCTTCCAGTGCTCGATCTTTCTGGAACCCTGCCACTGATTCTTCACGAACCCGGACATTGGGACTGAACATGGCGCCCCGCTCCACCGGATCTCGGAACGAGATTGTCCTAGGACGAACCCTGCCGTGGTTCTCAACCAGGTCAGTCGGCTCGTACATGGAGGGCGCGAGCCACAGCCTCTCGTACAGGTAGATGCAAAACAGCACCGGGAAGTGGGTAACCTTGATGATGGTCCGGTTCAGCCACACAAAGTGCTTGAGTGGCATACAGTAGCGCAAGGGCATGAGCAGCCAGGCAAAGATGTTGCTAGGCGCGATGTACGAAAAAAGCGCGTCGTTCTTGACCATGGAAATTGTGTTGATGGCGAACAAAAACTTGCGGACTTGTAAGTGGGGATACTCTGCGACAGTTCATGGTGGACTGACTGATGCTCCTCCGTTGCATTTGACGCAATCGTCATGAAAGAGTTGGTCAAGACCGTAATGAGAATAGTCCTAGTGCTCCACGTCAGAGGTGTTCGCGAGGGGGTCGTCGTTCAACTTACACGACTAAGAAGTGACAGATGATGAGAAACATCATCATCAATATCCTTGCGAGCCAATTGTATTGTGGCCAACTGGCGACATGTTAGCTTTCTGTTTCTTAGCTCGCCCAAGTGGCTCAGCCAACTTACACATCCCAGGCAGCGGGGGTAAAGCCCATGAGAATTTGGAAAATCTTGTAGGCGACATCACCGCTGTCCTTTGCGCTCGCGGATAACGTGAAGAAGACGTAGAATCCGCTACACATTATGAGGACGAGGACGAACACGGCTGCTAGGTCCACGGCCATCAGACGGAAGGCGATCAGCAGCTGCGAGAAGTATTGATAGTGGTCCAAAACACTAAAGATTCGTGGCAGGAGAAGAATAGCATTTGCTGCCAGCACATCGTATGCCATGTCATTCCAGTGATGGGGATCAACGAGAAAGACACCGTAGGCTCGCATGCAGTAATATGCTATAAGCAGCACGAGGATTCCCAGGTCGAAAATGTTCCAAAAGCTCATAATGTAAAGGGCGAAGCCCTGTTCGTTGAAGCCAACTAGCTCGTCGAGCATGAATCCGGCACTCCAGAACCAGAACACCAATTCGAGTCCGGTGATTTGCACAGACCTCCGTGCCAGCACTGACAGGAAGAGGCCGATCAAGACAGCAAGTGAGAGTGTGGAAAGAAAAGACCGATATCGCGGGACACGAAGACGAGAGAGCTTGAGCATCGATGCCTGCCGGGGATCATAGAGCATAACGGTCCTTCTTCCGGGTGGAACATGGGGGTGGCCCTGCTTGTGTGGGAGAGTTCCGAGCAATGGGGTTCTGACGTCCGCTTTGGCAGCATATCCGTTGCCCACCCAGGAAGGATGCGGCGGTGCTTCGCGATGCAAGCTGTCCGCGGACGAGTAGAAGGTAATGGCACCGTTCCATATGGCCTCGAGCTGCTGGACCACTACCGGGTGAGCAAGAAAGTGCTTTGCCGAAGCACGAATGGCAACCTCTAGCGTGGACGTCCTGGATGCGGTCATGGCCAGCTTGGCCTTGGCATTTGTCCCCCTGATTGGACCTGAGGGCTGCACGCCTGGTAGTCCTTGGAGAGGATAGAAGTCGTACGCCAACGCGTCAATGAGTTCCCGGGTGGAATACTCCTTCAAGAGCTTCAGGGCCAGCAGCTCGCAGACCTTTGCCCTGGTGTTGCTGTTGCCAGCGTTGGCGGCGTATCGCTGCCCCTCCTTGGTAAACTGCAGGCAGTTGGCCATGAGTGCATATAGCGTCGCCCGCGAGAAGTGCTGAGTCCGGATCTGCTGTTGCATGGGCTTGACCAAGAACTGCGAGACCTGGGGCGAGCGAAGCTGTTCCCAAGTCAGGGTCGTCTCGGTGCGGGCCGACACAATGATACGAATAGCATGGGTGAGGTTGTAAATCGGAAGCGAGTCTGAGCGGCAATGGAACAGATTAGCAATGCACCTGTAGATCAAAAGCCAGGAGAGTGTTTTAAAGTACCGAGATGCGTGGCAGAGAAGAGCGGAAGAACTGGCAGCCCTTTCTGGCCGCCGTCTTCGTTCACCTCGTTCTCGGGGCCGGCGTCCGATGCACCGTCGCCTTCTCCCCCCTGATCAACTCGATTTGCGCCCTCATCGTTGGAGTCGTCTTCCTCTTCGTCATCGTCAGCCTCAGTAAAGTCGGCCGTGGCATGCCTACGCCCGGCAACCTGCGCGTGGCGAGGCGGAGGCGGCGAAGAAGCAGAGAGGTCGACGTCTCGGACGTCAACGCGACGAGAGCCGTGCTTGGGGCGGCGCAGCAGCGAGGAGAACATGATTCCGGTCCGGGTTTTGTGCCGTGCCCCTTGGGCTCAGGACGCCATTAGAGGCGGGACAGCGAGTCTCTTCGAGGAAGAAGAGGGGTGCAGAAGGAAAGAATCTGCCAGGCTTGCGGCTGTCCAGCGACGATAGGAGGTTTGAGGAGGTGCTCGGCCCAGGACCACCGACGGCAGCGCCTGCGATACCCTGGGACGGCCAGGGTACGCTCACTGGGGGGCCGCCACCAACTGGGGCGGACGCGCTACAATGGTGGACTAGCCTGGTCAAGGTGGCCACCAGTGCATCAGCGGTGGAGGTTGGATCCAACGGGTAGGTATTTTCGGGAGAAGAGCAAGGCATGAGAAGGCAATATCAGACCTTCGAGTACCTGCGAGTACCTGTGCAGCTGCATCGCCCTCAGAGTCAGATGGGGCATGGTCTGTTGTCTACCATTGGCGGTCGCCTCTGGACGTCAGCCCGCCTCATCATCGTACCGAGAGCGCGGTATGTATGCACTGGCGGGATTAGCACGAACGACGCGACTCCTTCTCGAGCAGTGGGCCAGCCAAGAGGTTGGGGCCGATTACAGGGCCTTGGCGGTTCGCGTTTCCGCTAACGTGCTACCATCAGACAATCAAGGGCAGGGCGGCCATGCAACGTCTTTGGCCATGCGGCAGCAGTGGTGGAGCAACAGAGCAATCAGTCTCATTCATCGCCATCACCGCTAGTCGAACCGCCTTTACTACCTTATTCTGCGGCATACCTCACCGTCACTTGTTTGCAACAGGCGCATCTTGAGTCGCAGACACGGCTAATCATGCATGCGGTCCAGAAATGGACGCATGACACCCTCGAGAGCCTGCAGGGTGCGCCTGGTGGGCTGCCACATGCCGCGTCGCCGCTGGCCATTGGCGGCAGCTGAATCTGGCCCGAACGCTAGGTGCCATGGCGCTGCGACCGCGAACCACGAGGACAGGTGAATTACCGTCGCGGCGGTGTGCGAACAGCGCAGATGCGGCGCCTGAGGACCGAGAATTGAGACCTGCTACCTTAGCTATGAGTACCTTAGTCGCAGATGTCAGTTCGGGTCCGCCTCGGAGGAGTGTTGACGCGATGCGATGCCAATCGGGCAAGCTGATCGACACCGGAACCGACCACTCCGTACCTACAAAGACGACATCAAACGTGCTCAAGCCTTCCAAGTAAGGTATGAGGGCAGGGCAGCAAGAACAGGGAGGTTCGTGCTGACACTGGACCGCGCCTCTGTGGGGTTGATATGCCTCGACTCAAGAAAGGGATGCCATTACCTGTCGAGTTGCACATACCTGATGGGTACTTTTTGCCCAGCATGAAAGCGTCGACGACTGCTCGTCTGGTGACAGGGTGACAATAGCGTCTACATTGAACAAGCGGATTTCCCTTGAACAGGTAACACAGGCGTGGCAGCGATGCTACCCCTGGCTTGCGCGACCCCTGTCCTTCTATCGTAGGGTCATTGCTCTCTTGAACTCGTGGCAAAGTTATACGAAACATTGGCTCCGTAGCATGTAGGCTGAGAACTCAACTTCACAAGTGGCTCCTGTGCTCGACCCGGCATTACATGAGCTTGCTGCAGGGGTTTTCTGCCACCCAAACCTTTGCCTTATGACAGGACATGTCTTGAGGTGGGTATATGTCTTGAGACACATCAAAAAGTCCAGAACAGCCATCGGTCGAGGATGCGAAGCATCTAGGTTCCTGGGCGCTTATACAGGGTAAGGCACCGACACGAAGTCTAGAAGCCCACAGCGTCGTTGTGGCTGCAGCTACGGGCGGGCCACAGCGCGCGCCACAAGAAACGGCACTGGCCCGCCTTTTAATTGCGCCAGTGTGGGGCTAGCTGATCGACCGGCCGTGGGATTTTTGCTCCGTCGACATCCTGGCTCGACTCTGAATCCTGGAGGAGCGTTTGCGAGGCCCAGGTTTGGCTTGGCGAGAGGTAGAAAGAAACGATCACCTGATGTCGACGTGCAGTGACTTGTGTTGGAGACAATGGCTCGATGCACGCCAGCAACGGAGGGGACAAAGTACGAGGTGAAAGAGGCAATCTTGACCGCGGGGCCAACCGAGCCCACGATTGGGGGACGGGACAAGGGGTCGCCGACGGGTGATTTGCAAGAGGCGCTGGACCTGGAGACTTCGAGGCTCGAGCTCCCGGACCTATGGAAGGACGTCTCCCTGCCAATCGATATTGCATCCGTCCAACGACCTGTCACGTACCTGGCGACGGCATTTGCCAAGCAAGCCTGAACCCGCCAGGAACCCGTTCATGGCCGTTCCATCAACTCCCGAGGGGCGGCATGCGGTAGCCGCTACTACCTACCTTGGTCGTAGTAGCAAATGATACTTCCCGCTGTGGTCGCGCTGGACCGACCTCGACTCCACATTCACCCCTGCTGGCTCCCCATATGCGCGTCGCGCGCTCGTCCCTGTCACTCTTTCTTGCCTCTTTTTCCATTGTCAATGTGGCAATCATACCGTGTCTGCTTGCTGCTGGACAATTGCCGCCTTTGCGCTCGTTTTGTCCCGTCTCGCGGCGTCGACAGCGCAAGCCGCAGTGACCCTAGTACCTCTGCCTGTCTCAGCCTTTTGCGAGCCTCTCGATGAAACAACAAAACCGCATCGCCGTCTCCAGCAGGCCGGCCAGCTCCATTGCGCCACCCGGCAGCTCCCACTGATTGATTCGGCTCCCCAAAACATCTTCCTGACGCCGCCAACTGGGTCCCGGCGGAGGAAAGTGGGCTTCGAGCTTCAACCGGCGTAACCGACTCCAGGCGCTGGACTGTGTCTCGAGTCTTGCTTCGTCATAACGCATTCCAGCCCGGACCGAATATTCAACCTTGCCTCCTCCTTCGATGACGGCGATGGAACGGGGCGAGCCTCAGCCTCGCCATGAGCCTTCCCCGCGCATAGAGGCTGCCGAACCTACCACAGAAATCGTCGACGATGAAGTGGAAGCTGAGACCCCCAAGATGACACACGATTCCATGGTGACCGTCAGGCTCTCGGAGCCCCCGGCTCTCAGCCTCGATACCGGCGTCATCCTCCCCAACGCCGAGCCTCCCAGGCCCTTGACACCGACGCTGGGAGACTACGTGGCCCAGAGCGGCAGCGATAAGCGCGATAGTCGCCGTGACTCGTCCGCCACCGCGTCGCCCACCGAGGCAAATCGTAGTCTGCAAGACGAGCTGAACGACTTGGGTGCCGATGACCAAGAGAGCGATTCCTCAGAGGATGCCGACGAAGTGAACTGGGAACAGCTGGAGAAGACCGAGGACGAACAGGTCAAAGACGAGGAGACTGACAACGTACGTCGCCACCCGTCCCATCTTATCTTTCGAGTACCAGACGAAGCTGACGCAGTTCGTAGTCGACAGAACTCCTCCTGGCGCGGTTGGAGCAAGAGAATGCAAAACTGGCTACTAACCCGAAGAGCGTCAAAGTCCAGCCCGTAGAGAAGGCTTCTACCAGCAGACCTCGTCCGCCATCCATGGCTCAGCTGCGGCAAATGATCGATGGCCCGACTCCATCTGCACTCCGATATTCCATGCTCCCACCTCCACCCATGACCGACCTCGAGTTCTACGCGGCTCTCGTCAAGGACTATCAGCAGACTGCGGCGCGACTACCGACTCTTCTGTCTAACAAGATTCGAAAGGGCATTCCCCCACCACTCAGAGGAGTGGTGTGGCAGAGCATGTCTGGCGCCCGTGACGCCGCCCTAGAGGAACAATACGAGCGTTTCTGTGGCGAGCCCAGCCCCTATGAGCTTCTGATTGGAAAGGACCTTGGCCGAAGCTTTCCTGGCGTTGACATGTTCCGCGACCCAGAGGGCGATGGGCAGCGCATGCTGGGTCGGGTGCTCAAGTCTTTCAGTCTCTATGATACCAAGATTGGCTACTGCCAGGGACTCGCGTTTCTCGTGGGTCCCTTGCTGATGCATATGCCAGACAAGCAGGCCTTTTGCGTCCTGGTCCGGTAAGAACAAGCCTCGCCTTGAACCGCTGGAATCTACGACACACTGACGGAATTGTTAGACTGATGGAGCGGTATGACCTGCGAGCTTGCTTCCTCCCAGATCTCTCTGGGCTCCACGTTCGCATATATCAGTTTCGCGAGCTTCTACGGCACCACCTGCCAAGCTTGTCGAGCCATTTGGAAGATCTGCAAGTCGAGACAGCATACGTGTCGCAGTGGTTCCTGAGTTTCTTCGCCGTCACATGCCCGCTACCCATGCTATTCCGCATCTACGATGTAATATTCGCCGAAGGTGCATCGGAGACCCTCATGCGGGTAGCACTGTCACTCATGAGAAAGAACGAGGCGCGGCTGTTGGCGTGTAACGAACTGGAAGATGCCATGCACCTCCTCTTGTCTCGAGGCTTGTGGGACTGCTATCACTACGATGCCGACGAGTTTGTTCAAGACTTTGCCAGTTTGACAAGTATTGTGACTCGAGAGAAGCTTTTGCAGTTGGAGCAAGGATACCGCGAGTCCTTGATCGCCACCGCCAATGCGGCGCGAACGTCCGATATTACCACGGCAGCGACACGCTTCCTGGGTCGTATCTGGGCATCATCGGCGGGTTCCAGGACCGGTAACATAGCCCCTGGTCTTGCGGCACCTTCGCGACCATTGGGCCTGCTGCGACGCAGCACATCCAAGCAGAGTCTCGCATCGACCCTCAACTCCATAGAGGCTAGCTCGGCCAGCGTCATCAGCTCTTCCTCCACAGATGCGACAAATATGTCTCGTGAATCCGCTCATGCAGAAGACGACGGTTCGAGCCGCGAGTCCACCCCGGTTGGCCTCAAGTCCGTCACAAGCACCAAGACAACCGATGATAGATATCTGCACAGCCAGATCGAGGACCTGCTGATGGCCTTGAGTGAGTTACAACGGAATCACGCTCTTCTCACCAATCAGCTCCAGCTAGAGCGGGAAGAGCGCGGGGAGGATCGTAAGGCGGTCCGATCGCTGCTCGACGGGTTGAGAAAGAAGGCGACCAGCAACAAGCAATCAACAACCGAGGACACAATCGCAGTGGTCGAAACCGAGGTTGGCATGGGCGAGGTAGACGACCAAGCTGCACGGATATTGGACAATACCGAACCTGCGCTTGATGCGCCAGCGGGTGCGGAGCAGACGCCATCCACCGAAGACTTGTCGGAGCTGCTGGATCGGGTGGAGAATCGATTCGGCGAGGAGGAAAACAACAATCGACGCTCGACGCTGCAAACAAAGGCTCAGCTCCGAAGCGAGCTGCTGAGCGCCAAAGATCAAGTGGCGAGTGCAGTATCGCACACTCAGGAGTTGACCCGCCGAATGCATGATATGGATCGGGAGATAACGTCCCTCAAGGAGCAAGTCCGCGAGTGCCATGGCCATGTTCGGACGCTGCACCAGGACAAACAACGACTGGAAAAACAGATTCATGGAATGCGAACCAGGGCCTCGGCCAGCTCTGCGGGCGAGTCTAGCAACCGGGAGATGGATGCGGAGTGGGTAAGCAAACACCACGCTGGCGGCTTAAGAGAACTCAAGCTCGGGCGCAGCAACTCTTCGCCCTCGCAAGCTCCTGGATTCAACAAGAGGATGTCGTCGCTGCCGCAATCCTTCGAATCGGCGTTGCCATCGGTGGCATCTTCAAGGACTGCGTCACCATCCAGAGAGCAGGACAACTTGCTGGTAGAGCTTGTTCAGGCCAAGACGGCCGAGGCCACGGCGAAGCAAGAAGCCGAAGAGGCTAAGCAGAAGCTCGAGACCCTTCGAAAGGCTTATGGCATTGGCCCAGGGGACTCTCCAACGGCGACATCTTTCCCGAATCCCACACCTGCCATTGGGGTATTCGGTCGGCTCACTGGGCACGCACCAGCACTGTCTGCAGATCAGATTATCAAGCCAACGGGTCTCCGGTCGGTTACGTCGCCGGCCAGTGGCGGGTTCTGGGGCTGGCGACGATGAGAAAGCCTGAGAAATATTAGCAGTGCATCGGGCAAGCGCTGTGTTGCACCATCATCTGTGAGACGACCATGGATGTGTGATGAGCTTTTGCTGATGGGCGGTGGAGAGAATACATGGGGAGGAGATTGTACAGGTACGAGGGTAGTAATAGACCCATAGACTGGCTTGCGCGAAGCGCACTAGGCAGCTCTCACTCGAACAACGAGATTGGTATCGGCGGATAGAATGGCATTATACCAAAAAGAGCGCTGCGGCGGGAGGAGAGCGCTTAGAATTAGACTAGGTAGCACGGAGTTTGCGGATTGGTCTAGCACACGGCTACGAGCCGGGAGTGCAGCCTGGGTTTCTTCTTGGACAAGGCGGGATAACGTGATCTTTCTGGCCCGTTATATGCCTTTGCTCTCGTGTGAGGATCTGCTTGCAGTGAATCTAGAAGCGTTTATTGCTCGCGTGTCATTATTCTGCCGTAGGGACACGCATCACCCCCGTGGCAGGCCTCCTCGGCAATCTTCAGCAATACTGTAATACTGTAGGTACAGGTATTGGATTCAGCAGCCTTGGGCGCGAGACATGTGGTGGGTGGATGACGCACTCCCGTGGCCCTCGCTTCTGCCGCGCACACAAGACGCCCTTGCCAGAAGGCGCAATGTTGGAAGGAAAAGGCGCTGGAAATGGTTGGAAAGGGCCAGGAGTGTGAAAGTCGAGTTGCAGCAGGTGCTCGCCTTCAACGCCAGGATGACGTCGGTTCCATTACTGCTGGACCATGGCAACCTGGGCAGGCGCTGCACCGCCACAGCGTAGGGAGCGGAGCCCGCAGCAAGCGCTAATCAGGGGGCCGGAGCTTGGCCTCTGCGCACTGCCGTTGGCCGGGGCCGTTGCTGTGGCACGACCTTATCGCCAGTCGCTGCGTCATCTCCACCAGCCACAGGCGTGCCAGCTTGCCCAGCTTGCCAGCTTTCTGCCAGCTTTGCAGCGCCCCCCCCGGCCAAGCCAAGAGCGTCGGGCCTCCTGTCTCGTCTCCATCCCCTGCTGGCACATGTTTCCCGGCCTCCACTTCCACTGCCTGGGCCCTCTCCGCTGCTGCAAGCCAAACGGCAACAGCGTCACTCGCTTCCGTCGATCCGCTCCCTCCGTCATCACCTGCTGCTACTCCTCTCCATCCTGTTTCCTGTCCTCTGCTCCCATCGACTTTTATCCTGCTCGTCTGCATCCCAAGTACGTACGATTGATCCAGCCATCAACCTCTCCCTCGTCTCCGTTTTCACTCTCGTCACGCTCGTCTCCCTCGCCGCCGCCCAGCCATTTGCCCTCGACACGTGCTAGCTAAGCTTGCCAGAGCTCCACTGACGTCCGCTGGCCCTCCCTACAGACAGAAAATATCCTGCCTGCCAACGCAAATCCCCCCATCACCTTGACGACAACAACAACAACATTGCACATACGCAACTCGCCCGTTTCATGTCGAGTAATCAATCCGCAATGGCTGATACTTTTGATACGCCTGCTGCGGCGGCCAACGGCGGCTCGCTCTTCGAGACCACCAAGACCAGTAGGGTACGTCGCGACAAGCTCTTTTGCCCCTTCCCCAGCTTCGGGCCACGACGCTGACCGCAGACAGTTCATCCCATTTGTGTTGCCGATTCGTGCTCGTCACGATAGACTGACACTCTCCCGATAGACGCTGCCGCTGCTTACGACTCTGTGACGAATGGTACGTTCGCAGCTATTGCATCTCCCTCCGAACAGCTTCTGACGTTATCGCACGTGATAGGCCCCGTTGCACAGAACGTCAAAGAGCACTCCGCAAAGGCTTCGTCCGAGCTGTCCAACCTGGCGGCCGCTCGCAAGACTCCTACCTATCCGGCGGCTACTGGCCAGCCCCTGACACACTACCACTCCTTTTTCTCGGAGCTGCTGTCGTGGAAGAACCCTCGTAGGCTTCTCCCCTCTCCTCTCTGCCTCTGTTGCAATTTCACCGTGCTGACAGCCGTCTCTCAAGGTGCCTCAGCAATTGCCTACGCCTCGGTTGTCTCCCTCATCATCGCCGCTAGATATCTCGATGTGATTCGATGGGCCTTCAAGCTGTCGTGGATGGCTCTCGCCGTCACCGTCGGCGCCGAGGCCGCTGGCAAGCTCGTTCTCAATCACGGCCTCGCCACGCAGATGCGCCCTCGCCGATACTACACGGTCTCGCGAGCGACGCTCGACAACATGATTGGCGATGTCCACGAGCTCATCAACTTTTTCGTCATCGAGTCTCAGCGCATCCTCTTTGCTGAGAACCTCGGTGCCTCCGCTGCTGTAAGAATCGGCCCAGAGATGAACGTCGGATTTTGGAGCTAACGCATGGTAGGCCTGTGTCGCTGCCTTCATTTCCTACTACCTTGTCAAGTTGATGCCGTACTGGGGTCTCGCTATCGTCGGCACCACCGTCGCCTTCTTCGTGCCCCTCGTCTACGCCTCCAACCAGGAGCTCATCGACCACCACCTGAAGAACGCGTCCGAGGTCATCAACACCCAGACAGCCCAAGTCCGTGACGTTGCCCAGAAGCAGGCCGACCACATTACTACCATGAGCAAGCAGTACGCCGGCGACTATACCGGCAAGGTCCAGGAGATGCTGCGAGGCCGAAGCACTTCCCCCACGGCCACTCCCAAGCCAGCCCACGCTAAGCCGTCCCCCATTGCCAAGCACCCCGAGTTCCCTATTGCTCCGACCGAGGAGCCTAAGATGGTAACCCTGCCCGAGCCTGCTGCCGCAGTGCCCACTGGCTCGCTGCCCCCTCTCGGCGTTCCTGTGGCTCAGGAGCGCGTCTTGCCCGCTGGCTCAGTACCCGCTGGCTCACTGCCCCCTCTCGGCGTTCCTGTGGCTCAGGAGCGCGTCGTGATCCCTGAGATCCCCGAGATCTCGGAGGAGCCTGTTCTGCACGAGAAGGACCCCCTGGTGGCTCTCTAGGTGGCTCATCACGCCAGATTCCACGAAAACATGGATAGGCAATGACTCTTCGAACGTGCTTTACGAGGCGCAGGTCTGTTTCCTATCATACTGTAAGGGGGGTCTGACAAGTTGATGAGGAGCGCACGCATTGAGCTCTCATATTCTCGGAACACTCCTTTGCTGCATCAAGGCACGAGAGCTATCGAGGGCGCCTAAAATCTTGGTGAGATGCTGCATCGGTAACGGTATCCGCTACGCAGTAAAGCATTCATGATGGCCGTGGAGGAGTGTGTAGGACATGTGTTTTTTTTGGGGGGTGGGTTTTAGCAAGTCAGAGAGGCGCTATCTCTATTAATGGACGCGGTCTTGAACCCTTTCTTTGATCCTCCGTTGCGCACGGCGCATCCTTTGGAAGCTGGCTCGACAACGTTCGGTGGTGGTTCGGAAGGATTGTAACGGGTGTCTGCGCGTCATGCCCTCTTTAGTTGAGATTGCACGATTATGTTTACTGGAAGATGTGCCTCGTCTCTTCAGTACCTTGGTGACTGATGTCCCTTTGGTGTCGTCGATCAAGGGGAAGGCCCAAGCCACCGTGATAGAAGGATCCGTGCTCCGTCATTGCCAGCGGCTTCCGTGCCATCTTCACACCGGCGTCGTGATGAGTCGCCAACGGCCAGCTGGCGTCGTGCTGACGTGCAGGACATGGCAGCCCGTGACGCGGCGCCTGGCTAGCGTACATCATCCCACCCTTGGCATCATTTTCGACGTATAATAATTGCAGTCTAGAACCCGAATTCTGACATTGTACGGAAGAAATCGCCGCACAGAATAGGCACTATCGGAAGCCGGGCGGGAAGACGGCCTTTGTCAGTACAACATGCCCTATATGGCTGGCGATCTTGACCTCGGATGGCCGTGGGCAGACTCTTCACTGAATAACCCCAATGTCACAGGCAAGAACAACATGGACAGTTCCAACAAGGTACTTGATTTAGGTGATGTACAGCACTGTGATCGCGCGCGGTCAGCAAGCAAGCTACCTCCTCCTCTTGCCACCACCGCCGCCGCCTCCATCCTCCTCACCAGCCCCCCTCTTCCGCCCATTCTTGCGCCAGAATTCTTTGCTCTCCCGCTTCTCTCGCGCCTCCTTCTTCTCCAGATTGTCTGCCATCTTCTTCTTGAAGGCGGCACGATTCTCGTCCTTCTTGGCGCGGCGCTTGACCGCCGCGTCGTTGCGGACCGTGAGCAGTTGCTGCATCATGGCGCGGGCCTTCTTCTCCTCCGACCCGGGGGCGAGGACCACGGCGCGCTTCTGCATGTACGTCTGGCGCTTCTGCTTCTTGGTCTGGACAATCTGCGACTTGAAAGGCAGCTCGGCGGCCAGGGCGCGAGGCACGCGCAGCGGGTTAAAGTGTCGGGTCTCACGCTCGATCTTGCGGTACTGGCTGTTCTTGAGCTGCGGTGTGGCGACTCCCTGGTCGCGGCGCACCTCGCCGGTAAGACGCATGGGTTGCCAGCCGATGAGGTTGGACGCTGGGTTGTAGAATCGGTGCGGCTTGATCGGAAACCAGGCGCGCAAGAAGACGATATCGCTCAGGAGGATCTTGTCCTCAAAGGTGGCACGGAAGTGGCCCTCTGGCTTGGACAGAGCACGCTTGATCTGGCCGCGGACGCCGGAGACGGTCTTGATGGAGGCGCCCTCAAACTTGGCAATCTCCAGAGACGAGCTGAACATGTCCTTGATGAAAGCCGTGTTCTTGAAGATCTTGTACGGCACGCCCGTAAGCTTGAGCTTCTTGACAATCTCCGTGGACTCATCCACACTCAGCACCGTGCCCGTAGCGGCGATGCGGAAGCCTGGGGTCTCGGGCGAAAAGGAGTTGAAGCAAACGAAACCTGTGTTGGGCGCGATGAGGGGGGCGTAGACGGTGGCGAAGCAGTGCATGTGCTCGGGGGTGTACTTGAGCATTCTGTTTCGAGTCCGCGAGTCTGAAATGCTGTAAATGGGCAGCGTCTGGAACCGCCTCCAGCCAAGAGTGAATATGAGCGGGTCGTTGGTCTTGAGGATCTTCTTGTGCCAGCGGTGTCGCTTGATGCGGACCTGGACGAAGCCCCATCGGTCCTCGGTCGTAGACAGGCCGCCCACGACGATGGGCAGCCGGGAATTGAATTTCTTGACAAACTCGGCCGGCACGTTTTCAAGAACCAGCTTGGCGTACTTGCCGGCCCGGTGTCCCTCAACAGCAGCCCGTTGTCGCTCGTCCAGAGTCTCAAACTCCTCCTTGTTGATGTCCAGCTGCTTCTGAATCATGGCCTTTTGCGCATCGTACCAGTCGTCCTCTCCAAACTCTTGAATGTCACCACCTTCGCGTCGAGCATTGGCCTTGTCGTTCAAGAAACCTTCCCGATCTTCTTCCTCAAACCGTTGCTTGAGTTCCTCTTTCCTCTTGGCGTTCTTCTCACGCTCGGTAGCAATGTCCTCGACGGGTGGCTGCTGCGGAGCTTCGGTGGCTTCCAGGTCTTCGAAGACGCCATCACCTTCGTCATCTTCGTCGTTTTCGTCCTCGCCGTCCTCACTACCGTCGTCTTCATCCTCGCCGTAGTCCCTGCCCCGATCCGCAGTCGTGAACTTCCGGCGCAACGCCTCCACGTTGTCCCTCTCGGCCCACTTTGCGGCCAAATCCTCGTAGTCGTACAGAGGTATTGACCTGTCTTCGGCCGCATCCTCTTTCTCTTTCGAAGACTTCTTGAAGAAGTCCTCGTCGTCGGAGTCCTCTTCGATGTTTTCCTCTGTCGCATCGTCGTCGCCCCTCCATCTCTTGAGGGCATCTTCTGGACTCAACGAATTGTCGTAGATGAATCTGGCCAGATCCCCGGTGTGGTATGAACGTCTCTTGCCGTGAAGCTGCTTTGCTCTCCCCGCAAGATCATCTTTCCATCGCAAAGCGGCAGCCTCCTCATCGGAATCGTACTCCTCTTCATCTTCCACATCGCCATCCAGGTCGGAAATGGAGCCCAGGTCCGAGTCGCTGTCGGCAAACGCAACGTCGTCTTCGTCGCTGGCTTTCTTCACGTCCTTGACAGACTCTTTGAACATGACGCCGACCTTGTTCTCGTCGAACTCATCCTCTTCAACATCCGAACCCTCTTCGCCACTGCCGCTGACGAACCCCTCGTCATCGACTGCTTCTTCCTCGGCTTCCTCGTCTCGCTCTGCGAATCGAGCTCTCCGCTGCGATTTTCTGCCGGTGTCCTCTTCCTCAGCCACGTCTTTCAGCTTCTCGCCACCAGAAAACAGCTGCACGCCGTCCTCTGTCTGGCCGAGTAGACGTCGCTCGGCTTGTAGACCCACTATCATCTCCTCGCCTTCGCCACGCTCGTCTTCGTCGACATCTCTGTCAAAGCTGAAACCCTTCTCTCTTGTGATCCAAATGGCATCGCCGTCGATCTTCAGGCCACTCCGATCCGACATGGGAGCGTGCATTTTCTTCTCCTTTTCGTCCAGTCTCCTCCGGCCAGTCTTGCCAGCAATCTTGGCCATCGCCAGCTCCATCGATGGGGTCGGGCACGGGTCTGGCAGGACTTCCATGTTTGAGACGGTGAAGTCGCCTAGGCCGGCAATATGCACGCGCTGACCTTGCGCCGCGAAATTTGTACCGCGCAGGTATCCCGACAGGACAATCGACCGGTCGCAGTTGGAATCCTCTTCGACCTTGGCCGGGTGCGTGATGTCGCGGAAGCTGTCAATGATGGTGTAGGGGTGGGAATTTCGCCAGATGAGTGGTCGTGGGTTCTTCATGACGGAGAGGAAACGAGAGAGGTTGTGTATTTCACGATCCGGGTATCGACCGTTCATGACGCCAGAGAGATAGAACAAATGGGCGCCCTGGTAGAGCTCGGTCCATAATCTGCGCTTCAATCTCTTCTTGGCGTCCTTGAGCGCCTGTGGCTTGCGGAACAGGTCCAGATGGGTCAAGATGCCGAAGACATTGCCCGGCATACCGGTCGCAGCTAAGACGTTGAGGAACTCCATCGTCTCCATTTCGAAGCCGTAGTTACCATCGATCATGAGGAGGACAATGTCGGCCACCTTGGCGACGTCGACCATGGCCTCTAACTCATTGGGGCACTCGATGAACGTTAAACGCTGCTTCTTGGACGTGACCACGGTGATGGGGCCCTGAGGATCGGAAATGGACTCCTTGGCATATCGGCGGATCATGGATTTGAGGAGAGTCGTCTTGCCGACGCCGGGAGGCCCGACGATGGCGACGAGGCGCGGCGGGGCCTCATCAGGAAGTCGGTCGACGAGGGGAACATGGAGGCGTCTCTCTTTGATCTATAGGGAGACAGAACATTAGCGCATGGCGACATAACAACAGTACGTGGCATGCAGTCGAGACTGACATCCTGCGACCGAGCGGCCTGCTTCTGAAGCTTGCCTGGGCGGGCAAAGGCGAAGGCTTTGGGATTCGGGTCTGCTCTCTGGTCAGCGCGCCATTCTCCCCCATGTCGTAGTTGGTGGCGACAAACCTCCCGTATGCTTCTTCTTGTCCTTCTTGTCCTTCTTGGCCGCGCGATGCGGCTTGTGCAATTGCTGCTCCATGGTTGCGCGTCGTCAACGGCAAGCACACGGGCGGCTCGATGCTGGCTAGGAATTTGTTCACCAGCACAGCGCAGGGACGGGAAATTTTCTGACGATAAGGATAACGGGGACTTATCGATAACGGTGGGTGGAGACAGCGGCGGGGTCCTGTCTTGGGTTGTCTGTCATGTCCAATGCGGCTGCCCCACCTCAGCTCCATGGCGCTCGAGGGTTCGCAAAGTACTTGTATTATTACAGGTAAGACCATTTAAAACTTCCATCTAAAGAATTGTGGCACAGCGTTGGACAATGGCACCTGGAACAAAGCTCGTACAGCGGCCGGTGAGGACCTGGCCGTGAAAGTGAGCTCACTGGGCCGGGAACATTCCCGCCAATGATATGCTGCTTTGCCCGCATTCCTAACAAGAAGCGTCATCTTCAACTCTTTCCTCACTACAATCCAATCTAGCCCTCGACATCGATCAGGATCTGATTTACGAAGGACTATCAAGAAACAATGTCTGTACAGTTTGTATCTGCCCACCGAACAAGAAACAGCAGTTCAAGCGCCCGCTTCGCCCATTCCTCGTGAAGTCATATTCACTCTTTCTCGTGGCAGCAGCGCAACGACGGCTTCGTCAGCAGCGGGCTCGTTGTTCTCGTCTCAAAAAACCAATAACCGCGCGGGAGACAACTGGGAGCAGTTGAAAGTATTCTCGGGAAGCTTTTGTCCGGACTCTAATTGCAGCTTTGCTCTTGATGATGAAGTCCTGCAGCTATTGTGAACGTAGAGGGGCGTTGCACTACCATAGCTAGGCATCCTACTGGACGTCGACGTCGAGTGACGGTTCAGTTAGTCGCAACTAGGGGCGTTTACGAGCAGGCGGTTTTGATAGCTAAGGTGAGTCACGGGAAGCCCAGCTCATGTAGGGTAGGTTTATCCCGGATAAAGACCTTGGGTTCGACCATTGCTTCAAAGTATGCTACTGATGCACAATTTGCCTGCATCAAGTGATCCAAGGGACAAGGGGACCAGTCTTTCCGTCAGCCCGTGGAGAATCTGCGGAGCAGCTCTCTATGTTGGGGTCAGGATCGCCAAGACACGTTGACCCGTACGTTGTCGCTATTCTTGCGGGGTTGGAGATGCCCAGTCAACGACGTAATGCTCGCAGAGCAAGGCGGCACAGCGGCTTGGTCGAGCAACGTCTATTGATAAAGCAACCTTGTTGGGACCTGGCTAAGGAAACGCCGCCAGAGAGTCTCGATTGATGTTACAAGAGTCTCGTAGCTATGCCGTATTGTCGAGATCACGGTGTGCAGTTGTGCACGATGGCGCTCGGCTGACGACAGTGACAAGGGGGCATGCCGACATGCTAGAGCTGCTTACACGAGAGAGACTTGCACAGCACTGATTAGAACGCAGCGCGCCCATGGTGAATCTATTGTGGCTCATTGCGTGCCCAAGGCGACGCCTTTTCCATTCGCCGAATCAGTAACAGGGGCCTCAGTAACGGCGAAGGGTGATGAAGCAGCCATCGGTAAGCACACGTTCGGGCGCTGACTTCACGGCCCCCGGCCCCGGGACCCTCGACGCAAGTGTACATTTACGCGTCGGAGATGATCTGGCCCTTGTCGAAGAGGCGTCATTGGAGGCGCAGACAATCTGGTTAGACCGCCACTGCCGTGGCCTAGGCGATCAGCTTCTCTGTCGGCTTACGATACCACGCTCTGCACGCTTACGTACGCGCGGCGAAGACGAGTCTCCTCAGGCACACGCCTTCGGCTGCTTCCGAAGCCAGCTTCCGCCTTGGGCAGGTGGAGGTCGCAGCGCTGCCGGTAGAGTCATCGCTAATCTGCGACAGTCACTCACCGCGTCACCGAACCCTAGCTGAAGGGACCTTTCCCTGCATTCGGGTGTACCGTCAGTCGAAACCTACACCGGGCTCACACTGCAATCCGCTGCGAATGCCGAGCGACAGTCTTGCTGGTACTGAGGAGTGAAGTTTGTCGCGTGTTCTGTCAAGTGACCTCTGCGAGTGGACTGACTACATCCCAGAACCACACGCCCACGTGCACGCAGCAACCGAGCCCACTTGACGTGGAGTGATGTCGCGACGAAACCTTCACAGCATGGCTTAATTGTCCGTGAGGGCACGGCTCGGGCAGAAGCGACTGGCATCGGATATCAAAGGCATTTCGGAAACACATTAAGCAAGCAAGGGGCGAGAGAAACTCTCCCTCGCCTGAAACGTCCCCGTCAGCTGCAAGTGCCGTCGAAGCATGCATCGGGCCGCAACACCCTCTACGAAGCCAGAGTGCCAAGGGACCATGGCCATTCGACTAATGACAATCGACGGAACTGAGAGACCAAGACCAAGGCGGAGCCACATGAAGCCATTACGACCTCCCTCAACCCAGTCTGTACGTAGTAGGACAGCCGTTGGAATCGCCAGCAGCCAGAACGATCTTGACTTGGCGTTGCGACTGGTCCTTCAGCCCTGTAGAGACCTCCGTGGACCGTCGCAAACGGGTCGCCACGGGCATCCATTGTTTGGCGCCGGCGCGACCGCTCTCATGACCAAGAACAGGATCAGACCCATGGTTGAAAACTTTGTCTGCGTGTCTGGTGCCGGGCCCGTGGGTCCTCGGTGTCGTTGCCGCAACATGGCTGGCCCACTTGCCGTCCGGGAGCTGTCAGGACGAGATCGAAAACCTTGCAGCCTTGTCTCGAATTGGTATCTGCAGTGAGTTTTGCTGCTCCCGCCTCGGGTACAGCTCCCGGGCGGCCAACGGTGTGGCGGAGCCCCGAGCGGGCCCCGTACGAGCCCGGCGACGGGGACGGCGCTTGAGGTCCACCACAGCCCCATCCACGCCCGCGACTCCTCGAACAGCGCTGGGAACGGCCGGTCACAGCGCCCTGATGGCCTGTCTGGGTGCGCTGGGTAGCAAGCGGCTGGCCTCGGATGTGACTCGCCGCCGGGCCAGGTCGTTGCTACGCCCCACCAGCATTCCTGCTAAGCACGGCGACAGTGGACCCGGATGACTAAAACCCCCCCCAAAGCGCAGCGCCAGCGAAATTTTAGCTGCAAGACATCACCCAACGCAGGGCGTTTCCTCGTACAGGGGGAGCCAGACACGTGGGGGAAGATTTTTCCCCCGCCAGCGCGCTGCAGCGAACGCGCCGCCAGCCGCCTGTAAACGGCAAGCTCAGAGTGCCACCATCACCACTGAGCCCGGGGTCGTACGAGTACGTACCTACAGTTCGTGCCTTGGCCGCTTCGACGCGGCTCTGACCTCTGCTTGCCGCTTCTCCTTTCCCATGCAGAAACAAGGATCCAATTTTTAGAAACCAGACCAAATTTACGAGGAGAATTTCCCCGTCAGCTGGCCGCTTTCTTGCGTGTGAGAAGAGAGGAAGTGGCGCAGGCGACATGCGTCTTTGTCGCGGCGCGTTGCGGCGTACGGGATGGCGCTGACGAAACATTGCCCTGTTGCGGCTGTCGCTGCTCGCTCGCTGGGTACAGACAGGCACGTCGTCAGCGATCGGCTCGCGAGACGTGGACGCGAAGGCAAAGGCAAAGGCAAAGGCTTGCGGGCTTGCAGGGCTGACAGGGGTCTACGTGAACACCCGTCGTCAGTCACCACGCACCCCCCCCCACCACGTCTACGAATAGGTACGTCCTTTGCCGGGTGCGTGTTGGGGGGTGTCATTGTGGCTTGCGAGCCGGTGCCAATGCCGCCAGAAGTTTCTGCCTCCGTTGCTTTGGCATTCAGACCCCTGCCTCGCGTTGGTCGGCTGTCGGTACGTAGCTACGTATCTACGTACCGGCCAGGCTTCGACTTACACGCTGCTATGCTCCCTCGCCCTCGAACAAAGTATAAGAGGCTGGACCCTCCACCCCCAAGATGAGACTCTAGAAGAAGATCATCACACAGCAGTTCTTCACTCAAGCAAAGCAATCAAAGCATCTCAACCAACTCTCCACACCATAACTCTTCAAAGCATCAAGCTTGACCCCTGCGCAACCGCAACCGCAACCACAACCATCAACACCATCACCACCACCAACACAAACAACACCTCCAAAATGTCTGCCTCTTCCGCCACCGAGACCCTCAACGCCTACGGCCCCATCTCTTCCCCCCACATCTTCGACCGCAAGCACACCAAGTCGGTGCTCTCTGAGATCTTCGGCTCCCGCCGCTCCAGCGTCGCCTCCAAGTCCAAGCACAACAGCCAGGCCAGCTCCGAGGCCTCGAGCGCTGCCAACAGCCGCAAGAACAGCGGCTCCGCCGCCGCGCCCGCCGCCGCCAACGCCAAGAAGGAGAAGAAGGCTCCCATCCTCGTCATGCCCCAGATGCGCTTCTACAACTAGAGAGCCTCGACCAGAAACATCCGGCATAATAACCTCACCCCTCTCTCAACGCCGGTTCTTGAGCTGTCTCTTCTCCCCTCTGCCTATACGAACGGGAGGAGACACCAAGCGAAAACCAATCAACGACTTATTAATGACTATCCTAATGAGCGGGGGCCGAGCAGCAGCGCGCTGAACTCGCGCCCCATGGAATTCCAAAGGCGAAGGCGTTTTACACCAAAGATAGATGGACATTATGGGACTTCATTTATTTATTCCCTTTGTTGCAATGACTTGATGGAAAAAGGGCTCTGAGAGATATCAACCCAAAAATGGTCAGACATTTGCCTTACGGCACAGTTTGACATGGAGCGAACAGATCTAGCTTAGATATTCACTTTGGCACTGCCAAACAAAATAGCCATAATCAGAACTGGATGATACAAATCGTCATAAATCATCTCGTCTACCTCTTGCTCTTTTGATTCTCCTCACCGTCTAGAAACTGTCATTCAGAATATCCTCATTCATCTTGACCATGGTTGGGCTGTACTCGGACGACTCTGGATCCGCACCAGCATCAATCAGGATGTCATCGACGATCCGCCTACTCGCTTCACGTGCTGAGTACGCCGATGCGTTAGCTGACCGGCATCCAGCAATACGAAGGAGTGACACGTGACAGCCGGCACTTACCTGGTGTCTGCAATAGCTTCGAAGGCGGCAGTGCGAACTGGATCGTCTTGGGCGGGCTCATGCCGGCATACAAGTCCGCGTCGTCGCCGTCATCGTCGCTCTCCCAGTCAATCTCGTAGCGCTGTCTGGTCCCCGGGTCCTCGTGCCCTGCCGCCGTGGTCGCAAACGCGTCGCGGGACTTTCTCGCCGTCGCTGGTGTCTGGACGCTGAGCCCGGGCGTTCTAGGGCCCTGCGTTGCCGCAGCCAAGCGTTGCCGCGCGTTGGTCTTGAAGGGCGACATGAAGGCCTCGCTCCGCAGCGTCGGCACCGCCATCTCCGGCGATGACATGGGCGAATCATGCCACGCGGCCGTGGCCTCTGGCTTCTTCTTCTCGCTGGCCTTCTTCAGAGGCGAGACGCGGTATGCGAGCTTGTGGGGCGTCGCCTGCAGCCGGTAGTTCTTGTCGAGGATGCGATGGAGGAGCGGATCCTTGTGCCGCTGAACCGACTGTTCCAAGGTTTGGTCCAACACCCCTCTTGGTGTCATGGACATGTCAGGCAGCCGTGCCGTGCGCTGCGCGAACAAGACGGTCGAGTCTTCGTCGTCCAGCACCGTCGTTCCATCCTCTTCGCCCTTCATCTCGCGCTTCATCGCCTCGTACGGGGATTCGAGGTTGGACAGCTGTCCTTGAGTCGTCTTGGTTGACGGCGGACGAGGGGTGCTTCCCGTGAGCTCCCCATCGTCCAGCAGTGACTCGTCTCCGTGCAGTGCGGACTGGTCAAGCCCAGTCGTTCTCGTTGCATCGGCATCTTCGTGTTGAGGCGTGTAGTCTGTCGTGGTTTCGTCTCTCAGTGCCGTGCTGTCTTCCACTGCCGAGTCGTCGTCGTCATTCGCCAGCTCCTCGTAGCCTGACAAGGAGACATTGGCCGAAGCCTCGAAGAATTGCTTCCAGAACTGGACGTTTTTAGCTTGTGACCGAAGCTGGGTCGGCAAGGGGGCCTACCATACCTTGGACGACTCCCACACGGACCGGGAGTGTTCACCGTATTGCTCCACTATGGGTAGAATGCTCGTCGTCACGATCCTATGCGCTTTGCTAAAGTTGTGGTCGATCTCTTCGCGCTGGTGAGCTCCTATGATCGGTGCCGCAAGGAGGACAGTTGGGTTTGCGCACCTTGCAACGTGAGCGTGATGGACTGCTCCAGCTTCTCGAGCTCCTCCGTCAGCGACAGGTTGCGCGCCGCAACGCTCGGCCGAGCCATTCTGGGATTGGAGATGTGCCACGATCTTGCTGTGAGCGAAGTTGACGCAAGCGCGTTGATAAGCGTAGATCCAAGCTCCTAGTCGCGTGGTGACGCGATGGAGGGGCAGCTGGGGTTGAGTGACCTGGCGGGGCGAGTCGCGGCTACGGCCAACTTCATACAGGGGGGGGGGGCAATATCACGACCCTACACATGCAGTCTTGCCCCCCTCCAACCAAGGAGACATTCATAGTGTTCAACGTGTGTGTTTCTTTCTGCGGCTTTCCTACTACGATTTATACCCTAATGTTTGCAATAGTAATCGCCCATGTCCAGCTTCATCAGCAGCTGCGAGACCAAGCTGTCTTCTCCGACGCCCAGCTCCTCAAACATCTTACTGCCGCCGGCGCGTCCCTTTTCCGAGATGCCCCGACACACTGTGATGAAGACCTGCATCTTCTTTCTGAAGTCTGCGTAGAGCTCGACTGCCTCTGGATCATCATTCGTTTCTTGGGCTTTCCCCAAAGCCTGCAGTCTGGAGTACACGGCGTATCTGAGCACCGTGCTGAACATGTCCTCGAGCAACTTGAGCACCGGCAGTTGCCGCTTGTTCAAGAAGAGAGCAAACATTATTCTATCCAGCACCTGCGAGTGAACCTCGCGCAGCTGGTCGGGGCTCTGGAAGCTCTCTGTCGCTGCATTGCCCTCGTGGCTGCCAAGATCGGTCTGCACCTTGTCCAACCTCAGCTCAAAAGCTTGCCAGGGGGTAGCCACGCCTGTATCCAAGAAGTACGAGGCGATACTCGAGACAAAGTGTTGCGCCTCTTTCGCGAAGCGATAGGAAGCGCTGGACGGCTGGTGCCACGAGCCAGCCGCAAAATTGATGTCTCGATGGAGCTGGCTGACGACGTGCAGCATTCGTAGTACTCGCAACAGCAGTTTGAAGATGCGATCGTACTTCATCAGATGCACCGACGTGATGATAGATGCAAGTTCTGGCGGCGCTTTGTATGAAAGGCGAAGAAAGTCCAGCGCCTCGAGCGAGTGTGAATCCATGCACCGGTCAATCTCTTCTGGCGACAAGTCTCGTACGGCAAAGCTCAGGTCTCCCGGCAAGCCCGAGCTCTCGACGGAAGCTGAATCATAGTTGCGAAACGTCAAGCCCTTCTGCGAGCCAAAGCTTTCGGCCAGCACGCCCATGAGGGCCAGTCGCAGCTCCGAGCTCGCCGGGGGCCAAGTCTCGCGACCACCGAGACGGAGGCCCATGACGCCTCCTTGCCTGGCGATGCCAGTCTTCCTCTCCGCTGATTCCAAGTCTGAATCGAATAGGCTATGTGACAAGCGGCTGCAGAAGAAACCGTTACCGAGCAGGCTGAAACTTCGTTGCATCCCAAGATGAGCACGAAGGTCATGCTCCTCGAACAGGAGTCGCAAGCTCTCCTGGTTGACGATCTGAGCTTGCGCAGAAGCGATTCCGCCGAATGATAGAACAGGAAGCAGTGTCCAGTGCGGCGTCGCTTCGGGTTGTTTCGAAATCGCGTCGTGTCTGCCTGAAAGTTGCTGTCGCACAATCATGCCCAGAGCGTCTTTGGAAGATGGCTCAGCCATAGGCTGGTCAAGCTGATGGATCGATGCCAGTAACTGTGCCTCCATGCCGTTTTGGTCACGTCCAAGAAAGTCCATTTCGAAAGTCGAGTTGCAAGTCTTTGCTCGAGACACCTTGCCCGGCGGAGAGGGCGAAGTCTTCTGGCAAGTATTCTTGAGGGCGCCAGATAGTCTCTGTCGATACTGCGAGACCTGGTGCTCGAGGTCCAGGATCGACGCCCAGTCATATACCCAGTCAGCCTTAGGTGGCTGAAGTTTCTGAAGCTCGCCCGGCAGGGCCAAAGGGTGGTTTGGGTGGTAAGACCTAATGAAGCGCACGTTACGTCCAGTCTCGAACACCAAGTCCATCAAGTCAGCTGGCATAAAGTCCGGCACCTTGCCATGATCCAGCCGAAAGTCGACATCTTCTTCCTCCCGGCCAAAGTCATCCACAAAGGCCTCTGCCCTAACCTTGACGAAGCCTTTGCTCTCTCCTAGGTTGGCCTTTGTAAATGGACTGCCAGACTCTGGCCTGGTCCCGATCCATTCCTCCATCATCTCAATCCAAGGGGTCGAAACGCGCCGCAAAATCTCGCGTAGAATGTCTCGGACGTATCCTTCGCCATCGTCCAGAGAAGACGCTGTATGGAAAGCTAGAGATAATATGGCTTTGTCGGAGCAATCTCGGCGTAGCTGAGAAGTGAGGTTCCTGAGGGGCTTCAGCATGGACATCATGCCCGTGATGGTGGACTGAAGCTGCAGAACTGAGCGTGGATCTTGGCCCGCTACAGCTACTCGTTGTTCCACGGCTTGCAGAATCTGGCTGATGCTGCTCGCGAGAGCCACACCACACTGGCTCGAGCAGGTAGTGTAGGTAGATCGGACGAATGCATTCAGCTCCAAGAGGGTGCATCCACACCAGAGGGCATGACTTTCCAGCCCTCGGAGAACTTGGCCAGAATATCCAGAGACTCGCATTTTGGAAAGTGCTGGTTTGAAAGACCCTCGTTCGTCGTCTTTTCTAAAGAAGACAGAGTCTCGCCCCAGCGCCAGGGCCAAGACGGAAGAGAAATAGGTCTTGGCTTCGACGATAGGAACGTCCGAGTTCTGAAGCTCCAGAGGATCCGTGGGCCAGGATAGTAGGGCGTCGTAAGTAGCTGGACCTGCCTCGCTGATGAATGTGGGCTGGTGAGCGGTCATTTCACCCGAGTTGAAAGCATCCCATGTTCTGAAGCCGTTCCTCTCATGTGATGACCCTCTGTCTTCCATCCAGGGATCGGAGTCGCTTTCTGCATCGCTCGCACTGTCAGCGACGGTGCTGGTGGTCTCCACATCATGCTTTGTGTCCGGCTGCTTCGATCCGGCGAAGTCCAGTGGAGGGAGCTGGAAGAATCCCTCTGGTGCAAGCGAAATGGGAGTGTAGCAGACAGGGTCCGAAATCGAATTGCTCAAGGCAGCTGTAGCACAAAAGTCAGCCAGCAGTGCTACAAAAGGCGCGGACGGGCTCACTATCGAAGTTGGCGAATGACGGAGTCGACGCTTGCTGGATCAGCTCCAGCAACTTGGAAGTTTGCCAGAAGTCCGGGATCGCAAACACATGCGCCTCATTGCCGTCACCAGCCATGGCACCATATTCGAGAGCCCAGACGATGCGCCGAAGACTGCAATTGACGTCAGAGCTGGATATGGCTGAAAGCTCGGCGACGTTGGGCCAATGTTGCGATATCCGACCAGAGGCCCCCGCGCCGCGCGACCGCGTTCCTGGCCTTGCGCCGACAGCGGCCGGCTGCAGGGGGCCCCGCGCTAGTACGGTGATCTCATCCCCGTCGCTCCGTTGCTGAGCCGCAACTTCGACCTCCCAATTCCGCACCACATTCGACCTTGTCCTTCCGACAGTGCCAGCCGCGACAGCACGAAACACAGCACTCGCCCAAGCACCTATCTACCTGCACTATAGAGGCACTATACCTACCGAAACGCCCGCGATTGAGCTTTCATGCCTCCCAAAAAGAGGGCGCGTGGGCAGGCTGCCGCGACGCCTTCGGCCGCTCGCGACGACGAGGCGATGGACGTCGACACGCCGACGGCGAGCGCAACGCCAGCCGTGGCAGCCAAAGCCAATGCGCAAGACTGTAACGAGCTTTGGACCGATGATCAGGTGGCATCCCTCTTCAAGGGTGTCATCCGCTGGAAGCCCGCCGGTATGTCGCCTGTCATTCTTGTGGACTTGCATTGACACGTTGCCAACCTAGGCATGCACAAGCACTTCCGAATGGTTGCGATATCAGAACATCTTCGAAACCACGGCTTCGACCCAGACATGTACCGGCACACACGCATACCCCATATCTGGCAGAAGCTGCGGACCTACTACGACCTCGACGTGATTGACGAACGCGAGTCCTTCGACGACGAAGAATCCGACGACAAGTACAACGACTTCGCGCTCCCCCGCCCCGACTTCCTCGAGGCCATGCTGCAGCGCGCCGTCGCCGATCCTAGCGAGGCGCCAACGTCCCCGCCTGAGCTTGACATGTCGCCGTCCCCGTCGCAAGCGACTCGCAAGCGGAAACGGCCAAGCGTCGCAGCGACAACGACTGCGACGACGAGAGCTGGAGCCGCCTCGGCCGACGACACCGAAGACGGGACGGATGCGCAGTCGCCGGCAGCCCGGACAACAAGAGGGTCCAGGGGCAAGACCAGAGCGGCCAGTCAGCAGGCAAAGGCGGAAAAGGAAAAGGCTGAGACGACGGAAGAGGAGGAGGAAGTTGGCGATAGCGAGGAAAGTGGCTCTGGGGAGGAAGAGGAGGAGAGCGCAGAGGAGAGCGGCACACCGGCATCGAGACCAACCAGGGGAGCCGCGCGTGGCCGGGGGCGAGGCCGGGGCCGGGGGCGAAGGGGCGGGACTAGACGATGATGAAAGACGAAGCAGATGGACAACTCGCGTAGTTGGCTGCTCTGTACGCGGAGGACCCAAGGTAGATGGATACCTGGACATACTGGTGAGCTTTTGTACCTAGATACCCGGATATACTTGGCAAGATCTTGCACACCACATCCTGTCGAGATGCGTGCGAATTGCACCTGGCGCACTTATTTACATGCTGTAGCCTACTAGAGACTCCCGGAGTGCTCTACTCGTGTAGCGTCTCCCACTCGCCGCGGTACTGCAGCTGGCTGGCCCAGTCTCTCCGCACAGGAAACATGCTTTCCACATCCATATTCGATCGCTCTGGCCGCCCAGGGTCCTGCTTCTTGGGAACTTCCATGGGCGGCTTCTTTTGCAAAACACCCCACACCTCCATCTCCGCCTGGTAGCTCGCGTACTCGTCGGCGCAGTCGGCTTGCTCCTCCTGTCGCCGTTCCATGGCTATGCGCCGCTTGAGCGCCTGTCTCGCGCTCTGGACATCGCGGAGGTCTGCGGCGGAGTACCACAGGATCTCGTTTGCTTCGCGATTAATCTCGTATTCCTCGTCGTCCTCGGGGGAAAACTTGTCCTCGTCGGAATCGACCGCTGTGTCTTCTTCTTCCTCCTCATCGTCATCTTCAGAGGCCATGTGCTGCCTTGCGAAGCTTGGTTGCGCATGCCTTATCCCGCCGCCATCTTCGCCGTTGTCCAACGCGGCTTCGACTTCATCAAAAGTCATGGGGTCCACGTCGTCCTCTTCGTCCCGATCCGGTGGCTCCTCGTACACCTCTAGGCGCAGTCTTCTGGCACTTTTCAGCCAGCGATCATGCGCGTTGGGAGGCATGCCCAGGGAGGCAACGGCTGCCTCGACGTCCTTTTTCCGCACAATATCTCTAGTACTAGGGATGAGTTCCCGCTTCGCCTTGATCCTGGACATGCTGATGAATAACGTCGCTTGTACAAGCCGCCTGGTGACTGATACGGCCAACGAGTGAAAGTCCTCAAAGGTTGTGGCCCACATCGAGGGTGGCACATCGTCAATGTAGTTCCAGTTGCTACCCGGAACCGACGAATTCATGAAGAAGCGGTCGGAGAGCCTCAGCCAACGAGAGACGTGGAAAAGCGAAGCAAACAGAAGAGGCTGGTTGACATCGTCGGCATCCTGCCCTTGATCCAGCTTCGCTGCTATGCTGGGCGTGATGTTCCAATTGTTGCCCCATTTCTGCTCTTCACGCTGCGTCTCCTTTTGCTCCTGTCGCAACGATACGGCATCTGATGCTTCCTCTTGGGCATGGCAGCACTGCTGGCTGAGCTCTACCGCTGCAGGGTACTCTGCCGTTTCGAGGATTGAACGGCGATCAAACTGTCTGCGGCGAGCTGAAGCGTCCTGCAGAAAGTCGATGTAGTACTGAATCTCAATCAAGCTCTTGCTGCTAACACGAGACGCGATTGCAGGCAAGTTGTGCCGTCCTAATCGTGCCAGAGCCTCGAAAAACTGTCGTTTCTCCAACGGCGACCATATCGTGAGTCCGATCTGGCTGTGTTCGAGGTCGATGCTGTCGTCCAGGCATACACGATGCGCCGCATCGTCAATATCTCTATTGAGAAGCTCCATATAGTCCGTGTTCAGGATGCCCTTGTGGCGCTTGAAAGGTCGATATGTGGTTGCTTCCTCAGCAGGTCGCTTGCGATACGACCGCTGACCAAGTTCTTCACCGAGTCTTGGGTCGTCATGCACGCTGACGCCGCCATCTTCGCTGCTCAACTCATCGGAACTGCCGCCCGCACTGTTACGATCTGACGAGCATGTCTCAACTTCCGCCTTTGTCAGGGCGACTGAGTCCCGAATGTGGCTGGCGAAATCTGCTTCGTCGACACTGTAGTCGTCGTCATTAGGCTCCATTTTGTTTGGTCGCTTTCACCTCGAAAGCTTTAGGGGCAGGCAGAAACATTGTCGTATGCATTCCAAAGAGGGCCCTGATATGGTCTTTAAGTATCGAGATTAGGAAATAGACGGGATGCAGTTGAGAAAGTTGTGTTTTACGATTGTAGTCCTTCACTTCACGCTTTCCCGAGTTCAAAGTTCAGAGCAGAGCGGATCCGCGGCTTGCTTCGTTGGCTTACGTAACGCGACTTCAATCTCAATCGTCAATGCGAAGCATCAACAACGAGCCTGTCTGTGTTCACTCTGCGACCTTTGCTGGTGTGCAAGTCTCTGTCAGCTTTCGGTGCAACGCTGCGTACATCGTCACATCATCATGTACGATGCTACACACCGCTGCAAGATGCGTCTTCCGGTCCGCTGCTGGGCCTCGCCCCCAGCTTTTCAAGCTCAGGCCCTTCAGAGCCTGCGCCGCGACGCTCGCCCCATCTCTGAAGCCCAAGCTCAGGGACTACCAACAGGAATGCATCAAATCCGTTCTACTGTCCCTCAAACGCGGCCATAAACGTGTTGGGATATCCCTGGCCACTGGCAGTGGCAAAACGGTACGAGTCCAGCATGTTTCGTGCACGCACATGAGCTGACTTGTTCCAGGTCATCTTCACTCAGCTCATTGACAAGATTCACTCTCGTTCAAATGGGGCCGACCGCACTCTCATCCTGGCCCACCGCCGTGAGCTGGTTGAACAAGCCGCGAGGCACTGCCAGCTGGCGTACCCGGACAAGACCATTGAGATTGAGATGGGCTCCATCCACGCTTCGGCAACAGCAGACATCACCATCGCTAGCGTCCAGAGCATCACGTCCAAGGAACGGTTAGAGAAGTTCGACCCCTCATCGTTCAAGCTAGTTCTTGTAGATGAGGCGCACCACATTGTTGCTCAAGGGTACCTCAAGACGCTCAAGCACTTTGGGCTCGAGCAGAAGCAGAGGGACTCACCAACGCTCATCGGCGTGTCTGCAACGTTTTCACGCTTCGACGGCGTCAAGCTTGGCGCCGCAATCGACGAGATTGTCTACCACAAGGACTACGTCGACATGATATCCGACAAATGGCTCTCCGATGTCATATTCACGACCGTCGCGTCGTCGGCCAACCTGTCCAAAGTCAAAAACGGCGCCTTTGGAGACTTTCAGACAGGAGAGCTATCCAAGGTCGTCAACACCGACGAAGTCAACGACATCACCGTCCGGAGCTGGATGGCCAAGGCCCCAGATCGCAGATCAACGCTCGTGTTCTGCGTCGACCTGGCTCACGTGGCTGGACTTACGCTCAAGTTTCGAGAACACGGTTTCGACGCCAGGTTCGTGACAGGAGATACGCCAAAGGTAGAAAGGAGCCAAACATTGGAGGCCTTTAAAAAGGGAAAATTCCCAGTGTTGGTCAACTGCGGAGTATTCACAGAAGGCACCGACATTCCCAACATCGACAGCATCGTGCTTGCTAGACCGACGAGGTCACGGAATCTGCTGGTCCAGATGATTGGCAGAGGCATGCGGCTTCACCCGGGAAAGAAGGACTGTCACATTATTGACTTCGTATCAAGCCTCGAAACCGGCATTGTCACGACGCCGACGCTATTTGGACTCGACCCTAACGAGCTCGTCGACAAAGCCTCGGTCAGCGATATGCGAAATATCAAAGACACGCAAACCGCACATGAAGCCGGTCAGCATGTTGAACCAGGCAGCTCGGGATCGGCTGGAAGCTCCGCAACGGCCGTGACTTTTACCGACTATTCGTCCGTTCTGGACCTCATTGCCGATACGTCTGGAGAGAAGCACATCCGCGTCATCAGCCAGAACGCGTGGGTACAGGTAGGGCCGGAGCGATTCGTTCTTTCGGCACCGAGCGGTTCCTACATCCGGATAGAGCGCGCTGCGGAACCGACCGCTAGCTCAGCTCCGACGTATCGAGCTCTCGAGATTCGCGCCCTGCCACCGGGTATTGCCAAGTCGCCATTTGCAGCCCCGAGAGAGATTCTCACAGCGGCCACGTTCAACGACGCCGTCCACGGAGCAGACAGCTACGCAGCGAACGCGTTCCCGCATACTTTTATACATCGCTACCAGTCCTGGCGTACTCTGCCTCCGACGCAGGGCCAGCTGGACTTTGTGAACCGGCTGCGCGGAAAGGGCAAGGCTTTGACAGCAGCGGACCTGACCAAAGGCAGGGCGGCCGACATGATTACGAAACTGAAGCACGGCGCGCGTGGCCAATTTGCGAGGATCGAGGCCGAACAGCGGCGGCGCGAGAGGCAGACGACTGTCGTCGAGACGAGAGAGAACCGTGAGCGGGTGCGCGTCGGGCCGCTCTTGGCTTGATGGCCCCTGGCGAGATATTGTACACTAGACGATGATATTTGGGAGTTGCATACCACTGGCACTCGGCGTTGGAGGCAAAGGATATATCGACAACCAGCAGCTGGTTGAACGCGCCATGTACCATAATTTGGGTTGTACCGTTAGATGCAGGGTTTTGCGAGCTTCAGACTCTTTGGACGTACGGAATCGTGCCCAGCATATCATGTGCTTCTGCGCAGCCCCTGAAAGCGACGTTTGATAGCCATCGAGATGGAAGCTCCACACCCAGTCCTCGCCACATATTGCGATACTTCATCAGACTCAGTAGACGATGTTCAAATTCGTGGATACAGGATATTTAGTTGCTTTGCCAAAGTTTTCAAGACCTGTACCGCTTCGTCCACACCAACCATCCCCCATCCTGCAACTCGCTAGGACACCTCTGTGTCTTCATCAAGAGCGCCGCGGCATGAGCCCCGTGTATATGCACTGCCGTCGCCTCACCGAACCCCGTTGTCTCTGCAGTAACACTTCTCCACCGCCACATCTCTCCAATCGCCAACAAGAACGTTCTTCTTCGGCCATATCGGGGTATTTTCTTTTTTTCCCCCACGACTTTCGGTCGCGCGTGTGGGTATAAGGAGTGAACGTCAGTCATCAAGAGCGACACCACCCATCCAGTAACCAAAAATCCAAATTCGGTAGACATTCGCGGCGTGACAACGCGACAAACAAACTGTCAAAAGCGACATCGGGAAAAGGCAGTAAAACTTGTACTCAGAACAATTGGAGCCGGCTGACGCGCAATCAGACGTTCCAGGGTATACTTTGCGCCAGGGTATATCCAGCCGGGGTATTCGCACACGTAGTGGTTCTAAGTCAGGGAATCTAACGGAAAGGCCCAATGGGGCCGGGGTATCCTGAATTCATAGAGTGGGAAGTAGAAGGGCGGCCGCTGTCTCCAGACGCGCGGGCACCATGGCGGGGCGTCACATCGCCGGCCAGCGGGATCGCCAGCTTGCTGTCGATGTGCTTGCTGATGGGTCGCGGGGCCCACGGGTGGTCATCATCTGGAAGATTGACGCCGCTATCGTTCCAGGGGTTTCGGTCAGCGTTGAAGCTGCGGGTCGATTCAATCGAAATGAGAGACGATTTGGACACATTGCTGGAGCCCTTGAAGAAGTTGCTGTTGCTTGAGTTCGAGCTGTTCTTTCTGCGGTCGAGGAAGGACGAGATCGACGTCATGCTTCCCGGCTTGCGTAGTCGGTCTAGGATGCTGCTACGCTCGCGAGCAACCTCGGCGCCAAAAGCGGCCTTGACCGGCGAGTCTGCAGCGACGGAGGTAGGCGCGTGCTGAAGAAGCTTGGAATCAAAGTACTGCAACGAGTCCTCGAATGAATCGGACTTGGGTCGTGGGATGGAACCCTTGACAACCACAGGCTCAACACTGGCAGCTGCGAGCTGCGCCTGGAGAAAGTCGATGGCGTCTCTGAGGCCACCTGCGTTGTTGCGAGTGAAACCCCACACAAGCGTGACGGTGGGAGAGCCATCCTCGGCGAGCTCCTCAGGATTCTGGTAAACGGTGACTTCCACCTCGTATTGAGCCTTCAGCTTCGTGACGAGATCAGTAGCGAAGTCGGGCGACTCAAGGAACTTGACAATCTCGGCAGTGCGGGCGAGCACCAGCTCGTGCTTATCAGGGACCATGCCTAAGAACTCATCCACACAGTGAGGCACCTGCCACTGTGGGCCGGTAACAGTCACTTCGTCACTCGCCTCTTCGGTGCTGGGAAAGTTGATCTTGCAGTTGTACTTCTGCTCCAGTTCGTCAATCGCGGGAAGGCGAGCAATCAGCTCTCGGTGGTAAAGTCGGTCAACACTGGCAACCTGAGCCGTGTATTCGGAATCCTGCGGTAGACGAATTAGTGGGGGTTGCGGTAGAGAGCCATGGCCACTACGTACGGCTCGGTCAACCATTTCCAAAATCTCGTTCTTGACAGCGTCCAGATTCTGGGCGTTGCGAGCAGGCGTGCGACAGATGACATTGTCAACCTTGACGTCGTCATCCTCACGACCCATGCCTCCTGGGATTTCGTAAGCAAAAATTCGAAGCCGGCCAAGTCACTCGATCCCTCACCTCTATCCATGGCATTGGAGAACTTGACGAAGACGGAATGCTTCTTCATGATTCGCTGGATGTGCTGACCACCTATACCGATAATGCGCTTGTGATATTGGTCAGGAACATGGAACGAGATGGACGCAGGCATCTCTTGCTCGACCAAGGTGAGACCCTGCTTCATCGAGTCGTAGCTGGCAGCCATGACGTCAATGTTGAAGTTGTACTCGTTGAAGCCGTCGAAGATGATTTGCACGTTGCCTATCGCAAGGTTAGTTTCAGCTGTCCCGGCACGCCGCTCGACTGTGGCTGAACTGACTCTGGCCCATGATCTTGTTGATCTTGCCGTTCTTCTTGCCACTGACAAACTCCTTGTGCTCGTTGGCAAGCTCAATCTTGACGCGAATCTGGTATGGGGCCTGTGTCACATAACGAAGTTCCGAGATGACGGTCAGAGCCGACTTCACGGCGTCATCGGAACCAGTGACGGTGAAGTTCATCTTGTCAAATGAAAGATCGGCGTCCGAGTTGGCACAAATGTCACCAAGCATCGTTCGGATGTCCACAGGGCCAGGAAGCTGCCTCTGGTCAGACTGCTGCGTGTACCATCCGGCGCCATAGAATTGGCCAGCCTGAAGACGAATTAGATTCTAGCCCACGCGGACGTTTGACACCTGTCACCTACCAAGGACATGAGCTCTCGCACAGTGCGCTCGACGGGAAGCCCTTCGCTTCCCTGGACTCGAACCATGGTACGCTGGCAAGCCAGTTGGGGGAACATGATGTAGGTGCCGTTGGCCTCGAGGATCTTGCGAACCTTGTCAAGTCGATCGAGTAGGATGCTGTCAATCTTGGCAGCGGGAATCGTCACATCCTTCACATAGAGTCGGATCCGCGAGACAGTCTCATGGAGCTTCTGCTTCGCCAACTCGATCGCTTGGATACTCTCGCCGGTGATGTAAATCTCGGCAGGGTCGCGGCGGATTGCACCAGGAGGGCAGTATCGGTACATCTGGGAGAAAAGAGGCGGGAAGTAGATGGCAGTGCCTGTAGAGGACTCAATCAACTTGATGTTCTTCCGATGCCGACCACAGACAAGCTGGTGGAGGGACAATTCGACTTTGGCGGCGTCAACAACTCGGCCGAGCTATGGCCACGTTAGCACAGACAGGAGTCGGGAGGCGGATTGGAGTTTATTCGTACCAACGTGTCGATATGAATCAGGACGCGAGCCTTGGCATGTTCCGACGCCAGGATATCACCGTAAATAGCAACTCGCCATCGCTGGTCTATGCGCATCTCCGAGTCGCCCATCAGTCCATCCACCTTTGGGGTCAGCTTAGGGCCGAGCAAGAAGATGTCGACGCCACAGAAACTGGAGATCTTGTCGAGGGTCTCTACGGCAGGCTTCTTGAGCACGCCGGCATTGAGGTCACAGACGAGCGATCCATCGATGTCGATGGTTGTGCATCGCTGGAAGCCTGTCAGCCTTCCGCAAGCATACCTGAGAGCGCTGCGGGGGGAAGAGGGGGCGTACCATCGAGATAGGAATCTCGTTCAAAATGGTTTCTCGGCTCTTGTTTACCAGTTCGGGCGAGCCTGAGAGGCAGACGGTGGTAACTTGCTGGCCCTTGCCGTTCTTTGGTGATGATGACAGCACATGTGCCTCGATGGGTAGTGCTCCGACGGACACGTCGCTGCAAAGCTTCCGGAGGTTGGCTTGGTTTTGAGCATGGATTGGCAGCTCGTGCACCTGCACGTCGTCAGGGGCGTCCTCGGGGTGCGTCCATCGGAGGACGGCGTCGGTGGTGGCGTGCACGATGTCCTCGGTATTGGGGCCGGCGAGGTCAGAGGCGAAGGGGACGTTGAACGAGTAGTGAATCGTGGCATCGGCGGCCTGCGGCAAGCTAAGAGGGCCCCCCGGTTGCGCTGCGTTCTTGGAGTGCGGGTTGAGCGGGTTCATGGGCATGTTGGGACGTCCCATGCCGAAGTTGGGGCTCATCCTCTCGGACCAGTGACGCATGTTGGCCAGCTTGTTCATGGTGTTGAGCGAGCGAGCGAGCGAGGGCGGCAGTCGTGGTCGAGCAAAAGGGCGGCGGCGAGAGCGGTGGGCGGGCGTGGGAGAGCGGACAAGGTGCGGGCTGCAAGGGTATCCAGGGAACGCAGACCGTCGAAAATGAAGCAAAAGAAGCAGCAGCAGACGAAGGGAAATGGCGGCTGGGGGTATCGCAGAGGAAGCCGCAAGAAGAAACAAAAGCTGATGGAAGAGGGGGGGGGGAGAAGGGAAAGGGAAGAATTGGCGCGCGGGCTCCTTCCAAGTTCCTCTTCGAATGCGTTGGGCGGTGGTGAAGGGGAAGAGAAGAGAATAGAGGCAGTCAGAATGTGGTGGAGGTGGAAGCGGAGAGGAGGAGAGGCAGCACACAGTGAAGAGCCCACCAACAGCGACCTAGCGCAGGACCAGCACAGCAGCAGCAGCAGCAGCAGCAGCAGCAGCAGCAAGCTAGCAGGGCACAACACGACGAGCGCAGCCACGAGGATGGGGTTCCCATACGTGGACGGAGCCAGTGGGACGGCGCCCCGACTCGAAGCCCTCTATCGCTTCCCTTGCCGATCGAGACCAATAGGGCGGCCCAAGGGCCCCAGCGGAGCCCCTGTACTTGTATTGGCGGGATCCTGGAGCAGGCGTCATGGCCCTCTGCGGCCTGCCTGTGCCAACGAGGTCTGGGCCGCCCAGCAAACCTAATTGAGCTGGCCTGAGCCCGGGACAGCTGGAACGACCTCGGACGCTCCGCCTCCTGCTGCTCGATCCTCCGTGATGCGTTTCCCATCATCCATCCATCAGCGACAGACTGGAATCGACTGGCTGGGGCGCTCGTGACGGGCAGCAGAGGCCCTCCCACCCGCTGAGACGGCGCTCAGCAGGCGCCGGGATGGGGAGCCCTGGAAGCTCGCTGCCAGTGGGCTGCTGCCCACAGCATTCCACGCCGCTGAGTGGGCAGATGCCAGGGCTCGCGGTGGGGCTTGGCGACAGGCACACCAGCGCGAGCAGGGGCTGGCTGGCTGGCTGGCGCCAAGTACCTTCGAGCACCACGGTGCCGTCATCAGGATCACACCTCAGTCACGGGCCCATGGAGAGAGATCATCGACGAGGCCAACGAGCGTCGACTTGCCACGATAGCGAGGTTGGCAGGGCTTACGCCCCACGCACGTCTCTGCAAGCATGCAACGCGGCCTTGTTGGACCTCGCTTGGCACGGAATGCGGCCGCGAAAGTCACCAAAGTTCAGGCTCGGCAGACAGTTCGAGGTACACCGTATCCGCACTCCCAACCCGAGTCACTCTCCAATGCAAGGTACAAACTTGCCAGTGCGTCTGGGTGCAACGCGCAACCCTCGCTCGTGTCGGAGGTGGGCACCTCCGACCGGACCTGCAAGACACCAGGCCGTCGATCCGCAGCAATCGCCGGCAAAGCAGATGACACGATAGATGTGCGGCGTTCATGCTGGCCTGTCCTAGGCCTCCGGAAACCCTCACGCTGGGGACCGGAGATGCCCCTTGCCCTAGAAGGGCCACGATGTCACAGGGCGAGGACACGAGTCTGCAGTGGTACCTCGACGCCCTGGTTGACGAACCCAGCATCTCGCCCACAGCCCCAAGCTTGGGCGTCATCCACCACGGCAAAGCATTCAAAGTGTCCCCAAGCCAGTGCTCAGAAGCTCTGACCATCCCCGACGGCGGTGTGGATGTGTGGAGACGCCGGCACGGGAGGGAGCGCTCTCAGCTCTCATACCACCGCCGAGTCAAACAACCGGACACCCAAGACGCGTTCTGTTTGCCCTTGGTCACTGAGTGCCATCTTCAAGGTTTGTGCGTCGCGGATTGCATGTCTTTCGCGTGCTCGTAAGCCCGTGCCTTGGGCTCGTAGGGGTGCGGTGACCTCAGCTCATGCGCAGGGCAAAAGCTTACTGCTGCAACCTGAGGCTTTACAAGTGCTCGTGCTCTGGCGTGTTTGTGCCAGATTGTTGCACCCCTTTCTCAGCGTCAATGGCCGTTTCAGCCGACTTTGTCACCTCCCGCGTGAAACGTCGGCGAGGTATTCGTACGGACGTACATCTCGTGTTTTGGGTATCGAGAATATCAGGTCCAGAGTTCAGCTTCCCGAGGTGGGCACAGAGCGATCTGCATCTGCTGCTCGTCTCGCTAGCCAAGCAACCAAAGCCATAACTCCTGCTGCCCTACACGCGCATCGCATCAGCCGATTTCAACGCGCCCAGATCGCGAGAGCAGCGCACAGCTCAGCTTCGACCTGACTTGCTCCGACCGCGAGCCCCGTCCGAACGAAACCTTCGTGCATCTTCACAGCAGTCGTTGGCCCACGAGCTTCTTCGCATCTCGCCTTGGTGATCCCCACTCACACGGGTGGGCGTCGAGCACAGCCCACCTCCTCAGCCGTTCGCCGTGCTCCACTCTTGACCTTTGCTGGGTCTGACGCTGAGCTGCGCTCATGGCCGGCCCTCCGTCGTACCGAAGCCAAACCTGCGGAGAGGGTGAGTACTCGTAGACATCTCTCGGATACCTGCAATTGTCCGGGTTCTGGTGGGCTGTGGCAACGGGTACGAGGCACTGTCGTGGCCATCGTTGCTGTACTCGGACGTGGCCCAGTGCGTTTCCCTTGCCAGGTTTTCCAGGCGCTTTGTCCGCTCCCAACGGCCAAAGGATTCGGGGCACACTGCGGACGCTCCGTCAATTTGTCAATTTAGTAGCCCGGCTCATCCGTTCACGATCCAATATATGTGACGGCAGCCACTGACTGACTGACTGCCTCATCGACTTTGCACCCCGGAGCAATCAGCCCGCTGCCCAGCATTGAGTCTCTGGCCAAGTCCAAGATTACCGAAACCGCAGGCAACTTATTTCCTAGCGGTACGTTGATTATTCACGCATGGATTCACATATCTAAGGTACCACGTCCTCCAGTCCGGGACCCACTAGCTGCCCGCTGCCAACGTCAAAACTTGGTTTCAGGCAGCGCATCCCAGGGTTGGCATCTTGAAATACACCATTGACAGCATACTCGTTCTCGTAAGTGGCAAGTCTGGGCACTTGAGATGGTGCCGGAGGCCGGCTGCCTCCAACGCTAGGTACGCAGCTGATGTCTGTTTTGCGCGTCACCAACTGGCAGACCCCATCATGCGCTTTGGCCATGCTCATCAGATGGTATCAGCGGAGTCGTCTTGTCTTCCGGGAATATAATGTCATTCGTACTTTGTACATGGAGGTCTTGGTTCAGGGGTATCTGGGCAAACATCCACCTGTCCTGTCATTCTAACTCGTGCATCCCCCCATGCCGCATCACACAACGCTGTCATATGTACCAACATCCTGCTGGTCATCCGGCCGTTTGACACCCTTCCCTAACGGTACACCTCTCGTCGTGCATCGTCCGCGTACACTATCTCCTGCATCGCCCCTCGCGGGCGCTCGATGAAGGCAATCTCATCCGCTGCTCGGGCCTGGGGCTGATGGTAGTGCCCCATGGGCTGCGCCTCATACTCCCTAGCATAAGGCTGAACAGCCTCTCGGCGCATCTCCGGGTGCACGCTGGCAGCATAGTCTCGTCCCAAAGGTTCAGGCCGTACACTTTGAACTCGCGCATATCCTTGCGGAACCTCGTACCGCACAGCCTCCATCGGAAGCATGCTCGCAGCTCTCGCAACATATCCCGGCGGCGCCTGATCCAAGTGTCTCCGTTCTTGTGGCCCCCTGATTTCGATGAAGCTTCCAGCCTGTGCCATAGGTCTTTCAGAGTAGTCTCTAGATGGCCCGTCTCTGTAATCGAAAGACGCGTACTCAGGTTGAGTCACGACGCGTCTGGGCATCGCAAACGAGGCCGATGTCGCGCCATACACGACGCTGCCCTCACCATATTGCTGCGGACCGGGATATTGGGAGGCGGCCCTCGGAGGCAGTCGCTCGTACACGAGACCAGGGTCGCCTGATCCTATTGGAGGGCCGGGCGGACGCTGGACGGCTGGATGTGATGGGTCGAAATACTCACGACCAAATGCGTCCACCAGCCGCGTGGGCGGGACAGGTTTCGGAGGCCCTGTTAATAGATCGCCATCGGGGCGATGGCTCATGCGACCTCCGTAAGGGTATTCTCTATAGGAGCGCTGAGGATCCCGAGATCCATCACTCGCAAAAGCCTGCGAAACTGGCCGCGCAGCATACGCCGTATTCGGAGAGTATGGCAACTGCATAGCACCGGGTAGCGCATACCGAAAGTCGCCAGGCACTCGTCGATCCTCGACGTATTCCCTGCCAAATCTCTGGTCGTTGACCAACGTGGTGCTGGCTGCACGCTGCGGGTAAGCGCCAGAACTCTCATAGCCTAAAGGTGCCGGTTCATCTCTGACCGGGCGCGTCTGGTACTGGGCATTCGGACCAAGGGCAAGCGGCCGCTGATATCGTGGATCATACTCAAGTTCGATCACCTGGCCTTGGGATTGCCGTTGACGCTTGTTGGGCCGGATGTACGAGGGAGCCGTCAATGGCGACGGGGAACGGGGCTCGGGCTTGATGTAAGGGGTGGCTTCGATCTCTGGCGCTTGCCGATCTGCCTTTCTCTTCTTCCTTTTGGCCTTCTTTCTGTCTGGTCCCCGCCCGCCTTGGGATGAGCTGTCAGGGCTAGTGACCGCGGAAGTCACATTCCGCAGAGCCGCAACCTGGGCCGGCGTGCCCTTAGTGCGCTGCACGACTGAGTGGGCAGCATGATAGCCCGGTCCCGAGACAGCCAAACGGGAGATTTGAGCTGGCTGGGGTGCAACTGGCTGTAGAGCGTGACCGCGGATCAGTGGGGATGGAGGGTGATTGTCGACGTAGGAAGCATTCGGCTGCTGGACCGCCTTGAGGGCCAAGCCTGGTGCCGAGGGCTCGTATTCCATGTTTCCAGAATCCTCAGACTGACTGGCCTCCCCGCTGGTAATATTCTGACTCGGTTGAGTCAGGGTGTTCCCGACCTCAACGTAATTGTTTAGACCAGGGACGATGTTGGCTGGCAGTAATGCCCCTGTCCTACTCGTGGACTTGCCCGGGCGGCTCTCGTTTGGCTGCGCAGAGCCAGCGAACCGAGGATCGGTCCGGGGCCGTTGATCGCGCATCTCGTCAACGGCGGGTCGTGCGGGCATCGGCTGTTGGTGTACAGCGTTCGAGCTAGGAGCTTCCTCCGACTCGTTGCGAATTCGCGACGTCATGTGGGAGTGGGGAGTGCCATGTTGTGAGGAGTAAAAGGTGTTGTCGTCAAAAGAATCACTTGCAGCTTCGTTATTAGCAGTCAATTCTTTATCAGCAGGCGTTGGAGCAGCAGCAGCTGGGACAATGGCCAAGGCCTTGTCCAGCACGTCTGAGAGATCAAGATCGGAGTATCGCTCCGCCTGAGGGAGCTTGGAGACGCGTCGTTGATCGACCTCGTCTCGCAAGGAACGCTCAAGCCTTTGCCTCTGAAGGGCGAGCTCGGCCCTGACGAGCTCCACGGACTTCTCGAGCAAGATGGGATTGATCTCGGTCCTCCCAATTCCAAACATTTGTGTGTTGGCTGCCAGCGCGGGAGCGCCATCGCTGTCAGCAGCAGCGACAACGTCCAGCCCAACCTTCTTGGCTGTTGTCGTCGACGGCGACTGCAAGCCCCCATGGTGCACACCGCGGCCTCCTAGACGGATAGCGCTCTGGGCGTTGTCGGGAAGCTTGACGAACCGATGGGCTCCCGACAAAATCGCGTCTCGAAGCTGCAAAATCTTCTCGTACTGCTGGATCTCGTACGTCTCTCTGTCCGTGAGACTAGATGAAGAGTTGGCCGCGCCTACAGGGGCGCGGGTGGCTTCGGCCTGGGCCATGATCGCTGGATATCGCGCAGCGTCGTGCCCCTTGGAGCTCTCCAAAACGGCCGCGATTCGCGGTTGGGATTGAAGAGTAAATTGGGAAAACGGACGCCTGCAACAGGGCCTTCAGCGCGCAATAGCGTGACCCACAGTGCTATCCATGAGCATGCTCCAGTGATGGGTGCATGGCGATCGTGGCCTTGGGTGTTGTCCGCCCTAGGTTGTGACAGGAGACAACGGAAGTCTTGGGGCGAAAGAGGCCCAAGCTAGCTTGTGGGTAACGATGGAATAATTAGGCGGTGAAGGTGGCAGAACTGCTACCTACCTATTTGGGACAGCAAGGTCCCGGCCCGGAAGCGGTAGACATCTGCATACGACCGATGGATAGAATGGCAGAGAGCACGAGTCTGTCGCAAAAAGGGACAAGTGTACAGTATCTGGTTCGAAATTCGACGTGCGCTGTGTAATCTCGTGCGCATTCGAGGTGAATCATATAGTTTAGACTTTGCCGTGGGAGTCATTGGTTGCAAATAGTTCGGAGGTAGAAGCCGGCCCCGGCCGCCGTCTTCAAGCGCCGTACAAAACAACGTGCGCCGGCCACGACTACAGGCGCAAGCTGCCAGATTCAACTCACGACCCACCCACGATACATCGATCTTTCGTTCCTACCTGCTTTGAACTGATACAAGCTCTCAAGTTGATTTGCTTCCACTCTGGTCTCAAGCTCTGGGCACGGATCCCTCTTGCACCCCCTTCGGGCCGCGACACTCCCTCCGACCGTCCTCCACCATGGCCGCCGTAAATGGGACAAGGACTGGCAAGCCAGTCCTCTTCTTGTGCGTCAAGCGCTTCCATGCCGTCGCTAGAATATGCAGTTGACCATACCGAACAAGTGACATCGACAACTGCCTCTACCCTCGAAGTGAGTGCCCCGCGACGGAGAGGTGACTCACTCATGTTTCGTCACCATCATCGCTGACATCCACTTGCAGGCACCAAGGTTCACGACATCATGGCAGACCTCATAGATGAGTACTTTGTCAAGCATCTGGACATCCCAGCCGACCAGGCGGGGAGACTTCACAAGGAGTACTACACCAATTACGGCCTGGCTATTGAGGGCCTCGTGCGCCATCACCAGATCGACCCGCTCGACTACAACGCCAAAGTCGACGACGCACTTCCGCTCGAGGACATCATCAAGCCGAATGCAGAGCTACGCAAGCTGCTCGAGGACATTGACAAGACCAAGGTCACCATGTGGCTCTTCACAAACGCTTACGTCACCCATGGCAAGAGGGTCGTGCGGCTGCTGGGCATCGATGACCTCTTCAACGGGCTGACCTACTGCGACTACGGGGGCCAGCCGTTGATCTGCAAACCGCACCAGGACATGTACAAGAAGGGTATGCGAGAGGCTGGCGTCGAGCGAGTCGAAGACTGCTTCTTTGTCGGTACGTTTGCTTCTTTGGGGAGCCCTTCATCTTTGCATCACTCTGACTCTCTTAGACGACTCTTACCAAAACTGTGTGAAGGCAAAAGAGGTCGGCTGGACGGCTGCTCACCTCGTCGAGGAAGATCTGCCGGTCCCGAAGACGCCTGCGTCGCAGTATCAGATCCGACACCTGCGCGAGCTGCGAGACATCTACCCCCAGTTCTTCAAATCAACTTCGGGCTGAGCACGATCGTGAGCCTGGCTGGCACAGTATTTCAAAAAGGAAATTGTCAAGGACACAGTTCACCAAAGCACCATAGACGCATCTTATGATAGATTTAATGTCACTGATATTCTTGCTGCAACCCCCGGCTCGGCCCTAGATGTCGCGAGTATCCTGTTGTTGCCCCAAACATGTCAATCCAAACTCCGCGCTATGCAGTCCGCAGGAAATCGTAGTCAAACACTCCAAACACAAATTCGCCAAATCAAGACAGGTCCGCTAGGGACGGCGGACGCTGCGTATAACGCCATCCAGCTCGGAAAGTATCTGGTCTCTCTCCTTGAGCGCTTCTTGCCGCTGTGCCTCGGCGGCCTTGAGGTCGTCTTCCAGATCCCTGATGTTTCTCTCTTGGTCTTTTTCGCTGTTGTCCAGACCCGGGAGCGAGGAGATGATGACCTCTATCTGTTGCTCCTTGAGGATGAGATCGCGCGAAAGCTCCTTGAGGCCGGCTTGAAATTCGTCGGCGGGGAGCGGATCGACTGCGATCTTGTCAGTCTCCGCAGAGCATGACAATGACTCAACGTAGACATGTCAAGACCAACCTTCTCTTTGTTGAGGCTCTTGCTTCACGTCGCGAATCTTATCGTTGGGGCCGAGCGTCTCTAGGTCATGTCGTCGATGGACAAAGTGCAGGCATGCGACGAACTGCTGCGCCAGCTGTCGGCCATGGTCAGCGCACTCGCTCACTCGCTGCTCAATTCCGCGTCTCGTCCGAGTAGTACCTGATCAACAGCATCCTGCAGTTGGGTGAGTCGGTCGCTCATCGTGACGGCAGATGTTGCCCAGTCGATGGCAATGGATACGAGACTAGCTGGAGCTGAGCTAGCTAGGTACCTTGTGAATTGAAGCCCCGCGGTCGTACGTGAATGCGCCGGCGAACCGAGTCGCATGAGGGGTCCCTGCACCGTACCACTCCCGGGCCGCAACGGTCCGATGCAGCACCCTGGCTCAGCTTCTGAAGTGAACACCTTGCTGTCATCAGTTGCGCCCGCTGATGCCACCGAGTCGCAGCTTGACCTTTACACAGCGCTTCCCTGCAACAGCTGTCACCACGACCCATTCGTGCCAGTCCGCCGCAGGCACTTGATTCTCTCCTTTTTTATGCCGACATATTGAGAGCTTTCCCTTTCTACTTGTCCCGCAGAGAGCAGACGAGCACAATGTCGCAGCAGCAGCCGCCGCCATTTCCTCCTCCTGGCCAGATGCCGCCAAGGGGGGTGCGCCCGACGCCCGAGCAGATTGCCGAGATTCAGCGCCGGGTGGCAGAGGATGCGCAGAAGGCGGGCATGTCGGTCCCGGACTTTATCGAGCATATCAAGAAGCAAGCCATGGAGCAGCAGCGTATGCGCATGATGCAACAGCAGCAGCAACAGCAGCAGGCTCCGCACCAACACGGCGAGGGTTGCAATCACGATCACTCGCACGACCATGCGCAGCATGGACACGATCACTCGCACGACCAGCAGGTTCAGCCTCAGCCCATCACACCGGGGCCCCCGAATCCGAAGGCCCTCGCTGTCGCCAAGTTCCTCAGGGGCCAGGACTTGAAGCCTCGTACCTGCATTCTGAATGGCGAGCGCAAGGACATGTTCAAAGGTATGCCCTCGAAGTCAGCTTCCTGATGCAAAGCTTTAGCCGCTAATTGTCTCGACAGTCAAGCGGGCTCTTCGAGTTCTACAGTCCCCTGCCTACGAAAAGGCTCGCAAGAAGAACCCTTTGCTGCCCGAAATAACCGATCGAGCTGCCCTCGAGAACACTTTCAAACTTCTGCCCCTCAGCATGCTCGCCCTGCGAGTCACCAAGCTTGAACCCGAGAACGAATCCGACGGCAAGAAGCCCAAGCGCGTAAAGGGTCAGTGGAGTGTCCGCATCGAACAGCAGCAGGAGGCCAAGGAGGACATGTACTACGCTTGGCTGTGGGAGGGCAGCCAGATCAAGCGCCAGCTCTATGCTGCCCTGGCCCTCGTCATCATCTTCATCATTGTTCTGTACCCACTTTGGCCGCTGAAGCTCCGCCAAGGAGTCTACTACCTCAGTTGGGGTCTGCTTTGCCTGCTGGGCTTGTTCTTCGTCATGGCCATCTTCCGCGTCATACTGTTCTGCATTACCTACTTCGTCGTCTCGCCCGGTCTGTGGCTCTATCCCAACCTGTGGGAGGACGTCTCGTTCATGGACAGCTTCCGACCAGTCTGGGCTTGGCATGAGGTGAGCTTCTCCAGAATCCTGGCATCACCGCTGCTTCAATTAACGTTAATTATAGTCTGCCGAGGAGAAGAAGCTGAAGAAGAAGACCAAGAAGAGGGCCAAGTCAACGTCGAACAATGTCACCAACGCAGCCTTTGCTGCCTCCACCGGGCAAGTGGCGCCGACGACAGCCACGACTACTGGTACGGACACTCAAATCAAGACGGACCAGGTGCAGCAGCGAAACTACGTGACGCCCAGGGTCGAGGAGCTAGCTGACGACGAGTGAGCGGTACATGTGAAAATTTGTCTCCATAGAGGTACGAGTAGTTGTCTTGATTGACGGCGTTATGGATGTAGGACACATGCGAGCAATGAGTGGGAGAGGGGCGGATGTATATGGACTAAACCATACGATGACGGATTCAGAATGAAGTCTACCTTTGTGGCTGGGGAGTGTACAAAGTGATGATCAATGCCGTCGATCTTTTGAAGAAGCTTCAAGCACTGAGAAGTCTTGATGTGCGTTTTTGCCTGAGCATGGCTCGCTCGCCAAGGCATGTAGTGCTCTTTTCCCTGCCCGCACCATATATGCAGGGTACCATCTAAGTTACTGCTCGCTGCCCTTGGTACGTTCAAAGTACCAGACAGCACCCTTTGCCTTGGCACAAGTCGTGAGCCTGCCACCCGCAGCATCCGCAGCCAATTTCTTGCCATGGGCGTTCTGCGGGCGACCGTAGACGTTATAGTAGTACCACACTTCGCTGAGCTCTGTGCGGCCGCTGTCCAGCGAGCCCTTGCCGGCGGCGGTCTCGTTGTACCTGGGACCGGAGCAGCCGAGGAAGGGCACCAAGCTGAAGCCCTTGGTGAGCGCTTGCTGCACGTCCGAGAGGGTGTAGCTAGTCTTGTTGGAGGGCTTGATGTCGGCGTGAGAGAGCCACTTGAAGGTTGGGAGCGTGCGCTGGAAAGTAATGACAGTCTCGAAGAACTCGAAGAGATCGGCGTGCTCGGAAGCTTTCGGGCCCTGGAAAAGACGTGATGGATTAGCAGAGCTTTGCGCTGCGCGATGACCACAGGGGATGCATACGAAGCACTCCGTCTGGAACGTGGAAAAGCAAGTGGCATGCTTGGAGAACTCGTGGGCCCAAAAGACCCAATTCGGGTCGTACTGGCTGACCCAGAACTTGTTCATGTATGCCAGCAAGTCCAACTTGCCATACGGCTCGAACCACTTATCAATTGACTCGCCCTTGTAAGGCGGGACTGGGGTGCCATGCGGCGTTGCGTCGGTCGTGTTGGGCGCCGGCTGGGGATCATACTGTCGGCTACTCATAGGTCAGCAAGAGATACTGTGTTGGGGAGTATCGAGTTGTGTTGCTCACCTCGAGTCGCAATACTGCGTGTAAGAGCCTGAGTCGTCCTGTCAGTACCGCGACCCGTGAAGTCCGGTATCAACAGAGGCATACCGTTGCAATAGTCTAGAGATATGGTTTAGCACCCCACGTTGATCCTGGATGATGTTGATGGAATTACTGACCTGGCCAGAGACCATGAATTCCCCAGGAGTCTTTTGGTAAGATCTGACCCTTGCTCTCGAGGCCGGTAAAGGTACTCCAAATTTGTGTAGCGACCTGTTTGTCCGATGGTGTCAGGATGCTGTTCGGTCTTTCGGTCTTTCGAGAGTGCGCAACTCACCAGCAGCCCTCCGTACGTCTCGGTGCAGCACGTATCTGCAACTTTGTCCGGCGTAGCCTTGCAGGAGCAGGATAGCACGGGGTCAGCTGGAAGAGGGCGGTCCAAGTCAGCTTGAGCAGAATTCACGGTTCGTGCCGGACACAGGCTGTAGGGATCCGTGCATACCCAGGGCACAAGTATGGTTGTCGGGAGTGATGCCGTGATACAAGCCGGCGCTGGCGAGTTGGGCCAGCGCCCCGATGGAGGTCAAGACGGCAGCTCGACGCATACTGGCTAGCTAGCTGGCGAGGTTTCTCAAGGACTGTGCTTGATGAAAATCCTGTAAATCCAATCGGGAACCAAGCGACGGCCTGCCGTGCAGGACCGCGGGCTGCCGAGCATTTTAAGCAACGCGGCGTGCGACATGCGCTGCGACGCAACGCATGCTGCGTAGACCGCCCGCGGCTTTCATGCCTGCCTCATCAAGCGATACTCCGCTGGCCCTAGCATCTCGAGCTTCGCTGCGGCAGGCCACCTGGCGACGAGCCGCCCTCTGGTAGGCCAATTCAACTGGCATTGCCGACGGTGGCGTCCGCTAGCGCTAGGGCTGATCTGGGTGACAGCCAAGATATCGACGTCGAGGTGCCCGGGGCCAATGCAGCTAAATTATAGGGGCAGCGGCGGCGTCTTCCGAAAGTAGCCTCGGTGAGCATCCAACGGGTCGATTGTCTCGGCTCGGCTCGACTGTTATAAGGATGTTGGTATCCGCACTTCTTACTTGTCCGTCTTCGTGCACGAGTGGGCTCCTCACGAAGAGCAAGATCGGGTGCACAGAGAGAGTATCGATGGCTCGATCATGGAGATGCAGCTTCTTGTCAATAGGATATGCATATGACACGTGGAGTTGGGAATGACTTCAGGGTTTGGGATTCAGGGAGGAATCCTTCACCGTTTGACATCTCCTGTTCCACACCGTTACTCGCATAGCAAAAGACCCCTCCCAACGCAAACCGACATTGATCAGTGTAGAACCAGGCATTGTCATTACTCTGCTTCAAGTTATCAATGATAAACACCCTATAGTACACGCTATTTCTCTTGCCCAGCTTGGCCGTGATGACAATCCAGATCCAAGGTATTCATTGCCCAAGGTCCTTTGTTATGCTCCATTTAATGATGCATCGCAGCGCATCGGGAACCTGTTATTGCAGCTGTTTGTAGAGAAACGTCCCGTCCTTCAACTCGCCGGTTGGGCTCATGCCGTACTTGGGAATCTTTCCCATGACGACATAGCCCAGCTTTCTGTACACAGCCTCGGCAGGGCTGTCCGTCTCCGTATCAAGGACCTTTGGCAAGAATTAGCATACGACCCGTACGACTGGACGTGAGTGCCTCGTCGACAAGGTTACAAGACGCACCAGCAGTGTTCGGCCCATCTTGGCTGCGTGGCTCTCAAGGGCAGCAACAAGTGCTCTTGCGCCGCCCTTGCGCCGGAAGTTCTTGTGAATCAACAGCTTCTCAACGATGCCCCGGAATGGGCCGGTCTCGGAGTACGGCATTGATAGCATGACGACGCCCATCAACTCCGGTCCCTTGGGCCGGCCAGAGGGATCAAGGTTGCTCAAGAGGAGCCAAATCAACCGCTTGCCGTCATTGACTTCGGCGATGCGCTCTTTCCACCAGGTCAGTAGCTTTTCGTGTGATAGGGGTGGTAGAAAGGTGGCGATGGCGCGGTCATGGGTGATGCATGAGGCGTGGATGGCGGCCAGATACGGCGTCAGGTGCGCATGCGCCTTTGCGTCAAAGGGAATCACGATGCCAGAACCCGACATCTTGAGTGGAACAAGAGGGAGAGATTGCCAGCGACTGAGAGGGATGGCGCGACCCAATGGACGCGGGGAGGTCTTGGACGACTCGCAGGTGTAATAATTAGACGGTGCCAAGGACGGCAAATACGTCCATCCAGATGATTGACTTTCAGTACAGCCCTAATGCGTAGTCTCCTGCCAACCTGCAATCTAATCAGCTTAACAAGCCAAATCGAAAGGCACATGGAAAGGCTGCGGATAGAAAGGGGGGAGGTCACGAGGATATGTGTGCTCCTCACGCGAGCACACGATGGGCTCGCCGTACCCTGCCGTCTGCTGTGATTGTGCTTGTAAGACTCACACACACGTATGGTTTGAGGGGGCCAGCAAGAGAGTGGCTTTCAAGGTCGACCGTGTGAATACAAATGATGGGCAAGCTGCGCATACAGAGACTGCCGGAACAGTGGTGGCTTTGCACTGGCACTGCCGTCCCGATCCGAGTTTGACTGGTGCTCCAGCTTTTGAGGCGCTGCAGGGACAGACTAGGCGGCGTGTGCGTGCAGGAGACGGGAGGCGCGAGACGCAGGCGGGACGGCATTGACGGGCGACATGGGCGCACCATTGCTGGGCTGACGGGGAGGTTTAGCGGCCAGCCAATGGGCTGCTGTCGCGGAAGCATTGGATCCCATCACCTCCGCCGGCTCCATCCGCACGACATTGCGCGAAAACGCATCCATCCATGGCTACTCGTAGGAACACATCAAGGCAGTAAAGCTAACATTAGGATAGTATCAATTGACACATGCAAGCAGACGCGATTCCTCCAAAGTAATGTACATGCATGCAGAGCTTTGCCAACTAAACAAACCCCAGAACTCCATGTCTGCCCCAGCGTTTCGATGCGGAGGAAGGCTGAGGTGGCAGGCAGCAGACAACTACACGAAGAGCGCCGGCGATCTATTGGGGGCAACCGCTCGCCGCCTCCGTCTCGTGTCTCGCCAGTGCCTTCACGCCATGCACCTCTGGTGTGGTGTTGGCGTGCCCTTCCTGGTCCTCAGATTATGTGCCCATTCTCACCTGTAAACTGGCCGAAAAGCTCCCGAATCAGGTCTCGAGTCTTACTGCTGTCTCCATCTCTTGTCTCGCTCTTGATAACTCAGTCGGCTTTCTGGTTACCGTTTGCGCCGCCCAGCAGGCCATCCTTGAGGTCCTTGATGCCCATGGAATCGTCCAGTCTGAAATGGCCGCCGCGTCTCCGGTTGCGCCCGCGGAGCCACGAGAAGACGCCAAAGGCGATGCCAGCCACGCACCCGAACGACAGGAAAGGATGCTCGGAGAAGGCGACACGTATGTCGAAGAAGATCTTCTCGATGGCGGAGACGGTGAGCTTGTACTTGATGACGTGCGGGTTGTGCACCACCTTGTCTAGCGTTTCCATGATGGACGTGCGGCTGACGAGGATGTAGTTGCCCGTGACGGTGTTGTCCCAGTACCTACGATTCTGTTGTACGGTCAGCAAGCCTGAACAATGCCTGGGGCCGGGAGATGGGACTCACATCTTCATCGTTGATTATGATTCGCTCGCCGTCCTTGACACCAATGCCATACGTCGTGCGAATCCAACGCTGCCAGTACACGCCGTCAACCCACGCAAAGGTAACCTCCTTACGGCCAGCGTTGTCCATGTTGACGCGGATGGCCTTAGCAGCCCGCAGCGCCCGTTGGTCTCCGCGGTCTTCGGCCTCTTCGATCCTCATCTGCTTCGAGTCTCGCAACTTCTTTCTCTCGAGCTGGAATTCTTGGATCTGCCGGTCCATCCATTCATTCGCGGCGCTCTTCATCTCGCGAAGCGAGCTCTGGAATCCATCCTGATCTTGGTGATTGAGGACTCCAAGGACTACGAGCTTGCCGTCCATGATCTGACGAGCATTGGAGGGCGTGAGCTCCGGCACCAGGGGCAACCAGACCGATTTCATCCAATCCGTCACGCCGCGAACGTCCCTCATCTCATCGGGTGTCAGCGGCGGGTAATAGGTCGGGCGCCCTTCTCTCGAGACGACCAGTCTGGGCCACGTCGTGATCTTGAATCGGCTGTACAGCTCGGGATCCTTAGTCTTGACGAGCTTTGCGTGGCCAATGAGGCCCAGAGGCAGTCTCTCCAACGCCCTAAAGTCCTCGCTGGTGGTGGCGTGATCGTAGAAGTATACGAAGATGACGTCCTCCGTCTGCTCCAACTCCTTGAACGACTCGGCATCGACATCGGGAACGCCACTGGCCAGATCCACAGCCTTGTTGGCGTACTGAACAAAATCGCCTAAGCCTCGCAGGCCTGTGTACTCGGCTCGCTCTGCTCCCTTGAAGAACAAGATGGTGGGGAAGGCTCTGGCGTTGACATCCTTGCACAATCTGGACTCTTTCTCGCAGTTGACCTCGCCAATGTTGAGCTTTTCTCTCATGTTCTTGGACAGTTGTTCCCAGGTCGGCGCCATGGCCTGGCAGTGATGACACCAAGGGGCATAAAACTTAATCAGCCATGGATCCTGGCTCATTGTGACGAGCTTTTGAAAGCTTTCCGCAGTCAAGGAAACGGAGACGCCATTTGGGTTGTATGTGGCAGATGGCTTCTTGCCCTTCTTTCCCTTCTCTTTCTCTCCAGCGGTTGGTACTTTCCAGTCGCTTCCGAAAACAGCATCGGACTTGTCGCTCAGCTTCTTTGCCTTGTCGTTAGAGGGCTTCTCGGAGTGCTTCTTCAGATCCCGCAACTCCTCGGGGGCCTTGGTATCTGCGCTTGCCGCGGCCTCCGTGTCGCCAGGCGCGGGCAGGACGAGAGCCTTGGATCGCGAACCGGGCCTGGTCGCCTCCAGCGCCTTTTCTACCATGCTGCTGACCTCTGTCATGTTCTTGGCACCAACGACTGACTCGGCAATCTTGCCATGCTCGTACAGAACTGTCGTAGGGAATGATTTGACGTTGTGCTCCTCGCAAAGGTCAGAGTAGGCAACGCAGTTGATCGTGCCGAATCGAAAATCATAGTATTTGATGAATGTGGTATCGTCGGCTGGTTTGGAGGTGTAGTAAAACTCGTAGAGGGTCTGGTAGGTAGGAGCAAAGTCCGCGCAGTGCGGGCAATACGGGCTGCACATCGGTCAAAATCAACCCAAAGCGCGGGTAAGAGTCTCGCGCCATACCTGTAATGCTTGACTAGCAGCCACCTGTACTGCTTCGTCTCGGTTTCCCAGTTTGAAGGTGTCAGCTCTAGCAACGGCGGCACCGCCACCGAGTTGAACGTGCTGCCCTCCTTGTTGGGTTCTTTTTCTCCGAGAGTCTGTGCCCGACAGAAGGCCGCGACTCCTGCAAGGAGTGCGACAGCGTTCGGCCTCATGATGGGCAATGAAGCACCTTGTCGGGTGCGGATCGATCAGAGATAGGAACGGAGCAAGATCAGGCGGGAGGATGCGGAGAGGGCGTGGCACGGCGGGGGGCGGCCAGCGCAACGTATCGCAGGGTGCCGTGGCACGTCGGCGTTTGTAGATGTCTGCCGACAGCTGTCCCGAGAGACGTGTCAGGGCAGGGCCGGAGACGTTGTTCGAGTCGAGTCAAGGCCGAGGGTGATGTTAGGGGCCGTGCTGGAGATGGCTCACGAGCTGGCTCGTGGATCGTGATGGGACACGCCTCGCGAAGAATACGAATGAGAATCAACCCGGTGCTAAGGCACCATAGAAATACGCGGGCCCCAGGGGAGTCGGCGGCGGGTGAGACTCCGACGGGGATGCGAACGGATGATGGGATGATGAGATGAGATGGCGCGCAGCGACAGAACGTAGAGCCACACAAAAGGGACGCAGGGCAACAGCAAGATTGCAGCCGCTAAGCCCAAGGTAAGGAGAGTCTGAGGGCGAAACCAACTCCAACTTAGAGCCAGCCAGTCTCGCGCCACACTGCTGGGAGGCTGAATTCATCAGCCACAGACAAGCCACATCAGACCTCCAGGTCCCAAAGCCGGCATTCATGGCACGCACGTCACACTCCGCTCTGATCGACTCTGCAGAACCGCATCGCGTCTCGTTTTGCGGACAAGTTGCGATGCAATCCTATGCTCCGGGCGCAGTGGAAGAATGACCCCGGTCCATGAGTCGCAGTGTAAGTCTTCCATGGGACTCACCCCTTTCATGCCGACGCAGCTCTTGCCTCTTAGGTTACGAGCTAGTAGCGCAAGGTAGCAGCCACTGTTGCGACCACGAATCTGGAGACTACTCGTACCTTCCGACCTGCTGCTGTTGCCTGCGGCACCTTCCAGTTTGGGTAGCAATCGCTGGCTCTCAAGTCACTGCAGATGGTTTGCAGCAGGTGCAGCCACTCCTGGCATACACCTTCCTCCAGGTTTGTGTATCGTGTGATCGCAGATGCCTCATTAGGACCCCTCAGCGTCAGGCTTCGCCCAGCTCATTGAGCCCGTCACGGGGAGCCGTCCGAAGTTCACGGGACCTTCTAGTGATACTTCGTCACTTGGGTGCTGCACCATCGAACACCAGAGTCTGTCAGCTTGGACCCCTAGTTCAGCGCAAGCAAGCGGCACCACACCCACAAAGTCTTATGTAGAGGGACCATGGACCGTCCATCCAAGCGCCTACGGGCGGACGGCGATGAGCAAGCCCTCACTCCCGAATCTTTGTCGAGGCCTATAAGTCCCCCACCGAAACATCAACGACGGGAACCAAGGGTGGTGAAGTCGCCTTGGCAACTTACTTGGATTCGAGATCTCCCCGAGGAGCTCAATCAGGATGCCGTGTCTCTCAAAGATCTGTTGGGCGATCCTCTTGTCCGCGAGTGCTGGGAGTTCAACTACCTTCATGATATACCCTTTCTCATGAATGCATTCGATCCGGACACCAGGCATCTTGTCAAGGTGCATGTTGTCCATGGGTTCTGGAAAAAGGAAGACCCCAACAGGCTCATGCTGTTGGTAAGCGCCGTCTTGTCCCCGTTCGTTGGGTACCAGCAGTGCTGACATCTGACAGCAAGACGCGTCTGAGTTCAACAATGTTCAGCTCCATGTCGCCCCAATGCCGGAAATGTTTGGTACCCATCACTCAAAGATGATGGTGCTGTTTCGCCACGACGACACCGCGCAGGTCATCATACATACCGCCAATATGATCCCAAAGGATTGGACCAACATGACCAACGCAGTCTGGCGGTCGCCTCTGCTACCAAGGTCGTCGGAGCTGGGCGAAGAGCTTCAAGGGGCCTCCTCTTCCGCCTTTGGTGATGGGATGAAGTTCAAGTCGGATCTGCTCAGCTACTTGAGGTCCTACGACCGCCGCAAGGTTACGTGTAGATCTCTGGTAGATGAGCTCCGACAATATGACTTTTCCGGCATCAGAGCAGCGCTGGTAGCGAGCGTGCCAGGCAGGCATGACTTTCATGACCAGTCGGAGACGGCATGGGGGTGGGCTGCTTTGAAGAGGTGCCTACGGTCTGTCTCGTGTGTTGACGGCGGTTCGGAGGTTGTCGTCCAGATATCCTCCATCGCCACGCTGGGTGCGAAAGACGAGTGGCTCCAGAAGACGCTGTTTGACGCCCTCGCCACCTGTGAGAAACGAAGCCCGACACGTCCGAAGTTCAAAGTGGTGTTTCCCACAGCAGACGAGATTCGGCAGTCTCTAGACGGCTACGCATCTGGCGGATCCATCCATACCAAAATTCAGTCATCGCAACAAGCCAAACAGCTGCAGTATCTGCGACCCATGTTTCACCATTGGGCTAGTGTTGGCGAAGACGAGAGGGGTGAGTTTTGGAAGGGGCGATGTGAGGGCGTGCTGCATTGGCTCTCAGGCTGACTCGACGTGTAGCAGATTCGACCCCCCAGCGTCAGGGTTCGGATGGCGGCCGACAACGAGCAGCACCGCATATCAAAACGTACATACGATACAACAGCAAGAAGACTGTTGATTGGGCAATGCTCACATCGGCCAACTTATCGAAGCAGGCATGGGGCGAAGCGGCCAGACCGACAGGGGAGATGCGAATCTCGTCATGGGAGATTGGCGTCATGACCTGGCCCGAATTGTATGGGGAGGACAGCGTGATGATGGGTACGTTCAGGTCTGACAGTCCCAGCGTGGAAAGCCTGAACCTGAAGGACCTCGATACCGTCGCAAAGAAGGCCATCGTCGGGGTCCGCGTCCCATATAGCGTGCCGTTGCAGCGATACGGGCCAAATGAGGTACCCTGGGTCGCTACACAGAACTATACCGAACGGGACCGTTGGGGTCTCACCTGGCAGGCATACTCGTAGCATCACATCGAGAGAAAAGCAATTCAAAGGTACAATGGACCAGATGTTATACGATATTCATGGTGGACGCGCAACCCCTACGAAGGGCAACCTTTGCCGAGCGCGGAGTTATAATGTGACTAACACGGTTCTGGGAGTGCTAGTCTGGGCAAGCCGCCTGAGTCTGTGTACTGCTGGTGGCCAGGCGTACTTGCAAGTACTCGAAGAGTACAAGTACAGGTACAGGGCATATCCAGCTCGTTAGCGCAGCGCAGATGAGATCTGTCAATGACGTGGGATTGCATGAGCCTGCAGCCAGCCGTGCACCTAGCCGGCGTCGGGTCGGCGGCTAGGCGTGCGGAGCCGAAGCCATCTGGCACATCAGTGTCAGTCTAATTGGCATGGGTGACAGAGACGGCATGGCTGAGGCAGCTCTCTGCTGAGACATGAGGCCGATAATGGACACGTCCAGCGTCCACAGGCCCCTGCAGTGGACGAGCTGGGGTGCGTCATGCATAGGTCGCTGCAGAAGGCGTTGCTGATCTTGAGCCCGGAATGGCGGCGCCAGCAGACGTCGACTGGCGATTACGTCCGTCTGTGCTCCCGTAGTACAGGCTCCAAGCGGCGCCAACCGCTAAGCCATTTGCCCGACGCGGCCTGTCTACGAGTCGTTCAAGCGAGACACCGGAAACTAAAGCTGCCTCTTGGTGCAGTGTACGAGTACGTACTCGTTTCGCACATTGGCCACCTCAGTAATAAGGTAAAGTAAGGTACTCACTCGTACGAGTAATTCCAGCGGCGTCGCGCAGGCCCCGGAGTCCGGCCGTGACTCTTTGCCTGCTCGCCATGGGGACGCCACAGCGAATCACCGACCCACCGGCAGCCCGTTTCTCGGCCCATGACCAGGCTGGGGGCCCATCCAACAAACACCCTGCGTCCCTCGTCGGTGTTCTGACTGCTGCACTTGTGCTGGACTTCATCCTTGTTGCTCCCATCCGCCGTCTACAACCGCCTGCTTCTCCGAAGCGAGCATGGGTGGCGCTTGTCTAGAGTGTACATAGCTCTCTCTCTCTCTCCAGAGCACTGCGGCCAGACATCTCGCCCAGTCCCCCCCATCCGGCGAAGCCGCTTTGGACGACGTGACCCCCCCACTATCGGGTCTCAAAGAATAATCACTGTCGAGCATTTGCCAGCTTTACTGCTGCCGGACGACCCCGTCTGCGCGGCCCTCGGAAGCGCACTTGCACCTTCGATCCCTCGCACCCTAGAGCCCAGACAAGATGGACCGCGGACGACCCATTGTTGGATCTCCCGGTGGTCGCGACCCCATTGCTAGGTCGGGCGCTCACCGAATGCTGTCCAGCTCGCCCCTGGCCGAACGAGCGCTGGCCGACGACCTAGCTGCTTGTTCAGAAGACGACGCGGACTTCGCCGACGACGACTTTGCGGATCCCGATTTCCCCAGCCATGGCCACGGCATGTATCGCCGTCCCAGCGGCGTCGCGTACGGTGCGGCACGGCCCGTCTTCAACCAGCAGCCGTTGGACGAGCCATTCCTGACTCCACTGGAGCGGAAGCAGTCTAGGAATGCCGAGCGCAGTTTGCTGAGGGACAACCACGTCCTGCCGCCGAAGCACCACGACCATCCAATGAGCCGGAGCCTGGCAGCCCGCATATATCGACGCCTCTTCAGCACCAAGCTGCCTCCCACGGGCGAAGAAGACCAGCCGACCGAACCTCATCGGCCGACTGAGGGATCACCACTTCTCAACGGTGCCATTGGCACTGATGCAGAGTCTGGCTCCGGGGATGAGCTGCTTGAAGAACGGTGGGAGGAGGCTGTGGCTTCGGGCCGCATCCGCACGACTTGGCAGCGGGAGACCAAGACCCTGGTGTCTTACTCTGCGCCGCTGATTGTCACCTTCTTCCTCCAGTACTCCATCAACGTGGCAAGCATCTTCGCCGTCGGTAGGATCGGCAGAGTGGAACTTGGCGCCGTGTCCCTGGCCAACATGTCCATGGCAATCTCGTGCTTGGCGCCCTTCCAAGGCCTGGCCACGAGCCTGGATACACTCTGCGCCCAGGCCTACGGATCCGGGCACAAGCACCTCGTCGGGCTCCAGTGTCAGCGCATGGCAGCCTTCCTCCTCTGCCTCGCTGGCCCGGTTGCGGTGCTGTGGATGTTCTCCGAGGAGATCCTCGTGCATCTCGTGCCGGATCCCGAATCTGCCCGACTGGCCAGCTTGTATCTGAAAGTTATGATATTCTCCATCCCGGGCATCATCCTCTTTGAGACTGGAAAGCGATTTTTCCAAGCCCAGGGCCTCTTCAGAGCGACGACGTACATTCTTCTCATCGCCGCGCCCGTCAACATCTTCATCAACTGGCTCTTGGTCTGGAAGCTCGGTATGGGTTTCGTTGGCGCCCCCATTGCCGTCGCCATCACCGAGAATCTTCTACCCATACTATTATTCCTCTACGTCGTCTTCATCGACGGATCTCAGTGCTGGGGCGGGTTCAGCAAGCGAGCCTTGACCAACTGGTGGGTCATGATCCGCCTGGCGCTGCCCGGAATGATCATGGTCGAGGCGGAGTGGCTTGCCTTTGAGATTATGACGCTCCTTTCTAGTCGCTTTGGAACAGAGTACCTCGCAGCCCAGAGCGTGCTGGCCACCCTGACTTCCATCTCCTACCAGATCCCGTTTCCCATGTCCATAGCCGCGTCAACGAGAGTTGCAAACCTCATTGGAGCTGGCTTGGTCGATGCTGCCAAGATAACGGCGGCAGTGGTGCGTATATACGCTTTCCCTATCAGCGGTGAATGTCTACTGATTCGTTTCGACAGACCTTTGTGGCAGCCTGTGTCCTTGGCGTCTTCAATCTCACCATTTACAGTACGCTGCGATACCACTTGCCGGTTCTCTTCACCGACGACGAGGAGGTCATTACCCTGGTCGCCCAAGTATTGCCCTTTGTGGCCATGATGCAAGTCTTTGACGGACTTAGCGCCGGGGCCCACGGGCTGCTGCGTGGTATCGGCAAGCAATCCATCGGCGGGCCGGCAAACCTCATCGCGTACTATGTCATCTCGCTGCCAGTCTCGCTGGCTCTGGCGTTTGGGGCCGGTTGGGGACTCGAGGGCCTGTGGATGGGTGTCACTGTTGGACTCATTGTGTAAGTGTTCTTGGCCGACAAGGGTGATTGCGGAAACCGAGTGTGTGCTAACAGATGCAGTGTGTCGATTATCGAGTATACGTACCTGCTCAAGACGGATTGGCACAAGGCTGCCGCCGAGGCAGCTGTCAGAAACGCAGCGGGCTGAGCTTGCCTGCTGAGCAATATCTCATGTTACTTGCGGAAAACATACTCCAGGCGCATTCTTCCGTGCAAGGCCGGCGAAGGTGGTCTTACCCGTGGTTGCGGCTGCTACATTAGACACAAAAGAAATCGTGGGGTTCATGTCGGCAAGGAAAGACGGCTTGTACTAATTGAGCAACGAAGGGGCAGGATGCGGTGTTTTGAGAAGCGGTGTATCCATGATTCGGGCAATGTAGATCGCAGACGTTCACGCGAGTATACCTGGCGGTGCACATACGACGGCTTGACGGCGATTTACCTCTCATTGATGCCCCTTTGTGGCTCTCCGTTCTTTTATATTTTGTACACCAGATAAAGAACAACTCCAAGAGGCAGCTGGCTTCAAATGGGGCACAACTCAGCCCCTGGTATATCAGCACAATAATGCGTTCCGTCTTTCGAGCTCTGGCCCCCCCTCAACACAACACGTGCTCGCTCCCCTTCCCACAGCCGGACCCAAGACTCCGTGGCGGCAAATACCAACAAGTTCTAAACAGAAAAAGAAAAACGGCGACTGGCTCTCTGTGCATTTAGCTGAGCATGGAGTGCGTGCGGATGCCCTTGGGTCCCAACTCGCTGGTTCGGATCGTCAGTAAAAGGCGGCGCGTCAAGGGAGGGTAAGTCTTACTTGTAGTCGACCCTGCTCAAGCTCATAAGCCGCTGGGCCTCGATGCTCTGGACGTCCATGTTGGAGTGCAGGCAAAAGGCGATGCGGGCGGCCACCTGCGCGCCGAGGAACATGGACTCCTCGAAGCCGTTCTTGGTCCACTCGCTGAGGTACGTCGGCAGGCCGGCCGTGCGGATGCTCGTGGGCGTCTGGCTGTGGAAGTGGTAACTGCCCGCCGGGCCGGCGGCGTCGGAGCCGGCGGCCGGCGTGCCCGTGTTGTTGTTGTTGGTGGTGACGGCGCCGGCGACGCCCGCCGCGCCGAGGGTGCTGGCCGTGGTGGCTGCCTGCAGGAGGGGGTTCACGCCGCTCGAGGGCAGCTGGTGCGGGGCGCCGGTGAAGGAGCCCGTGGGCGTCTGGGAGCCGGTGCCCGTGGGGGTGGCCATGTTGGAGGGCAGCTCCGACGTGAACATGGTGGCCGTCGAGGGCGAGATGAGGTGGCGCGCGCTGAGCGTCTGCAGGATGTTGTCGCGGAGGCCGCGCAGGCGGGCGCCGTTGCCGACGAAGACGAGGTTCTCCCAGCACGACGGGCGCATGTACATGTCGTCGACGCCCTGGATGGTGCGGTAGATGGTGGTGGCGATGCGGTCAATCTCGGCACGGTCAGCAAAGGTGAAGCGCTCGACGCCCACCTCGATGTCGCGGCGGATGCGCTTGGGCCGGAGATCGAGCGTCGTATCGTTGACATCGTTTGGTTGCTCTGCCGTTGCTGGCGCCGCGATGGTGCCGTTGGGGCCTGCTGGCTTGTCCTCTGCGGGCTCTGCTACAGGGGCAGAATCGCCAGTCGACGGCAACAAGCTGTCCGTCTGGGGAGCAGTGGTGCTGCCCTCGGCCGACGTTGCGTTCTGGGCGGGCTGCGCATGCTGATGCGGTTGCTCGCCAGCCGGCTTCTCTGCGTCGGCACCGGCAGCGCCGTTTGGCGCCTCGGTAACGCTCGGCTTGGGCTCACTGGGCACCTCTTCTTGGACAACGTCCTCGTAGAAAAAGGTGTTGTGCGTCCTCTTGGAGTTGGGCAGCCGTACGGGCTTGGCGGGCGCCGCGTCTCCCTCCTTGTCCTTGGGTTTGCGCCCCGGCTTGCCCTTTTCCTTCTCTTTATCCTTCTTGGCGAGGAACTCCTTCGTCTGCCCGCTCGTGACAATAGCCGCGACGTCCAGAACGCCGTCGTCGTCGTCACCGTTGGTCTCCACGTTTTCGCCATCATCGTTACCATCCAGCGCCGAGGGCTTGGTGGGCTCGGGCACCTTGGGCGCCTCCGCAGCTGCGGGGGCAGCGGCGAGTCCAGCCGCCGACTCCTCGGGCAGCTCAATAAGGCCCTTTTCGCCGGGCGCATATGGTAGCACCTCGCAGATGTTGCTCTTCTTCAGCTGCTCAGCCATGTCGCGATCGAAGCCCTTGGCCTGTAGCAGCTTGGCGAGCCTCTGGGTGAAGACCTCGCCGCCGCTGATGTGCCTGTCGGGGTTCGGCGAGCCAAGATCCATGTGATTGACGACGCGACCGTCGTGGATGGCCGTCACGTCGACCTTTTCGTAGCCAATGTCAACGACGGTCATGTTGGGCCACTTGAGGCCGTACTGAGTGGCGAGGCCGCTGTGCAGCATGCACAGGGCGGGCGTGCGCGTCTTCTCGAAGATGTACTGAGCAATGGCCTCGCAGTCGGGGCGCGTCCACTGCGGCGAGGCCATGAGCATGATGGGCGTGTTGTGGTAGGTGGTGGTGAGCATGCCATGGACGTGGTCGAGGAAGGCCAGCAAGGCCGGCATGTGGACGATGCGGCCGCCCTCGATTGGGAAGACGGCGCCTTGGTCCGAATCAACATCCTCGACCCATTCCTCGTGCTCAACCCCGGCCACGAGCTTGGTGCGCTTGAAGGTGTGGTAGGGCCGCCACTCGTCGCCGTCGCTGAACATGCGCGTCGGGAAGCGGTGCGTCGGCGGTGTCAGCTCGCTGCACCCCAGCTGCGCCATGGTCGTGCGACTACCGGGGCACACGATGAGGATCTGCTCCTCGCGCCATTTGGCCGCCGAGCTGGCCATGCCGGACAGCTGCTGGGGAGCGCTGAGGATGTGTAGTCGCCGTCCTCGTGGTCGCTGTCGTCGTCGGCGTAAGTGCTGCCGCTGCCGCTGCCGCTGTCGGTCCTTGTCGGTCCTTGTCGGTCCTCGTCCTGGACTGGTGCAACAAGCCTAGGCCTCGGGTTACGTTGGCGCGCTTGCTGCTGCGTCGTCGCGAGGGTGTGGCCGACGGTGGTGGCTCTCGAGCATCGACGTTCTTTGCGCGGTCGCAGGCTGGCAGCTGTGTGGCGTCGCGAGCGTGTCCATGGCTGGTGCTCGCTGCGGCTAAACATGCGCCAGTGTGTGCAAGCGGCGGCAGTGAGCAGCACGTGACCCCCCGCTGGAGAGCGCTTGGCACATTGACTTGTAGCGGTGCGACTGCGAGAGTGCAGTACAACAATTGAAGGAGAGAGAATGTATAGGGAAATGAAGACATTAAATCCAAGACGGCACGAGAACGTGAAAAGCTTTACTGAACCAGCTCTCTCGCGTACTGCGGCGATGCGCAGCTCGACCTGAAGAGAACCGCCGTCTCGCTACCGGCGTATGGACGAGTTCCCACCCGCATTGCAACCTTGGATCCGGAACATATGCCGTCTTCACGAGAAAGTACGGATACCTTAAGACATGTATGTGTATACATCTACATACGGAAAGCCTATCATGGCTCTCCTGGTCGGCCACGCTGTGCTTCGCTTCCTTGAACCTCCTCGCTGAGCCCTGGCACGGAGCGCCGTCCTCTGCCACTGAACCCGCGACAACAAATGTAGGATTTACCTATCCAGTGCGCACCGCACCGGGAGGTCATCGTCCTCTGGACCCGCCGTCCTTGCCCGCGCCCATGTCGCAGAAGCATCCCTGCCTCAAAGTGGAAGATGCTGCGACCAAAGGCGCCCCTGTGCGCCGACCCTATTAAGCGCTCGCAGGCTGCCAATGCCGAGTAGTAAGTAGTGGTGGTTTCCAAACGCCGTGTCCCAGCCTCTCGAAACAATGCCCATGCTCCCAGTCCCTCATAGTCTACAATGCTTGTCCCCACCAATATAGACGTGAATGAAGCCCTCATCTCCGTAAACGCAAAACAACCATGTTCCCGATATCGTCATGCGATTAAGTCGTAACCCGCTCCGCCGTGAAACATTGAAACGTCATGTCATGATTGACTGCACCTAGGCCGCCGTCACAGTCTTGGGACTTGTGCTCGGTTGCTCGTGTGGCTCGCGGGCTCGCGACTCCTCGGCATCTGTCGTCGGCTTCTTTGTTGGTGTCTCTTCGTTCGTCGCGTCCTCGGCCGTCGAATATGGTCGCTCCGAGGTTGGCGTTGTCAGTGATGATCCGTCACAGCTCCAGCGGTCTTCGGTCGCACCCGTGTAGGTAGATGAAGTGTGCTTCTTGTGGCTGGTCGAGTCCGAGTTGTCGCTCTGGTCGTGCTGAATCTCCTGAAGATTTGCGTCTCCGCCTACGCTAGGCTCCTCAACGGCATCCTCAAAGGATTCGGCTTCTTCAGCCGGGGAGTTTTCGCTTACGCCATCGTTCGACTTGGTCTTTTCCATACGATGTTCTGCAGAGACAGGCTCTTCTGTTGATACCGGAGACTTGGAAGCGCGCGTCTCCGTGTCCACAGTGTCAGGCTGCTCGGCCAGCGTCGTGTCGTTTAGATTCTCCTGAAACTCTTTGGTCCCTCCAGACTCGATCACGGTCTCGTCTGTGCTGAGGTCATTGGAAATGACATGGTCGCTCCGCGCGGCGTTGGAGCCGGTTTCTACCAAACTGGGCGTATCAGTCTTGACGACTTCTGCCTTGGACCCAGCGAGGGTTTCCTGTCCCTCGTCCTCATCTGTCCTCAGGTCCTCATCTGTCCTCAGGTCGGCCTCGCTGAACGCCTGTCGTAGGGAACTTCGAACGCTGCCAATATCGCCACCCATATCGCTCCTGCTAAGACGAGAATGTCTTGCAGGGCTCCGTGTCGGCAGTGGAGGGGGCACTCTCTTGGCGATTGTTACCACGTTGCCTCTCACTTGGATCACCCGTGAAGCGATGGCCCGTGTTTGGGTCGGTTGCACAGCCGCAACCTCGAAGACCACGGGCTCCTCATCGTCCAAGTCGTCCAGATCGTCCTCATCATCCGCATCATTGGTTTCCTCTTCGTCCTCTTCCTTCTCTGCGCTTTCATCGTTCTCACAGACATCGGCGGCCTTTGTAGCCTCGTCTACATCCGTGCCGTTGGACGCGACTGAGGTCAGCCTGTGGGCATCTCGTTCTGTCGTAGATGAATTGTCGGCAGAGGCAGTCGCCTCAATCGAGTGCTCCTGACTGAGTTGTCGCAACGGAGCCTCGTCGATTCTGGTATAATCAACTTCTTCGTCCTCTCTTACTTCGGGCATACGCTCGATGGACATGGTGCCACGGCCGTCATCGCTCTGGCCCGGGCTGGGAGTCGTCTCGGGGGTGTCGGCAGCGCCTGTCTGTGTAAACGCGTCCGTCGCCTGGCTCTTGGCTGTCCGAGAGGACATGGCGCTCGCCCGATTGCTTCTCATTACAAATGTTTCGACGCTCTGCCGGCTGAATTTGGCCATGGAAGGGCTCATCGGGGCTGGATGCAATTCGAATTGGCTGCTGGTTGGTCTCAATTGAGATCCAGCCTCGCGAATCTCAAGTCCTGCCATCTCCAGGGCCAGCACTCCAAAAGGGTCCGGGTCGTCCACCATGGGAACCCCAAATGCCGGGCGGGGAGACGCGGGCGTTGACTGGGGCGTTGCAATCACGGCATCCCCGGGCGCAGGCAGAATGGCCGTCCTGTCGATGACGGCGGCGTCAAAATCGGACCTGCCCTCGGCCATCTTAATGACCTCGAACAACGGTCTCGTCTCGTCGACGTGCCGTCCCACGTTGCCGGCCAGGATGTCCATCTGTGAGACGTTGTTGCCATAGAAGCGCTCATTCTCATTCGCCCGCTCCGTCAGGATGCAACCATGCAAGTTCACAGCCTGATGCTGGCCACGGGCTTTCATGTAGGCAAGAACGGTGTTGCCGAGTTCCTTCCACTTGATATGCCCCTCGTCGGAATCCAACGGCACGGATGGGCCATTGGTCAGCCCAACATCCTCGCCAAGCGTGACTCGCGACCGGGTAATCGACTCCAGGGCAGCCAGATTATTGATGACTAGGACGCAATCGTAAATGTCGACACCGATGATGAAGCTGAGGGTGGGCGTGTGAAGCAGAATGCCCGAGGGCGGCGACCAGGTTCCGTCCGACTTTCTCGCAATCAAGATGCCGGAGCCGCCGGAGCCCGTCATCCATAGCCCACTCCGCATACAGGTGAAGACAGCGATGCCTGCCGCATTTTGTAGTACTCGTTTCGGTATCCTCCTGGTAGCCTTGGCCGGCGTTTGAGGTGGCTCCGTCGTTGATGACGTCGATGGTTCCGTCTCATTCTCTATTGGCGCCAGATATCCATCGGCTGCGAGGGGGAATATGTGTCAGCACAATGAAGTCACGATAGGGGGCCTTGAAGCAGGCTGGTGGCGCATACCGCAGAAGGACTTGAGGATGCGAGCAGCCTTGTCGCATTCCAGGTCCAACGTCACGGGCCAGAACGCCTCACGCTGGACTCGGTCGGCATTGGCGGCCGCGACATTGATCCTCGATAGGGGCCTCGAGCTACCCGAGGAGTTGCTGGCGGTACTGTTGCGGTTCCCCCACGCGAAGAAGCCGCCGCTGGCCCCCTTGCCCGAGCTGGGAGTGGGAGTGGGAGTGGGATTGGAGTTCCGCTTCCCCCCAGACGAGAGGAACGACGAGACACGCTGCATCGTGGGCGACTGAGCGCCTCTCTGCCGTCGCCCGTCGTCGCCAGGCGAAGACGCGACAGAGAGGGAGGGGGGCACTCGAGATATGGGGCGCTCGGGGGCGCGGGTGGTAGTTGTGGGAGTCGGCGACGGTGGTTTGGAGGTTTGGAAGAGTGACGGATCGACGAGCGAGCCGCCGGCCGCGAGGAGAAGCGGACGGGCGAGCTCGGGCAGGCAGCCTCGACATGCAAGCTCTTTGGCCTGGGGGCGGCAACCCCTGGCGCTGCGGGCTCTACAAAAGCCGTTACAGCGGTTAGCTACCCAGCTGCGGCGCTGCGCCTGGCACGCCGACGCTGAGGTGCGCTAGAGCTGGCAGCAAAGGAAAAAGTACAGGGCCCTCAGGGGGGGCCGAGGTGGTGGGCACGAGCGCAATTTTGGCCCAGAGCGGCATGGTGGTGGCGGACCGGGGGCCCGTCGTTCGCGATGCGCGTGGTGCCAGTGGCAGCCATGGACGCTAGTGAGAGTCATGGTCCAGTGCCCACCACCGCATGGCTCGGCGCCTACGGCGGACAAACGGTGCACCAGCGAACGCCTCGTTAGCGCCCGGGAGGATTCCATCGGGCAGCTCGCCCAGGGGCCGCTGCAAGACCATTCGGCAATGCGCCCAGATGCATCGACCTGCAGCCTAGAGGTGAGCCTGGCCGCCATCGACTGGGCTCCGCTTCGGGCGACGCGGCCGTGGTGATCGGCACACGGGGCAGATGATGAGCCTGGCTCGCGTTTCTATTTTCAAATGCACGTCCGGGAGATGAGCTTCAAGAACGGGGCCAGATTGGGGGCAGCGCCATTGCAGGCGGCGGCCACTGGAATGCACGGGGGCTCCATTCGCACCCAAAAACGCTCACGTCCACGAGATTGACGATGGCTTCCTTCGCGTTCGTCGTTACCCCTGAGCTCAGAAGAGGTGCTCGGCTCCACTGCCGAACGGCTTGGCTCATCGCACAAGCACTGCAGCTCTCCCCCACGGATGCAAACTGGTGGCGGGGTTTTTTTGGCTTTGGGACCTCTTGGCTCGTCATCGCGAACCCGGGGGGGGACGAGCTTCGATTGTCTGCTGCGCCCCAGCTCGTACTGCAAACCAACACCCTCCCCACCCTCCTGTTGCCTTGACGTGAACCAAAGGTATCCAATAGCATCCACGACCAGCTGCACGGCGCCTTGACCACGACACACTCGGGGTTCGCAGAGGGATGCATGCTGTCGTGCAAGCCGCCCGGCCCTCGCGGGGGGGGGGGGCACAATTCTCGTCTGTCGTTGCCGCGACAGTAATGATTGATAACCGCTGCATGGGGCACGAGTCCTTCGTTTCAGGTTGAGCCAGGTAGAGAAGAATGAAGCTCAATGTTTCTCCTCTGCATCCAACGCTTGCTCCTTCTGCATTCCCGGACGCCGTGTGGGTGGGCTTACTCTTAATTATACTGCATGCCTACGTTGTTTCACGAGCCCATACTTCATTCAGACCCTACGTGAATGAGCCGTCAATGGGCCAACAAACGAACGATTAATTAATAACTCACTGCTCGTACGCCGCCTTCGGCATCCGAATCAAGGTTCAGGCGGGCTCGCGGCTCCTTTTTAGCAGCGACACGCGGCAACCCTTTTGCCAAGCGTCGGGCGGCCACCTCTCCCCTTTCAGTCAACCCCTATCTCGTACACGTCGGGTCGCAGCATACAGGTACATGTATCCGGTCTGATGTCCCAATCTCCTCCGGTTGAGACAATCGGCCAACGCCAATCGCAACAACGACGACTTCTGCAGCTAGCATTCCTTTTCGACGCCCGTGCAGTCCAGCACGGCGTCCCACGGCGTCCATCGGCGTCGTGGATACGCCGTGAGAGTCTTTTGCTGGCGACGTTTCGAATTAGTCAAACTTGGGTAAAAGATCTGGCATCGAGGCATCGTGTGTGCATTCTTGCCTGCTCACCGGCCAAAACAAACACTTTCTTTATAATGCAAGGCCAGTGATTATCGATGCCAGGCTCTAGCCTTGCAAGATGACTTGTCGAGTGAATGCTTCCGATTACCGGCTCCTTTCACCCAGCAACTATGGAGGCGGTACGGATGTAGTCCGCCTCACCAATAAAAGGTGTAGGGCGCTGCGTCCTTTAATGTAACTCGTTGGTGCGCCTCGGCTCAGCATCCCTGTTCCCTGTTCTTTTCCTGAGCTTCCTACTCGTAGACGTGCCTGTTGAATCGCCGGGTGGGCGGCCCGACCGTTCGGCCTCAGCCTCGTCGTTGCTTTGCATGGTGTGGCGTCTTTGCTTATTGCAGTCCGGTCAACACAGGCGAAAGGGGCTGTCCGGGCTGGTCAGTCTGCTCGACGCCAAGACGGTCGCTGGGCATGCCTTGGACTGATCATCATCTTCAACAGGAGGGCTACCGAGGACGCGGGTCGATCTCGCCTGATAGCCGAGCGGAGCCATCAGGGCGCGGTGGTGTGAAGGCACGAGGCATCCGGAGAAGAGGCAGACGACATGAGCAACGTCTGCTTGCCAGCATGGGCGTTTGACTCTCTACCGCCTTGAGTTGCGCAACTGTACGTGCTCGGCATACTGAAGATCCAAAGAGCAGAGTCGCGCCACCGTAAATCATGGATCCGCAGCATCGGCCAAGTAGCAGTCATCGTTGGCATCGTGAACAATCGACACCGACGTTCGAGTTGCTTTGTCTCTGGCGAATGAGAACATCGCGGCATACGAGGAGGTATTGACTTGACGATAATTGGACTTACTTTGAGTGCATCGAGGCCTTGGGTAAGTAAGGTAGCACTCTAGCAAATTAGGCAGCAAGAGTGGGCCAATTCGCGATACCGAGGCACCAGAAACGCCAGCTTCCCGGGCCCACTCCGGCGCCAGATACGAAAACACCGCTTTGCACCACTCCTGACCCTTCAGCTTCAATCGAAGCTCAACAACGGCGCGCACCTGCTGCAACTGTCCAGCCCAAGGTGTACCGTACGCACGTGAGTCCTCACTCACCTTCCATGGCGCAGCTCACTCCTAACGCGCCGCAGGGGGTCCTGGCAAGTCATGTAGAGCGGCCCGCGATACATCGCCATTCTCTACCGCCATGTTGAAGTGAGCCTCTCACCCAACCTCTGCGTCCCTTTCCACGTTTCCCATGCAGGGCTTGTACTCTGTCGCGTCATTAAACAGTCAAATCAGAGCATACAAGAACCTCTCGCAAAAGACGCGTCTCGGCGTCGGCGTCGGCGTCATTGCCTGGGGCGCTGTCGGCCTCTATCTCTCGGACCGCGCCGAGGAGAAGTTTGGCTACACACCGTCCGACGAGGACAAGGAAGAGCTGCGCAAGTGGACGCCGCGGGTCATCACCGTCGACAAGTCGGCTGAAAAGTGATTCTCGATGCCTCGCCGCCCCGACAAGCCCTAATGGGTGAATGCCGGGAGACAACACCAACGTTGTCCCCCACCTCGATCAGTCTCGGGTCCCGCAGCGATATCGATTAGCATCATGTTCGTACGAAAATTAAAGTACGACTTCTTTGTCAGCTTCCACATGGCGGGTTTTGAGAGTCTTCCGTGCAGGCACTAGTTTGGCCCCCTGCGTAATTCTTCAACAAGCCGTTGCACCATCTTCACAATCGCAGCACAGCAGACTCTTCTACCTTCCTCACAACACGAGGGACAAACAAATCAGACACTGCGCTAAAAACGTAATTGATCAGTTCGGGCCATGAAGCCGCGATGGCCCACCGATAGAATACAGTAGCCGACCGACCAGCCCTTCTATCTCGATCGAAAGTCTAACAAATGCAGAATCAACTCCCTTCCCCCGTCTATCCGTTTTGGAAATGCGTTTGCAGAGCTAGACCGCCACCGTCGCCATTCCATGTTGCTTGGGAAGAGCTGTCCATCGCGGCGCACGAGGCAACCGCTGTGTGTCGGGTCAAGATGCGAAAGCCCCAATTGGTCCCCCAAACAAGGTCGAAAGCAAACAAAAACTCAGAAATAAAGACACGAATCTCAACGCCACCTGATGCAGCCTCCGCCCTAATGCTTTTGATCAATCATAACATACTGCCTCCAATATTGCCGGCCTCCGTTTTGACGGGAACCGCTCCAGTGTCGCCTGCTCTTCGTGGAGCATCGTCGAAAAAGTCCGCCATGTTCAGTGTTGAATCCTCAAAGCCATGCTCATCACCAACTGCTCCAACCATCTCCAACCTTTCCCCCTTTGACTCTCCACCGCTAAATGCCCAAGTCTTGATGGCATTGACCAGCCGAAAGACCCTCATAAAGCTTGCCTCCGGAGCCTGGCTCCCATCATCAAGCTGGCTGCCTGACAGGAGGCGTTTGGCGACCCAATAAGCGAGCGTGACATCGCCAGAAACGCCCTCTCCAGATGCATGATCTGATGCGGAATGTAGAAGGTCATCCATGGTATCTTCATCCAAGTTTGACTTGATCTTGCTTAGTGCCTCGCTTAGAACGGAAGCGCTTCCCAGGTCCGTGCAATGGTGAAAGTCATCGACCGTCCCTCCTTCCCGCTTGACTGCATCATACGGGACGATCCAGTCAAGAGATGGTAGCGACTCCGTGGTCGGATGCACAGTAATTGAATCCCTCTGCAGACGCCAGATGAGTGAGATCAAGGCGCACAACAGGACCCATTTACCACATGTATCTGTCGTTCCCTTGGCAATCCGGTACGATGGATGTAGCAGCGTCTTCAGTGCCAAATCGAGTTTTGTTAAGTGCCGTGGGTATTGAGGCTCATGTAGTTTGACCATCGCGGCGTCAACCTCATCGTATAGCTCAAGAGCGGAGGCCCAAGCTTCGGGTTTCTTCGCGCTCCAGACGTAATAATCGCAAGGAAGTGGAAGGCGGATCTCGAAGGGGTCGAACAGGGGTGCAACGTTGCAGTAGACTGTCCATATCGTGTCGCACATGACGATTCCATGCATGAGCCGTATTCGTTGCTCCTCATCACGCCAAGCCATCCAGTCGTTGCTAAGCAACTCTCGATGGCCAGCACCGGTGGTGCCTTGAGATCGAAGTGATGAGGCCGGCGCATTGAGCAAGTTCAGCCTTCGAGCTGTCGATGCAAGGCGAGGATACAGCTTCCTTGCGCGAAGTCGCTGCTCCGGTGTGCCGTTCCAAACATGAAGAATGCTCGTCAGAAGAATCGCTTGAAGCTCCTCGATGTCTGCATCGGTAGCATGTCGACTGCCCGCGTCTGGCAAGCTCGGGCCCGAAATGACGTGGCAGTCTCGTTCCATGGCCACCCAGAGGCAGTCCATCATTTCCCGCACGATGGAGGGTTCGACCTTTCGTGAGTAGCAGGCACCGATGCAGCACATCGCTGTGGCGAGGCTGGTACTTGCCTCCATGATGCGAAAGGAAGGGGAGTGAAGGAGCGGCGCGTGGTCGTCAAATTTGTCATAGTGGCCAATGAAGTCTTGGATATTATCTGGGGAGAAGTGCAGGTTCATGCCCGTCAGGTGGGGGTCAATCGCCTCGTTGGGGGGGTAGAAGAAGTTAAGGGTCTGGCTAGAGAGTTGGCTATAAGGATTCGCGACATTCGACGGGACGCCCCACTTAGAGTAGACGACGGCATCGCTGGAGCTGCCATCCGTCGTCCGCGTAGCGTTATTAGGCCCGGTTTTGGTTCCGATCTGCGTCTGTCCATGATTAGGGGGGTGAAATTGATGACGATTGAGGGTTTGATGCGCACCAGACTGTTGGAACATCTGAGACCAATCGAGGCCAGATTGTTGATTCGGATTCGAACCGCCATACATGTTCATTCCGTTCTGACCCGGGGGCATGCTGTAGTTGGGCATGGGCTGCTGGTTCATCGAGTTCTGAACCTCGCCACCATATGGCTGCGGGTTGCCCATGCCAGGCATGCTTCTCCTGTCCTGGGGACCACCGTTCTCGAGCCTGTTCATACTGCTCGAGCGGGAGAGCTGGTTCTGATCGCCGCCCATGTTGTTCATGCCGTCCTGGACGGGGACCATGCCAAAGGGGTGGACCATACCGTCTCCAGGCATGTTGTTGAGACCATTGAGGTGGTTCATTTCCCCGTCGTTGCCGAGGCCAGCGGCCTTTTGGGCCTGGGCATTCTTCTTAACGTGAGCTTGAGGGTGGGACAAGTGGCTCGCTCCAGTGGGGTTTCCACGACGGATCGAGCACTTCTGGAAGTGACGCTTCAAAATGTCACTTCGCGAAAACGTATCACGGCAGAGCACACACATATAAGGACGATCACCCGTGTCTAGGCAGCTCATAGGTCAGCCCACGCTCAGCGTGCAACAAAGGGGGGCAAAACTCACGTCGAAGGAGATGGCGCTTCAAGTGCTTAGCGTGCAGGTATGTCTTGGTGCAGTGAGGGCAAGGGAACTTTCCGTCCGCATCCTTGACGGGAATGACGGTGCTCTTGGCCGCACCAGTCCCCGCGGCGGGTGCTGCAGGCCGGCCGGGAGCGCTGGGAAGAATGCCCCTGCGGCCCTGCGAACCCACGACATGGGTGGGCTGCTCGGGGTCCTGGAGGACCGGGTTGGGCTGCATCATCGGGCCAGGACCGTAGGGCGAGGAGACACCGGGCTGCGGCATGATGCCGCCCGGAGGCATAGGACGCAGGACAGGAGGACCGCGGCCGCCGGCGGGGGCGGGGGCGATGGGTTGCGGGTGCGACGCGGCCGTGGTGCTCTGCGGCATCATTCCGGCCGAGGTGCCGTAGCCCGGGTGGGGAGGGTACGGGTTCTGTGCCATCGAGTAGATGCCAGGTCGCGACCCGGGCTGCGACGTGTTCTGGTAGCTGGGCAGGTTGTTGGCCGAGTTGGGAGTGTTCGGAGTGCCTGGGGTCCGCGGCGTATGCGGGTGGCTACCGTACATCGGCTGCATGGCTGAGGTCGGAGGCTGCAGAGGCGGAAGCGTCTGCGGCAAGGGCGATCCCGTCTGAAGCTGGTTGGGAGAGATGGCGGTGGGCGATGGATATGTCTGTGGCGCGGACGTTGTGTTTATACCATTAGAAGGATAATGAGAACCGTCCATACTACTTCTTCACAAGACGCGTCGCGAGGCGAGTGAAGACGTCGTGAGACGCAAGTGGCGGCTGGATCGGTGACGGCGCGGAGCTGTCAAAGACTTTGCAGAGTGAGGACTCGAAGAGGTTCGAATCCGGACACGGTTGAGGCGCGAGAAAGCGTTGCGAGGCCCACGCGACGATGCGAGAAGGCGGCGGCGGGGAGGTGGAGGAGGCGGCTCAAGACAGGTCCGTCTCAAAAGGTGTGGTGTTTGGGGGAGGGTTCCAGAAGTGGAGACGCGGGTCGCGAATCCTTTTTTATTTTTCCCAGAACTGCGCTTGGGGGTGACGACGGTCAGGAACAACCGCGCACAGGGCAAAAAACGAGCCGGAAATGTGGGTGGAGGCGTGAGGTGAGAGATGGTGGTGGTGAGGGCCTTTGGCGATGTGGATGCGAAGGGTGGATGTGGATGCCGATGGCTTGTGGGTGTGGACGTGGGATGTGGATGTGGTGCAGCGTGGCAGCGCGCCCGTACGAGTGCCGCAGGCGAGGGGACTTGCTTGAATCGCGAGCGACTGGCTAGCCGACTGGCGTGGTGGATGCAGCGGCAGAAGCGGAACCGTTTCCTGATGCTTGTTCGATGATGGCAAGTGGGCCCAGGCCAGAAACCGCAAGCAGAATAAGGTGGTGCTGGGATCCAGAAAAGACGACGCCGAAGCCGAATTTTTTTTTTTGGCAGATACTGGCTCCGTGTTTACCTGAGAATGTCACACGCCCACTGGGTCCGCGAGTAGGAATTGGGCTGAAGGGGCGGGTGCGACGGCGGGAGTCTTTGCGTGCAACGGAGGGCAAAATACTGCACTGCTCTTTTACCGGGAGGATGAAAGAAGGAGAAGAGTGGAAGAGAGGGAAGGAAGAGAGGAAGTGAGAGGTCGGAAAGTCGAGGGAACAACCCGGGCCAGTGACGAGGTGAGGTGAGGGCCAAGCAAGGGTGTACGAAGTACCTGCTGCTGGGCGTGGTCGCAGTGGCGGTACGGTACGTACTCGTTACAGGGCCCGAAGTCCCCGGAAGACCGCCCAGGAGGACCACAGCACCTGTCGTGAACGCGCTCGAGGCGCATGTACTAGAGACTTTGGGGCCTGGTTGCGCGTTTGCTAAACCCTGTCGGTCGACGAGGGACGCAAGCCTCAGGCAGCGGGCAAATTCTGTCTACCTGTACGAGCATGAAACGGCCGCCTGTTCTGCTTGCAGTGAAGCAGACGTCCTCGTAAGGTAGGTTGGTAAGGTTTTCCGCCGTGTGCCTCTTTGCGCGCTGGCGGCGACTCGCTCGTCCGACTGGCTGCTTCGTGACATGATCCGACTCATTCAGCTCTTAGCCCAACATCCGTTCCTCTGGGATGCTAAATTCTACACACTTTCGTCGGCTTTACGACGCATTGGCTTGGTTCATCAGGGTTTGTCCACTATACGTTGAGCCTGCTTGCCGCCGTTGGCGGCTTGACATCTGGGCGCGACCACGTCTCGGGTACTTGGCCAACACCTGCAGCGCTCAGCCGCGCACTGGCTCGGGGCGGCGTACCTCGGCCGTACCGTGCACCTTACTCGCGACCCAGGTCACGTAAAAAGCATGAATCGCCTCCTGTCTGCCACTTGCCTTGACAACGCGACGTGATCGCGGCCGAAGCAAATGCACAAGGGACGCAGGGGCAGACGAGTCGCCATCAGGTGTTTCCAGAGCGCAAGGACGCGAGGGGTGCCGGCTCGCCGACCGCGTGATCCGGAAACCCGCCTGCAGCCCATCGTCTGTTGCTTGAGCCATGAAGATTGTTGATGGCGTTGCATTGCACTGGCTGCGATGCATGAGGTGCTGTCGCTTCTGTGCAGCATCACCTACCGTAGCAGGGGTCTGGCGGCAGACCTACCGACGCTGGGGATTCAGCAGTTCACAAGGCTCGGACAGGGCCCCCGTAGTGGCGCAGGCTTCAAGGCTGCTCCCTGACCCTGCCTGTCGCTGCGCTGGAATTGCACACACACCATCGGTCGGCCATCCCATTCATCGACGAAACCGCAAGGGGGGGTTGCGCAGACAAGCGCGACGACCGCCCTGAAGACGACCGGACTACCTAAATTCGTCAAGCCACCGGCGAACCATGCTACGAGTATGCGTACGGATATGCCCAAACAAAGCAGCTATGCCAGGGATGCTGCCCAAAGAACCCAGACCCATGCGCCATGCCTCCCTCGTGGGGGTGCCAACATACAGGCACTCGTACTTGGTACGAAGTACCACGTTGAGAATGCATCCCATCTGTGCCATATCAAACGCCGCGTGAGGCCGTCCTTCGATGCACAACGCCGTAGCCCCTCCTCCAAGACAGAATGAAGTCACGACTGGTGCATCTTCAACGACTTCATCTTGAGAACGAGGCGGTGCGGCAGAGTGCTTGGTGCTTGTCGTCCTGCGCGACTGCGGACTTCCTGCTGCCTGCGATATGTAGCCATGACCATGTACAAATGAGCCATGGCCTAAGGTAGTAGAAACACGCCCAGCAAAGGAATAGTGCCGCTGCATGGCATTACCTCATAGATACTTAGCGCGGGAGTCGGGGGAGGATCGCCGAGCACGTCCGTGTCCAGCCTCCCATTCCCTGGGTTGGTGTGCTGCATGCTTTGGCGCTGACTACTCGGAGATTGGCGCGATATCTCATTGCTGTATCCGACATGCATTTGGCCAGCTGTCTCTTCCACATGTTCGGGCAGGCAAAGGTTGTACAAGCCGGCTAGTAATTATCTCGCAGTCGTGGTTGTCTGCGCATGCGGGCTTGTAATTTGTATAACAGGCCCAACAATGTACGAGTACACTGGCACTGGTCATCTCAAGTTTCTGGCTTTGGCGGGCGCGGGCATTGCACGTATTCCACGGTGCTGGCGGTGGTTGGGTAGGATCGCGCTCCAAACCTTGAATGCTGATTTGTGAGGACGGCCTCCCTTCATCAGCTGATTTTCTGCTCTGGCCAAGATTCGAATACCAGGGATATTCGGCACGCAACCTGTCTCTCCCGTCGTCAAGCTCACCGCATCGCTGCAGTCGGTGTCCTTCGCGAATGGTGGCCGGTCCGGCCGGCAGACGACAGTGGCCCCGCTCCTCCTCAGGTCGCGGTTGTCGCTTGTCTCGTACTGCCGGCCCCCGCCATGACGGGGCTTTCGGGTCACGATGGAGACTCATCCCCGTACAGACTACCGGCGTACTCCACGCCCTTGTCTGAGCTTGCATGGCAGCTCTTCTATCTCTAGTCCGCAACTTCTTGGTATGCGTCCTCGTAGCAGTGAGTAGTGGGCAAACTAGCACCGCCTAGGACCTGCGTTCTTCTGCAGACATTAAGCGCTTTCGAGCGGAACCGACGGGGATGCAGAGAGATGATGTGCAGCAGTCCAGGGTCCACGAGTCAAGCGAGGTCCAGACTGCCCCCTGGCAGATTGATTGCCAGCCTGCCAAGTCGCCCGTCGGTCCTTTTTTTGCGCGTCACCTGGAGGGATGTACTTGTACAATAATACGGACAGAACGCCGTGGAATATTCTCATTCGCCATTCGGCTGTGCCGGCTAGCCGCGCTCTCCCCATCCCTCGCGTAAGAGAGAATCGCTGCTGCTTATTGTTGCTGAAGCTGCTGCTGTTCTTGCTGCTAACTCAAAGGGCCATGGCAAGTCAAGTGTCTGAAACGCACGCGTGTCACGGTACGCGCCGACAAACCTGGAGAATTCCCTGGTTCGTGCCCACTGGCGGCACCCAATGATGGCTGGCGGCGACTCCAGCAGCCCACAAGGCAGATCTGTGGGCCAGCTGTCGCCCCTCGACAAGAGCCCCAACTCCCACGGGACCGGCCCCCATCAACCCCTCCAAACCCGTTGTTCCAGGGCAGATGGAGACACCAAAAGCTTCGATCCGTCATCCAGAAGCTTTTTGCGCCCCCAAATGGTGGAGTCGCTGCCGTGAGGAGACGTAGAATTTGGATAAAGGCGGGCTGCGCACATGGCTGCTCGATGACGACGAGCGTTGGTTGTGTCCACGCATCGCAACCTTGGGTCCAAGATGCTCTTTGCACATTTGACCCGTGATCCGACGACAGGCCTCGCTCGTACTCGTACGAGTACACGCTGGGTCACGCACATCTCTCGGCGATGCATGGCCGACCGCAATCGGCTCTTGCTCGGTCGGACGATGCCCGAGGGATCACTATTGCCTACTCGTAGACAGCCCTTGTCATGGGCGAGCTCGACGACTCAAGGCGCGCACAGCGCGCAGCCGCCGTCTTTGGCGCAAACAACCGCCGCCTCCGAGGAGATAGTGCCGCTGGTGCGACTCAAGCTATCCGCGGCTGCGCACACAGGACCGTACTCGTAAACATGGATTGCGAACGCGCTGCAATCAGGGGCCATTCCGTAACGTTCGGTTCAGGGCATTGCCGGGACACAGGGTACCAGGAAGAGGGACGCGACAACTCAGGCGAGGCGACTGGGGGGGTGTCGTTGAAGAAATGAATTAGCGTGCCGATGCTCCCACGAAGCGTCGAGGCTCGAGCTCATGAAATGTCCGTTATTGTCTGTCTTGGGTCTGATGTGGCATGGGATCCGTCGCCAATTCCGCAGGGGAGCGGAATGGGTGCATCAAGCGCCATGGCAGATGCAGCCGAGATTCCTCCGACGACAGGGGGGGGTTCATGCCGCAGGCGCTGTTTACGCGTAATTGCGTGGTGGTTGAGCTCTCACCGCCTTACGCCTGACACGCAGACTTTTCCCATGGCGCTCGTGAAGCCTGTGAAGCGCGCGAGTCAATACGGCACGAAACAGTGTGCGTGCGACAGGACAACGGCAAATGCCATGGCCATCATGTTACCAGCTCTGCCAGACAGCAGGAGCCGGCTGGCCCATGGTCTGACAATCTCATTTGTCACAGCGCCATGCCCGAATGGGGAATTCATGTCCGCTTGCGACATCTCGACGTCGCCGGTAACGGTACAGATATCGCCGGCCGCTGGGGGGGCCAGGTCACGGATACATTGGCCACGCTCTCGCGCCTGGCTCCTAGCGGCTGCATCATTCAAGTGCAAGCACCAAGCCAGAGGTTGAGCGATGGCCATACCCCTGCTCTGCCGCTAGGTACTTCGGAACGGCTGGAAACGGAATACCGACGCTCGTCGCACCCCCTCCCTCTCCCTTGGTGGTCAATCTCTCTTTGCTTCGCTGCTGCTGCTGCTGCTGCTGCTGCTGCTGCTGCTGCTTGCTGCCTGCCAGCCAGCATTTGGTCGGACTGTGTGGCTGGCGATCGATAACACGCGCACCTCGGCACCGAGTGTCGAATGATGCTCCGCCGTTGTGCATAATCGGAGGGTTGGGGTATGGGGCGTGTCTCGCTGGGAGAGCATGGCTGTTTGAACGGGCCAGAGCTGGGCTGGCTGGCTGCTTGTCTCTGGCGGTTGTCGGCAGGCAAGCGTTAGCAGCGTCCCCATCCCAGCTGTCGGGAGCCCAAGCAAGCCCAACCCGCCAGTGTGACGTTGGACAAGAACCACATTATTATCCGCTACAGGACGGCAATCGACAGCGTGCCTGGCGACCAAGCGGGACTCGAAGAGCCTCATGTGGAGAGTGATCCAAACATTGCCGTCTCCGAAGGCCCCATCCCGCCCCATCCCACCAGATCCGTGGATTAGAGCCTCACAATCCATCATGGCGGGACAAACGATGCATCCATCCGTCCCCTGTGCAACGCAATGGCGGGAAGCAGTGGGGGAGGGGAGAGGAGGGTAGGGGAGGCCAGCAGCCGTGCTCGTAACTGGTCGCGCTTCAGAGTTGAGTAATTAAGGGTAATACCAAGAGTCTCGATGCCGAGCGTCGCCCGCCGTGCCTGCCGAGTGAGTGACTGGTCGGTTCGCTCGGCAATATTCTTAGTCTCCCGCACTGTCCTCACCAGCGATGCATCTGAGCGCCGCTGCATCGCCTTCTCCGTGGCACATACGACGACCTCGGTCGTACCCCGTTTCGAGGCCTTTCAGTCGCCACCTATCCGAGCAAAGCGCGGGATTTGGCTGACGGAGAGTTCCAGCGAAGAGCTGCCCACGCAGGCACATTGTGTGATCATGCGCACGACAGAAACGTGGCCAGCGGCAAACACGGCGAAAGGATGCGCGAGTCAGCAACCTTCTTGGCCCGAATACAGTGCTCGTAGATGCAGCTGCACTGGCCGACGCGAGGTGCTTGCTGCCAGAGACCGACCGACCTCGGACGAACTCCGACCAGCTCGTTGTCATTTGATAATTACTGCATTCCCGAAACTCTTGCCGGGGGATCAAGTGCATGCACTACGCAAGCAAGGCAAGCCTGACGAGTAACATCTCGTATGCCCTGACACACGGCCAGGAGAGATTGAAATCAATTGGCGATGCAAAGCCAAATCCCACTAGCCTCGACTTTGGGTTCCGCATGCTGCTGCTACGGGCCCAGGCGAGGCTCATGCGTGACAGCCTTCCATAATGCTCCAGCTTTTTGTTCGTGTCGAATCGTCGAAATCAGAGGGCGCTTGGGCCACGGAAAAGCTACGAGTAATACTCGTACTGGAAGTCTCAAAGACGTCACGCGCAGCAGGAGCCATAAGCTGGCCCCGCCGAATAACCCACGACAGGCGGCAAGGATAGGGTAGGCCTAGCGCGAACTTTTGCAGGGTGATGCACAACCCTGGCAGCCAGGTATCTTGGCAGTGGGTGGTGATGAATGAGGTTTGCAACGTGGTCGCCGTCAGATTTGCAATCGTCTGCCTGCTCACGCACAATAGCAGACAATACACGTACCCTTGAGTGACCAACAGCTGGCCGTGGAGGGGTCAAGTCGCATACAATGCCGCGACCAGTCAAATCAAACGCGATGAGCAGCATTGCTGGTGCCCACTCCCAGTACCTGTACTCCGTACAGGTGTATTGTATAAACACTGCTCCAGCAGCGGACTACATAACGTCACCACGTGGAGTGGCCTTATCGCACATCGCATCCAGGCACACGCTGGAAAGTTCCGTGGCGGCGGGAGCTCTGCTGGCTGTGCTGCTGCGACAAGGCGCAGCGGAAAGGGGAACAAACACGACAACAGTGACGCCCTCTGAACGTCCGGTTGGGTAGAGTATCGCACTGGCGCGTCTCGACGCGATGCGTCTTCGGAACTGCCGAGAATCTGATAACACATTGACCGCAGAATCTTGTTGATGTTCATTGTATTGCAATTCGCGCGGCTGTTCCGTGCCTGCCATGGTTGCAGTGCCAACAAAGGTTGAAGTAATGGGACTGCATTGGGTCCCCGGTCTACCAGCCCGGGGTCCCAAGATATCTTTGGCGCTGTTCGCTGCTCGGTGCGCTCTGCAGTATCTGGAATTCCTAGGCTGCCTCTTCACCTTGATCGCAAGTACGTCTCGCATCGGTGTCCCAGACGCCATTATATTGCCCCCTTTCCCGCCTCGCCAAAGGTTTGAAAAGGCTGTTGTTCTATTGCCCTGCTTGTGCGCACATGCCGAAGCTGGTCAATCATAATCCTGGCGTCTCGGCTCTAGTTTTGGCGCAGTGACAGTGATTGAATCAATGGTGTGCGGTCAGGTGGCAGTGGTGTGCAAGAACGGCCACGAGACCAGGCTGGGTTCTACCTGGGGTTTCGCATATTGTCATCCAATACTTGCTGCATTTTGATGATGATCGCACCGCCACCGCTACCGCGGTCGGAAGGTTCATGTTGGGATGCCGACCCTTGCTCCTAGGAGTTGTGCAACGACATGCCCTGCCCGCATTGGCCGATGACCGGTGCTGCAAGGCCAGGATCGGCATGGCATCGCGCGCGAATGTGTCCTGTATCGTATGTGTGATCAGCATTCTCAGGAGACTTCTTGTGCGAGTGGTGCGCCGTGCGGACGCGGTGACTCTGGTTCATACGAGACATCTTCAGGAGAGATGCTACACGTAGTCAATGCTGCGTGGTCCAGTCTTCAACCTAGCGTCATACCATGCGTCCTTGACCACCAGATTAGGAAGTTTGCCGAGATCCGATACTACGAGTACTCCGTATACTACTGTGATATGCATACAATAAGTACCAAATAATTGGGTTGACCCCGCGAGGAAGGAGATACGAGGTTCGGCGCTATCACAGGTCACTCTACAATAATCGCGAGATGTGGTCTCGTTGCTTTTGAGAGTGAGGCTGGGAAAAGAGGCCAGATGAGTGCTGCCGATTGTACTTTTCTTTTTGCTCAAGACGTCGCAGGAGATGGTGGTTGACGGAGGTGTCTGTTTGCTAAGCAACGAGGTGCGCAAGCGGCGGCTCGTTTATAGATTGGTCATTAAGCGTCAATGGAATACATCGTGATTAGCCGGAGAACTGCCTCATGCCCGAAGCCATGTCCAGAGACGAGGGTATTCAGCATTTCCTCCCCCAACGTCGTTGCTACGGCTTTGCGGCCCGTGACTGCAGATGGCTCTCGACGGCAAGTGCATCATTTCGGCGGCATGGTTCGGAAGCCGTCGCTACCGCTCCAACCGCACCCTTTGTCCTACCATACTCGTACGTACGACGGCGGGTTGACGAACTCTGCCCAAGGGTAGCCCGGCCCTGGCTCCGCGGCTACGAGTGCCTGACATGTACGTACGAGTAATGGCACACGCCCCTCAGCGCGGCAAACAACAAGAAAAGGGATTTCGCGTCACACGACCAATATCCCAATCCTGAAATCTTGTAATTATCGTCAGGTCCACAGGCAGAGCACAATTCAAGCGGGCCGCGCCGCCATTGACATTCCAGACTCCTTCTGTGGGCCAAAGCAGGGCTCGGCGCGGCGGCGGCAGGCCGGACTTTTCCCCCTTCTTTTGCTTCTTCTGCCTCTGCTTCTTCTGCTTCCAAGTTCTTGATCCGCTTCGTACGGGCCCGAGAGGGCCCCCCTGCAGAATTGCCGCGCTGCGGAGCCCCACTGCTGTTGCCCTCTCCCTGTCCCCTGGGGTGTCCCGTACGAGTATTATATGTGCTTCGTCGTGGATCTGCCAACCAGGGCCACGGGCGAAGCGGTGATCCGAGCGAGGCGCCGGAGATATTGTTGCGGGCTTATGCGTATCAACAAGGAACGAGGATCCTTGATGAACTGAAATGGAAATGGGGTCCGATGGATGAGCCAGGGTACCCTTTCGGCTGTCGGAGCGGTGAAGCGAGGTGGATTGAAGGGGGCTCCGCGAAGGGGGTGGAGATGGGGCTGGGAATGACAGGACAAGTGGACGCTGCGACGAGATCAAGATCTTGGGCAAAGAGAGGGAGAGGCCGCATCTTCGGCCCTTTGGCATCGGCAATTGCTTCGTCGTCGTACCGATTTGATCAAAATTGACAGCCCTAGTTCAGTTCAGGCTGTAGTTCGTACTGACGGCCGGGATCAGAGCTTGAACAAGCATACCGTCGTTGTCGGACTCAGTAATCGGCATGATCGGCAGGATCGCTGTGCTGCAGCTCTCAACGCGGTCGTTTCGACTGCAGGGCTCCGTTGCAACTCTGACGCCCCACGCGGACCTGGTCCGGCGTTTTGGTGAGCCTTGTATTCAGTTCAGCAAAGGTGAACATTTTGTCATGTCCGTCGTCGTGGGCTTCAGCTTGCTGTAGGAGATCCAAGGAGTCACGTCCTTGCGTAGCCGTCTCCCGTAAATCTGGTCGCTTCTTTTCAGTCACTTTCAATTCGGAACCAGATGTAAACCTCAGTTTCTGTGTTCTTCTGTGTTCGAGTCCCCGAGGCGAAACAACTGCTAGTTCGAGTCGACTCAGCTTGACATCATGTTGCTGGCTGACGACCAAAGTCCTCGAGTACCCTGAGAGAAAGGCGGCAGACCCTTCTAGACATACCAGGCTGCATGTTGCCTGTTCCGGAACGTCCGAGCCTCGCCATTACCTGCTGTCGATGTGGAGTGATTCGACAAGCTCTACCTGACACCCTCCTTTACTTGAACAAGTATCTTCTGCTTTAGCTGCACCATCGGGGCGTGCTGCAGCTCGGCATTCACACAAAAGCATTCAAATACTGGAGACCGGGAGTAGGGGTTGTTTCGGACTACGTCATGCAGCTTGCATTTCTAGTTGGGCGGGCAGTCAACAGCTATGCGATAAATGCCGATGCATCTGGCCGTGTGGCATCTGCCGCGTCCTCGCACAGCACTTTTCTTCTGTCGTCGATCCTATCCCTGCAGCATCAAGGTTCAATCGTAAGGTGTGTTTTACGCTCGGAAAACGTAGTGCCTTTGAGACACGTTCGTGCGGCGAAGAGTGAATGAAGAGCTTCGCTTGAGCAGGCATGGCAGGGTAGTCTTTGTCTCGCGCATGTCCACGTTTGGCAAGTTTGGCAAGACAGTGTGCGTTTGTTGACATTGCTTAGCCACATGCCACCAGAAAGACGACGTTCCATTGATATGCAGCGCGCGTTTTGTGAGCCAGGAGTTGCGGGATGGACGTCACCCCTCTGCATACAGCATCTATGCTGGATGCGGCGCTTTATGGGCGGCGTGCGGTCGACGCATGACATCCACCCAGGCGAACCTTTGCAAACTGGTAGAGAGTCAGCTGTGCTCTGAACCTCGGAGCTGAGAGGGCAGAATTCATTTCCCTGTTGTCACCCTGTTGTCACCCTGCAAAACTCCAGCGGCTTGTGGATGAGACATCGGATCGAATGGTTCTGGCCCCATCAAGAGCATGCTACCCATTCATCCGGTCGCTCATGACACTAGCTCATGCTACTTATGTGATCCTCCTACAATGAACGCAACACTTCCCGGGAAGTGTGGGATATTTGCGCTGCCGATAGAGACGCATTTCATGTTTGTTTTGACTGTCAACGGCTGTGGCGATAAGAATTCGGTTCCGATTGACAACAATAAATATACTGCAGACAAAGGTTGCCATTCGGACGTTTTTTATTCCTCGCTATGACCTGTAAATCCCGAATCTCCGCACATTGTACTCGATCTAAGCGGAAGTATTTGGCGTATTCGCCATCGGCCACGAGCGTTTCAATATAGCATTACGGACGGGGAAGATATACATATATCATGGCATCTAACCTCGAGAGCAGCAAATCACGATTAACCCGAGAACGCAATTGAGATTCAGAGCCATCAACCACCGCAAGCAAACTCCCCAAATATTGTTCTGAAAAGTCTCACTGGTCTCAACGAATCCAAGCTGGCGCATCTAGGGTAGGCAGGATGAAGTCGGGAGATGCGATGACTAAACAGACGCGAGACGTCAAATGTGGAGCCGGATTTATCGGCCTTACCTCCAATCATGTAGCGCCATCCCTGACCTCATGGCCAAAATTTGTGTCGCTTTGTGACGAACTCGAAGGCGCTCAGATTCGCAGCATCGCCGCTTTGCACGACTGCCACTATGCCAATGGCAGGTTCAAATGTAGTGCGCTCCTCGGTAGGCTGCCTGCCGAGGCTCGGCGGCGCCCTCACCGTCTCCTCAGTCCCTCTCGCCTCGACCAGAACAGCAGCCGCTTTCTCGACAACAGCTCAGCAGTGCAAGCGCAAGACCAAGGACAGCAACAGGAGGCGCGGCGTCAGCAGTCTGTACCGATCTGGACCCCGCGAGAATCTGTCCATGTCCGACGTGCCGCTGCCGAAACCGCGAGACTTTAAGCCCAAGGTTACCGTCGACGCGAACCATGGCCTCTGGGGATTCTTCCCTGCCGCAGACAACCTGCTGTGGACTCCCAAAGAAACCGAGGAATACGGAAGAGCATGGACGGTCGAGGAGCTCCGAAAAAAATCGTGGGAGAATCTGCACTCCCTGTGGTGGGTGTGCTGCAAGGAGAGGAACATGCTGGCGACGTCCAAGGTCGAGCTGGCGAGAGCAAAGCTTGGCTTCGGCGAGAGGGAAATCGAAGCACGAGACGAAGAGGTACGACGCCTGCCGACCACGGGCCCACGGAGATCATGCTGACAGGGACATGGCAGGTTCAGAAGACGATGCGATCCATCAAGCACGCGCTGACGGAACGATTCTACACGTGGGAAGACGCGGTGGGGATTGCCAGGTCCGACCCAGAAATCGACCTGGAGGCCCGGGATGGACAGGTGTACAAGCCATCGGCGTACGAGGACGAGATTGAATCATCGGAGAGCTGGACCGAGACGGGACATGATGTAAGCGCAAGCACAACGGAGGGACCGGCCGGGAAGATGGAGAAGGAAGCTCTTCGGTGAAGAGGGGGGCATGAATGCGACACTTGCCGTTTGAGCCTGGTATCATATGGCGAATCGGGATTGTGACGGGGTCTGCGGGCCTGCTGGTCGCATGTACATGTAGAAGGTTGTGTACGATACGTGGGAGTCGCTGTAGGAAGAGGTTTAGAGTCACGCTTCCGTCTGAGTCGTAGAGGACGAAGTGTGAAGTGGTATCACGGATTGCACCAGGCTTCCAAGCCATTCAACCCCCGACCCCGGGAGAATAAGGTATATTGCCTGGTCATGAGATGGATTCAATACACGCGGGTCACCATCGACCGCTTGGTGGCGGCAGTGTCACTCGCCGGGAGCAGCGGTACGAGCTGCGGAGCACTCAATCATCGGCAGATTAGCCACTCGCGGCTGGCAATACAATGGCAATCTGCCTTTGCCAGGCCTCAAAGGGGACGAAATGACGGTAATCTTGCTCCCCTTCGCCTGGCCCCGTCTCGTAGCTCATCCATTCCCCAAGCCCCTACGACTACCGCTATTAGCGGGGCGGACGGGGCCCCACCGCTCACCGACGGATGCCCCAAAACCCCGCCGCAGCATCAACCCCTCCAGCAGCAGCTCGCGGAGACCTCCAACACCTGCACCTCCTCATAATTACATACCTCCCGCAGCCTCCTCGTCGACTCCCTTGTCGTCTGCGACTGCGACTCCAGAAACGCGACCGACCCCGATAACCGCTGAATACCATGGACGAGATTGCAAAGGAATACGACGTCATCGTGCTGGGCACTGGTGAGTTGCATGAGACAGCTCTATGACGCCGACTGCCGTGGGCGAGCTGTGCAGCCCTTGCGCTATGGTCTCGTCAATCGTCGTGGCGAGCTTTACTAACACCTCTCGCTTCTAGGTTTGACCGAGTGTATTCTCTCTGGGTATGCTACGAATCGACAGCGCTCTTTCGTCGTCCATCGACTGGCTAACACCATCTCTCCAGCGTGCTCAGCGTCAAGGGCAAGAAGGTCCTGCACATCGACCGTAATGATCACTATGGAGGGTACGTCTTCCAGTCCCTCAATATGCTTTTCATACTCCCGCTCCTTATCTACTTTGATTCCATCTACTGCCCAACCTGCATGCTCGCCGCTGACAGTTTGCTCTGCAATAGCGAGGCCGCTTCTGTCAATCTCGAAACGGTAAGCCCGCGCTCTCCCTTGCCTTTGAAACTTCAAACTGACAACACCCACAGCTCTTCAAAAAGCATGGCAACTATCAGAAGGGCGAGGAACCTTGGAAGCAGTACGGCCGCCTAAACGACTGGAACATCGACCTCGTTCCCAAGTTCCTCATGTCCTCGGGCGAGCTGACCAACATCCTCGTTTCCACCGACGTCACCCGATACCTCGAATTCAAGCAGGTTACTGGCAGCTATGTTCAGCAAGGATCTGGCCCCAAGGCCACCGTTGCCAAGGTTCCTTCCGACGCCGGAGAGGCTCTCAAGTCCCCTCTCATGGGCATCTTCGAGAAGCGACGTATGAAGTCCTTTATCGAATGGGTCGGCACTTTCGACCGCAAAAATCCTGCGACTCACAAGGGTAGGGGTCATGCCGGAACTAGCTCATGATTGAGGCTGTCATTACTGACCGATGCTTAGGTCTTGATCTGAACACCTGCAACATGAAGGAGGTATTTGACAAGTTCGGGCTCGAGGCCACGACCAAGGACTTCATTGGCCACGCGATGGCTCTGCATCTCACCGACGACTACATCACAGCCAAGGGCGAGGCCCCCGAGACCATCGAGCGTATCCGCTTGTATGGAAACTCTGTGGCCCGGTACGGAAAGTCACCCTACATCTACCCGCTGTACGGCCTCGGCGAGCTGCCGCAGGGCTTTGCCCGCCTGTCCGCCATCTACGGTGGCACTTATATGCTCAACACCAACGTGGATGAGCTGGTTGTTGAGGGTGGCAAGGCTGTCGGCATCAAGGCTACTATGGCTGGAGTTGAGGAGATGAAGTTCGAGACCAAGGCCAAGATGATTCTCGGCGACCCATCGTACTTCCCTGGCAAGACCAAGGTCGTTGGCCACGTGCTGCGGGCAATCTGCATCTTGAAGCATCCTTTGGCCGGAACCAATGATGCCGACTCGTCGCAACTCATCATCCCCCAATCTCAAGTTGGCCGCAAGAATGGTGGGTCATCTCGCCGACAACTCTCACGCGGAGAGTAGAATGCTGATTCAAGCACGCATAGACATTTACATTGCTTGTGTCTCGTCTGCGCACAATGTCTGCCCCAAGGGATACTGGATCGCCATCGTCTCGACCATTGCCGAGTCGTCGGCCAACCACCACCTGGAGCTCCAGGCCGGATTGGACCGCTTGGGCAAGATTGAGGAGCAATTCATGGTACGTCCCTTGCGTCTTGTCTTCCAGACGAATATAACTTGTACGAGGTGAGCGTTTCAACCTGCTAATCATATTGCGTAAATAGGGCGCGCCCATCCCCGTGTACGAGCCCCTCGAGGATGGCACCAAGGACAACATCTTCATCTCCAAGAGCTACGACGCCACGAGTCACTTTGAGACGACGACCGACGATGTCAGAGACATCTACTGCCGCTGTGCTGGCGAGGAGCTCAAGGTGGAGGGCTTGAGAGAGGGCATCAACGTCACCGAGGAGCAATAAGCGGGCCGACGACGAGCACAGCCGCCGTCAGGCTGGTGATGTCTGGGTAACAAATGCAGAGGCACTCTCAACGTTGCGGACTCAAATTCGCGAATGAGATGGCACCATAATGCACCATTCGGTAGCTGTCGTATTCGTGGACGAAACGCCTTGAGCCAAATAATCTCGTGAAAACTGAATCTTATACTTGAGTGATTTGCTACGCAGTGCCAGCAAGGCATCTGGCCATGCCCTGAACTGAAAGGCGACGGGGACTCCATGCGTCGCCAACGTCGCTGTGTGACCTAGTCATGATCTTCATATTTCCACTGCATCTCGACACCTTTTAAGAAGGACATGCTCTTTTTCTCTGTTGATCTCGTGTCACCCACAACAGACAGATAGAAGCCCCTACCCGGGCCAAATTGTCCACTTGGACCATTCATCAATCCCAATATGCACATGTACGTACGCCCAACTCCGGAGCAGCCAGACGATGCAAAGTAAGAGACAAGATCCCCAAAAAAGAACTGAATGCTCACTCAGCACGCGGAAGTTTAACGCCGCTGCGTCTTGCCCATGCCACGCTTGCCAGAGAACTGTCCGCATGTTAGTCGACAAAGGCGTGTAGTTGGGGCGAGCATCGTCTGTTCGACTTACCAAGTGCTTGGCGATGGAGGCAGTGGCGTGTCTGTCGGCCTCACCCGCTCTCGCCATCCTGTTCATCTTCTTCTGGTTCAGCCTCATCAGCTTCTCGGCCTGGGTTCTGCCTGCCTCATCCGGCACACCGTCGTCGCGGCGGCTGGTCGTGGGCGCTCTGCTCATGGAGCGAGCTCTAGACTTGGAACGCAGGCGCTCCCGAGGCGTGGCATCAACGTCCATGGCGTCCGCATCTTCAGTACCCATCCGACTCCTCGACATGGAGCGGCCGCGGCGGTCCTTGGGCTGTGCCCTGTCGGCCAGGTTTGTGGTGTCCACGCCCAGTTGGTCCAGAGCATCCTCAAGCTCGGAGAAGGGCTTCTTCATAGACTTGCGAGGAATGATGGCCTGGTTCTTCAACCTCTTCTTCATGCGCGCCTCGTTGCGGATCAGCATCTGCTTCTCGCGGATGATCTCAGCCTTTCGCATAACCTCGGCCTCCTCGTCATCGTCAATTTCCTCCTCGGAGTCATAGTATCCCTCTTCCTCCAGCTTCTCCTCCTCCTCTTCCAGAGCCTGCAGCTTGGCTTCGATGTCGGGGTCGATGAAGTCGTAGACGTTCTTTCCGTCAAAGATCTCGGGAATCTTGTCGTACTTCCACTCAGGATTCTCCAGCATGTAGTCAGCACGCATGTCAACGTTGTAAACCCCGGCGCCGCCGTTCTCCACCTCGTCATCGCGTGCCAGCCTACGTCGCTCAGGATCTTCCTTGTCGTACTTCCTCATGTTCTTGATCGCTTCAGGGACAAACGTCTCGCGTGTCTGTCCGCCCATAGGTTGGGCAACGTGGATACGAGCCATCACATCTGCAAGGCGCCCACCAATGGCGCCACTGCTCGCCGTGCCAGCCTTCAGCTTCTGATTGACTCGGTCGGCAATGAGGCGCTCGCACGCCGCGTTCTTGACGTCCTGCACACCCTCCTGGGTGTTGCAGGAGAGCTGAAGCATCTCAACCTCGCCAGACTTTAGCAAAGATTGCAGTTCAGCCTGAGTCTCAGTGTCCAGATCTTCGGGTCGGGTCACATCGATCTTGTTGACGACCAGGAAGACCAGCTTGTTGGAGAACAGAGGCTTGATGCTCTTGAAGAGTTGGATCTGAGCCTGCACAGTGTAGCCGCACTGCTCGGACAAGTCCATGAAGTAGAGGATGGCAGATCGCAAGTGGGCAATCGCGGTAATACTAAAGTCTCATGTTAGTATCTGCTTTGATGGGGGGGGGGGGGGGGGGGGGG